>JARQOD010000003.1:435127011-435173684 GCA_033576555.1 Oophaga sylvatica | reverse complement strand
AGCTATTTTACCATGAAGGCCTGCTGCACAAAGTCTCCTCTTAACAGTTGTAGAGATGTGTCTGCTGCTAGAACTCTGTGGCATTCACCTGGTCTTTAATCTGAGCTGCTGTAAACCTGCAATTTCTGAGGCTGGTGACTCGGATAAACTTATACTCAGAAGCAGAGGTGACTCTTGGTCTTCCTTTCCTGGGGCGGTCCTCATGTGAGTCAGTTTCTTTGTAACGCTTGATGGTTTTTGCAACTGCACTTGGGTACACTTCATTTCTTAAAGTAATGATGGCCACTCGTTTCTCTTTACTTAGCTGCTTTTTCTTGCCATAATACAAATTCTAACAGTCTATTCAGTAGGACTATCAGCTGTGTTTCCACCAGAGTTCTGCACAACACAACTGATGGTCCCAACCCCATTTATAAGGCCAGAAATCCCACTTATTAAACCTGACAGGGCACACCTGTGAAGTGAAAACCATTTCCAGTGACTACCTCTTGAAGCTCATCAAGAGAATGCCAAGAGTGTGCAAAGCACTCATCAAAGCAAAAGGTGGCTACTTTGAAGAACCTAGAATATAAGACATAATTTCAGTTGTTACACACTTTTTTAAGTATACACAGTAACGCAGGACGAGACTCCAGAAGGGGGTTGGAGGGAGGCGGGCATGACACTGGCAGGGAGGAAGTGACTAGGAAGAAAAAAGGGGAAAAAAGTAAAGGGGGAAGTGATGAGGACAGAGGAGGGGTCAGGATAACAAAAGGACGCAGGGAGGCCGGACACCTTTCTCTTTGAACAGGACGCCGGACAGCAAGTAATTCCACATGTGTTAATTCATAGTTTTGATGCCTTCAGTGTGAATTTACAATTTTCATAGTCATGAAAATACAGAAAAATCTGTACTGTATGTATATATATATTAATAATTTAATCAGAAACTTTTTGCATTTTTTTTATCTTTTTAACCTAATTTTTTTCCATCCCAGTAGGGGATTTGAAACTACAAGTGGATATTTGATTGCTAGAATATGTAGTTTTACAAAGCGCTATTTTAATCTGTCCGTATGGCAGTGACAGCCATAGTCTAAAACGTAGATTTGAATGGCAGGCTTGTGAGTCTTTTTCTGCAAAGGCAGGGCACTGATAGACTGGTAGTTGAGAATCAAACCGATTAAACTGCCAGGATCAAAGGTTTCTCCGATCCCAGCCTCAGCAGAGGGTCAATCGCCGTCAGCAACCAAGCTCGTCAGCTTTTGTCTCCATTCCATCTGTGTTACATGGGGAATACTGGGATAAATCTGATTCACTGCCTCAGAGAAAAACTTTTTACTGTTTGGCTTAGTTTGGTGAACTTTTTCCAGGGAATGACCTATTTTTTAGTTTATGTTTAATCATTGGAGCAGAAACGATGACTATAGATGAGGATAGGGCATCAAGCCAAATCTTCTGCCTTCTAGTAACATTATGTTCCAGCTTTACATTACAACGTGATGACTAGGATCCAAAATGTTCCTTGGCTTGTTTAATGAGCCATTGCTTTTGATCAGCAACATCTGTTTTTACCTTGTGATGTGTGAAATTTGCAGTCGGGCAAAGTCATAGCAATTCTTCTTCTCCGATGCCCAGGCCGGTCCCGATGTACCTCCAGAATTCAGCGGCACAATGAGATAATATCACTTCTGCTCATTAGAATTTTTGACTTCCCAAGAGTCTGCGGCAGCTGAAAAACCGCTCATATCTATGTAATGCCTGATCTTCATTTTACATTTTGTAGGTCACTTTCCGCTAGCTCTATCTAGTGGGTACACAGAAAACTGCACCTCATGTACAGAGGAACACAACATCTCCAAGGGTAGGGATCCCGATACATATTTGCTTTTCGCATTTTGCAACCAATTTATATTTTTTATATTCTGTACTACAGAAAATAATATTTTTAGGTGGATTCTTTGCAATGCCTTCTAAAAATTTTGAGGCGGTCAAGAAATAGTCATTATTTAGTGCAAATAATCAATGACATCAGGACTAGTGATAACACCATCCTTGCACATCAACTGCCCTTGCACCAATCCCTTTTCACCTACAGCTAAGTTTGCTTCTGTTTTCAAACAGTACGCACATGAGACATGAAAATGTAATGTACAAAGGATACGTATGTACATACATAGAGTCTGGAACACCCAGAAATGGATTGTTTCAGGTTATACTCCTTTATTAGTCTTACAATTTGTTAGGCTCACCTAGTGAGGTTAATTAACAAAGCCAAAGGTCAGTGTGGAGACAAAGTCCAAGGAAGTTTGTACAGCAGGCTGGAAGGCACATAGAGCAGAAAAACTCAGATAAAAGGCTATCCTGGATGACAGGCAAACAAGTGAGGCAGGACACCCCAGGAGCTACAGAACCAGGAGGTGAGATGAAGAAAAAAATTTCAAGTCTGAAGCAGCACAGATGTCCAGCAGGTAACATCTTAATGTAAATAATCTCTAATAATAAGTTTGTGATGCTTACAACAAATGATTGGTTAACCAACAGATACCAAGTGGAGAATTAACCAGCAGGTCTGAAGTTAGTGATTAGTCTCCAAATATCAGTTCATAATGCTTGCTTCAAACAATGGGTAAATAAACAATAATTTATAGGTGTCTGTACTGATTAAATATAAAATGTAATAGTTCTGTTTCCTTTTGTTCTCTAAACCGCTCTCCTAAAAGCAATACGCTAGCTGAAACTATGTGTCCAATCAGTCTGTAAATGATTGGTTGTGCAGCGAGTGGTTAATTTCATTATTGTGGAACTGGAAATGACCTTACAGGGGGTATATGCACATTTTTCATGCATTGGAATCGTAGGTGTATTAACCATACTCTCACTGTTAGTTCTCCAGTAACCGATATATTAGTGTAAACAGCCTGCGGCCTCCTCCGTTAATCGTTGGTCAATTGTGTAATTGTTCAGACGATAGGAGGCAGCAAGGAGCTGTTCATGACAGAAAGGTAATAGCGTGGTGGGTTCAGAGTGACCCTCCTGGCTGTGAACTTTGATACCCTCTAAAAGTGATCTGTGGGTCACAAAGTCTTCAAAGTTCACATGATGACACTCAACATCCATCTTGTACTCATAGTTACATAGGTTGAAAAAAGACCTAGGTCCATCAAGTTCAACCTTTCTCCACCAATTGTACATTTCGTCTCTAAATTAGCTATAACCCACAATGTTATGTGTAATTAGGAAATCATCCAGCCCTTATATAAAAGCTGTTATAGTGTCGGTCATTACTACCTCTTGTGGTCTTTTATTCTATGCGTTTCAAAGTCTGTATGACTTCTTCTTCAGGAAATACCACAAAAACATATGAGGACAGTGCTGTTACATTGTTTAATTACGCTGAAAATTCAGAAAACGGCACCAAAGAACCACCTGACATGTGGTGTCAGAGTTCATGAACCATTGAAAGACAAAAAAAAAAAGACGTTCCAGCTCCCAAAAAATCTTCAAATTTATTTCTTCATTAAAATCATTGAAAGATTGGCATGCTCACTGAAACAGCTCCAGGCTAAGCGACTCGTTTCGATCAATAAGATCTTTATCACAGCTTATCTATAAGTGGCAACACTCAGGTTTTAAGCTTTAAGCTAGCCAATGGACACATCCATTACGATCACATGACATTTACCACCACAGGTCCTATTGAACAGAAAATAAGAACATTGAAATAAAAAGCAAAGTAACCCAAAAGTAAAAATGAATAAATTAGACTTCATAATGAAACATTACTTCATTAATCTTATTAAGTCCATTTGGAAATCTAGTATTTAAATTAAAGATCCCAAAAGCCTCACGTGTTAGCAAACGCTGTCTAGCGTCACCACCACGTGAGGAAACACTGATTTTTTTCTATTCCAGAGACAGAAAAAGTATGAGTACTGCGTGCATGATGGGAAATAAAATGTTTTGCTGCGGCTGAAATATTGCAGCTGGATGTTGTGCTACTTATGTCCTGTAAATGCTCGGAAATTCTAATTTTTAATTTCCTTGTAGTGCATCCAATATAAGATAAACTACAGGCAGCACACAAAATTTTGTAAACAACAAAGGTAGAATTACGGTTGATATACTGTTTTATTGTATGGGTGATGGTACCATTATAATTCTCAAAGGTTTTAGTGACCAGAGCGTGATTACATGTATTACATTTATTGTGGCCACATTTATAAAAACACCTGTGAGCTATCCAAGACATATTTCTTTGGGAATTGCAGAACAAACTTGGAGAAACCTTATTACCAATCGATGGTGCTCTACTCGAAATTATGTTAACACCCGGGGATAATATTTGTGCTAATGAAAAATCCTGAAATAAAATTGGCAAGAATTTATTAATGATTTTCCTAATTTCCCCAAATTGAGGACTAAATTGAACACAGACATACCGTCTGTGTGCAAAATCATTTTTTTTCGTTGAGCCTGCATAGTTTTATTTTGGGGAAGAATTAAATCCTCACGTTTTTTGTGGCTCACAATTTTTCTTGCTCTATTAAGTGTCCATTCTGGATAACTACGTGCCTTAGTTTTTTATCCAATAAAGCAAACTCCCCATCAATACTGATTACATCGCTGCAATTCCTTTTTGTCCTGATATATTCACCCAGGGGAATGGTATTGTGTTGTGAATGTGCTAGAAATGAATTCTGAGCAGAAGCTCCCTCTGGTGGTTACAAACAGTACTGAACTATCCAATGAAGATTGTGAAGATTGGCGATCAGGTGTTACTGACTGGTCTTATATAAGGGAGGTTCCCTCCCATCAGGGTTGCCGGTGATCAATTGTTCTGGTCTCATCTTTGATTCCTGTTCACTTTGTAGCTTGCTGTTTCGTGCCTGCATCTTCTGCTAACAGATAAGACATTTTCTTCTTTTAGGTTTTTGTGCTTGCTTTTTGCATTTTGTCCTGCACTTCTGTGGGGGTCTGCCGGGTCCCCTCCGGGGGCTTGTGCTCCTCTCAGTTTGGTTCAGCCACTGTTGTTTGTTCATTTGCCTTTTCCAGTTTTTTCAGTGGCTGCTGTTTAGTTTTGTTACACCAGAGAACTAATTCAGGTGGTAGAGGTCGTGTGATCTCAGGTGTTTTTGTAATTAGTAGAGTTGGTACTTTTCAGGGTTTTTTGGGATTGCAGTAAGTGTCCTTCCTATCCTTTTCTATTTAGGAAGTTTGGGCCCCAACGTTTGCTCATACTATTTTCTGTCTGTGTCTGTATTTCCTCTTGTCTAACCGCCATTACATGTTTGGGGGCTTTCTATGTTCTTTGGGATCTGCTCCGGGGCAGATAGTTTTCCTCTTTCTGTCTTTAGGTGTAGTTAGCTTCTCAGGCTGTGACGAGGCGTCTAGGACCAACGTAGGTACGCTCCACGGCTGCCTTTAGTTGTGGTGGTTAGTCAGGGTACTGCAATCCCATAGATTCCAACCTCTCTGCTGTATTTCCTTTTTTGCCTGCTCTCCTCAGCTACCAAATCAAAACAGTATCACCGGCCCAAAAACTGATATTTGTATGGTACTCACAGAAGGAAAAAATAGTGTTAAAGAAAGAAGATTGTCAGAGTTGTCAGAGATTTTTTTTTTTTTCCCTCTGTTTCTCTGAATGCTGAGGAGGATTTTTTTTCTCTCAATGGAGTTTGCACAGTTGTCTGGCCGTGTGGATCAGCTTGCCACTGAAGTTCGGAGTATTGCTACCTATCTTGCAGGGTTGCCTGTTGTGGAACCTAGGATTCCCATGCCAGATTTGTTTCTAGGGGATCGAGCTAAATTTCTGAATTTCAAAAATAACTGTAAGTTGTTTTTTGCCTTGAAATCTAAGTCCTCAGGGAACGCAGCACAGCAGGTTCAAATTGTCATCTCCCTCCTGCGCGGCGATCCTCAGGATTGGGCTTTTTCCCTGACACCTGCGGATCCTGTTTTGAGTAATGTTGATGCATTTTTTCAGGCTCTGGGGTTATTGTACGATGAGCCTAATGTCACTGATCAAGCTGAAAAAGCCTTGTTGGCATTAAATCAGGGGCTTGAGGACACTGAGTTATACTGTCAGAGATTCCGAAGGTGGGCAGTCCTGACCAAATGGAATGACGATGCTTTGGCAGCCCTTTTTCGGAAGGGTCTGTCAGAGAATGTAAAGGATGTTATGGTGGGATTCCCTGTCCCCTCTGGTCTCAATGATTCTATGTCATTAGCGATTCAAATTGACAGACGTTTGCGTGAGCGTAGAGGTATGCGTGGAACAGTGTTGCCTTGTGAACCAGCTTCTGAACCCATGCAGTGTGATAGAGTGGCTTCTGGGGCACAGCGTCATGAGTTTCGAAAACGCAATGGGTTATGTTTCTACTGTGGTGATGCCTCTCATGCTATTTCAGTCTGCCCTAAGCGGGGAAGACGTTTTGCACGTTCAGTTGTCTTGGGTGGTGTTCAGACTAAATTTTTGTTGACTGTTACCCTGATTTGCTCCCTGTCCACATTTTCTGCTCAGGCTTTTGTTGATTCGGGAGCAGCTATTAACCTGATGGATTTTGATTTTGCTAAACGTTGTGGGTTTCCCTTGATACCCCTACGGAAGTCTATTCCCCTACTGGGGATCGATTCTACCCCTTTTGCTGAGAATAAACCTCAGTTCTCTAGTCAGGTGATAATGAGGGTTGAACCTGATCATCAGGAGAGTTGCAAATTTTTGGTGCTGTATAATCTGCATGACATTATCGTACTGGGTTTCCCTTGGTTACAATCTCATAATCCTGTTTTGGATTGGAAATCTGTGTCTGTAACCAGTTGGGGCTGCCAATGTGTTAATACCAACACTCCTGTTTTTTCTGCCTCCCCCCAGGCTCAGGATGTTCCTGACTTTTTGACTGATTTTTCTGATGTGTTTAGCGAAAGTAAATCTGCATCCTTGCCCCCCCATAGGAGCTATGACTGCGCTATTGAATTAGTGCCTGGTAGTAAATTCCCTAAAGGTCGCCTTTTTAACTTGTCTGTACCTGAACATGACGCTATGCGGTCTTATATCAAGGAGTCATTGGAGAAGGGTCATATCAGACCATCCTCTTCACCCTTGGGTGCCGGTTTTTTCTTTGTGGCCAAAAAGGATGGTTCATTAAGGCCGTGTATTGATTATCGTCTCTTGAACAATATCACTGTGAAATATCAATATCCGTTACCCTTGATTTCTGACCTGTTTTCCAGGGTGAAAAGTGCTACTTGGTTTACCAAGCTTGACCTCAGGGGGGCATATAACCTTATTCGCATTAAGCACGGTGATGAATGGAAGACGGCATTTAATACCCCAGAGGGGCATTTTGAGTACCTGGTGATGCCATTTGGGCTCACTAATGCTCCTTCTGTCTTCCAGTCCTTCATGAATGACATTTTCAGGGATTTTGTGGATAAATTTCTCATTGTTTATTTGGATGATATCTTGATTTTTTCCAATGACTGGGACTCTCATGTGAAACATGTTCGGACTGTGTTCCAGATTTTGTGAGAGAATGCTCTGTATGTGAAGGGATCAAAGTGTCTTTTTGGCGTACAGAGGATCTCATTTCTGGGATTCATTTTGTCCCCATCTGTTATTGAAATGGACCCGGTCAAGGTTCAGGCCATCTGTGATTGGGTCCAACCTACTTCATTAAAGGCTCTTCAAAGATTCTTGGGTTTTGCCAATTTTTATCGTAAATTTATTGGTAATTTCTCTGTTATTGTTAAACCATTGACTGATTTGACCAAAAAGGGTTCTGATGTGGTGAATTGGCCTCCTGAGGCAGTCTCTGCGTTTCAGGAACTTAAGCAGAGATTCACTTCTGCTCCTGTTCTATGGCAGCCTGATGTTTCTCTGCCATTTCAGGTGGAGGTTGATGCCTCTGAAATTGGGGCAGGTGCCGTTTTGTCCCAAAGAGATCCAGAGACCTCTAAAAGTAACCCTTGTGCCTTTTTCTCTCGAAAATTTTCTCCAACTGAACGTAATTATGACGTGGGTAATCGGGAGTTATTGGCCATGAAGTGGGCTTTTGAAGAGTGGAGACATTGGCTGGAGGGAGCCAAACATCAGGTGGTGGTCCTCACGGACCATAAGAATCTGGTTTATCTGGAATCAGCCAAGCGACTTAATCCTAGACAGGCCAGGTGGGCCTTGTTTTTCACACGTTTTAATTTTGTGGTTTCCTTTCTTCCTGGCACTAAGAATGTTAAGGCGGATGCCCTCTCGAGGAGTTTCCTTGCGGACTCTCCTGAGTTATCTGATCCTGCTGTTATTTTGAAAGAGGGTGTAGTTCTTTCCGCCATCTCGCCCAATTTGAGACTGGCTCTGGAAGGGTGTCAGGAGGATAAACCCAAGCGCTGCCCTATTGGGAAATTGTTTGTCCCAGACCGGTGGAAAAAGAGTGTGATGTCTGAGATTCATTGTTCCGCGTTGGCCGGTCATCCCGAAATTTTTGGTACCAGAGACTTGGTTAGTCGGTCCTTTTGGTGGCCTACTTTGTCTCGTGACGTCAGGGAATTTGTGCAGTCCTGCGGGACTTGCTCTCGCTCCAAGCCTTGCTCTCGCTCTAGTGGTTTGTTGATGCCATTGCCTGTGCCCAAGAGACCATGGACCCATATCTCTATGGATTTCATTTCCGACCTCCCTGTTTCTCAGAGAATGACCGTTATCTGGGTGATTTGTGATAGGTTTTCCAAAACGATACATCTTGTGCCATTACCTAAGTTGCCTTCCTCCTCTGAATTGGTGCCTTTGTTCCTTCAGCACGTGGTTCGGTTACACGGCATTCCTGAGAACATTGTGTCTGACAGAGGAGTCCAGTTTGTTTCCAGATTTTGGAGGACTTTTTGTTCTAAACTTGGTGTTCAATTGTCTTTCTCCTCGGCTTTTCATCCTCAGACCAATGGACAAACTGAGAGAACAAACCAGACATTGGAGACTTATCTGAGATGCTTTGTGTCTGCTGATCAGGATGACTGGGTCTCTTTTTTGCCTTTGGCTGAGTTTGCTCTTAATAATAGGGCTAGCTCTGCCACTTTCATGTCTCCATTTTTCTGCAATTTTGGGTTTCACCCTCGATTTTCTTCGGGACAGACGGAGGCTTCTGTCTGTCCAGGTGTTGACTCAGTTGTGGAGCGTATGCAGCAGATTTGGGACCAGGTAGTGGAGAGGTTGTCCCTCTCTCAGGAGAGGGCCCAGCGGTTTGCCAACCGGCATAGGACTGATGGTCCTCGGTTTGAAGTGGGGGACTTGGTCTGGTTGTCCTCAAGAAATATCTCTATGAGAGTTGCATCTCCTAAGTTTAAGCCTAGATTCATTGGACCTTATAAGATCATGGAGATCCTTAATCCTGTTTCCTTTCGTTTACTTCTTCCAGGGACATTTAAGATCCATAACGTGTTCCACAAGTCCTTATTGAAGAGGTTTGTCGAGCCAGTGGTTCCTATGGCTGTGCCTCCTGACCTGTTTTGGTTGAGGGCAATCTGGAGTATGTGGTTGAGAAAATATTGAATTCTCGTTTTTCTAGACGGAAACTCCAGTATTTGGTTAAGTGGAGAGGTTATGGTCAGGAGGACAATTCTTGGGTGTTTGCTTCGGACATCCATGCTAGGAGACTCATCCGTGCGTATCACAGAGCTCATCCTGACCGACCTGGTTGCTCAAATGAGGGTTCGGTGACCCCTCCTCAAGGGGGGGTACTGTTGTGAATGTGCTAGAAATGAATTCTGAGCAGAAGCTCCCTCTGGTGGTTACAAACAGTACTGAACTATCCAATGAAGATTGTGAAGATTGGCGATCAGGTGTTACTGACTGGTCTTATATAGGGAGGTTCCCTCCCATCAGGGTTGCCGGTGATCAATTGTTCTGGTCTTATCTTTGATTCCTGTTCACTTTGTAGCTTGCTGTTTCGTGCCTGCATCTTCTGCTAACAGATAAGACATTTTCTTCTTTTAGTTTTTTGTGCTTGCTTTTTGCATTTTGTCCTGCACTTCTGTGGGGGTCTGCCGGGTCCCCTCCGGGGGCTTGTGCTCCTCTCAGTTTGGTTCAGCCACTGTTGTTTGTTCATTTGCCTTTTCCAGTTTTTTCAGTGGCTGCTGTTTAGTTTTGTTACACCAGAGAACTAATTCAGGTGGTAGAGGTCGTGTGATCTCAGGTGTTTTTGTAATTAGTAGAGTTGGTACTTTTCAGGGTTTTTTTGGGATTGCAGTAAGTGTCCTTCCTATCCTTTTCTATTTAGGAAGTTTGGGCCCCAAAGTTTGCTCATACTATTTTCTGTCTGTGTCTGTATTTCCTCTTGTCTAACCGCCATTACATGTTTGGGGGCTTTCTATGTTCTTTGGGGATCTGCTCCGGGGCAGATAGTTTTCCTCTTTCTGTCTTTAGGTGTAGTTAGCTTCTCAGGCTGTGACGAGGCGTCTAGGACCAACGTAGGTACGCTCCACGGCTGCCTTTAGTTGTGGTGGTTAGTCAGGGTACTGCAATCCCATAGATTCCAACCTCTCTGGTGTATTTCCTTTTATGCCTGCTCTCCTCAGCTACCAAATCATAACAGTCTTGATAGTATGCCTCGGATGGCTGCTCTGTGCATGGAGGATGGTATTACCCCCAAATGGCTTGTGAAAAGTCCTGGTAGATATGACACTACCATAATTACCCAAAAGATCCAAATCCAAAAATGACATTCTATTCAAATCAAATTTATGAGTGAAACGAATGTTGTAGCTGTTTAAGTTAATGTAATCAATAAAGTCCGGTATGGCAGACACTTCGTCTCCCCAAATTATGAGGACATCATCGATGTACCTGCCATACCAAACAATAGCTTCAACAAATCGATTATTAGCAGAAAAAATAAACTGAAACTCCCAATAGGCCATGACGAGGTTTGCCAGAGAAGGTGCAAATTTAGCACCCATCGTCACCCCTGACTTCTGCAAAAAAAACTGCTTATCAAAAGAAAAAAAATTGTGTGTCAACAAAAAATAAGTGACCTGTAAAATATAACCAATTAAATCCTGAGAGTAACAACTGAACTTGGTAAGAAAAAACTGAAGTGCTGTCATAGCTAAATCAAAAGAAATACAAGTATAAAGTGATATAACATCACAGCACAATCATGCATGATTATTGGACCACATACGTTCAGAAAACATATTCAAAACATCCTTTGAGTCTCTGATATAGCCTGGTACTGTTCGAACCAAAGGTTGAAGCAAGGAGTCCACCCATTCTCCCAAATGTTCATTTGCTGAGCCAATGCCTGAAACAATGGGTCTCATAGGGGGAATCCTTGCCTCTTTGTGAATCTTTTGAAGACCATGCATGATTGGAGTGATAGGATGAGAAACATCCAAATATAGTGCTTGTTTCTTGGTTATAATACCAAGATTTAAGCCATCTTTAATGATATTGCTCACTTCGTCCTTAAATTTAGCAGATGGATTATTACCAAGTTTCTCATATATTTCCACATCTGACAATAAATTCATCATTTGAGCACGATAATCCTCTTTGTTTAAAATAACATTATTATTAAAATGTCGGACAAAGGGGGTATGGTGGTTATTTTAAACAAAGAGGATTATCGTGCTCAAATGATGAAATGGGAGACAGGAACCAGGACTCTGACTTTCCCCCGGTGACAGGCCGAAGCTCCTGAGTGTTCCAGAGAGACTTGCCCATTTTCGCATCATCGTTTTGCTAATAGACTGTGAGCCTGTTATATATGTTATATAGAGACTCAGAACAGGAGACACGCAGCTCCTCCGCATTATATCTGTCTCCCACTCTAACCCCAGATTTTTCCCGCGGTTTTCCAAGAACAGGAGAGAGACTTTGGAGACTGCAAGTGCCGCTGTTGACGGTGCCTACATTGGAGAAGATGGACCCTGCAATCAAGGTTTCATCGAACTGATAAGTTCCCAGAATACCCTTTCTTCTTCTTCTGTTGTTTAATGAACTGTTGCTTAATCTTAGCTTAAGTGCATTGTTGGAATTACATTTGTTCCCCATTACTTCTCCCTGCGAGGAGATATTCTCCCCTGTAAATAAATTCATCCACTGTTGGTCTGTCTCTGGTCCGTGGTGACATTCTTAGCTTCTGCACGATTCTTACGTTTTACAGCGGCGTCAGATACTCCCATTATGAAGGCCATGGGAAATTTAGAGCCCTTTCACACAATCGGCCTTTTTAGGCTTTAACTAAACTTACTAAAGTCTCTAATGATCTACTAACAGCTAAATCTAATGGTCACTACTCCATGCTAATTCTCCTAGATCTCTCCGCAGCATTCGACACTATGGATCATCAGCTCCTCCTCACTATGCTCCGCTCCATTTTCCTCAAGGACACTGTTCTCTCCTGGTTCTCCACCTACCTCTCTGACCGCTCCTTCACTGTATCTTTTGCTGGCTCCTCCTCCTCTCATCTTCCCCTTACTGTTGGGGTTCCTCAAGGATCAGTCCTAGGCCCCCTCCTCTTCTCTTTGTATACTGCCCCTTTTGGACAAACAATCAGTAGATTTGGGTTTCAGTGCCATCTCTATGCTGATGACACCCAATTATACACCTCCTCTCCTGACATCACGCCTGCCTTTTTAGAAAACACCAGTGATTGTCTTACTGCTGTCTCCAACATCAAGTCCTCCCTCTATCTGAAACTGAACCTGTCAAAAACTGAACTCCTTGTGTTTCCCCCCTACTAATCTACCTGTGCCTGACATTGCCATTTTCGTGTGTGGTTCTACCATTACTCCCAGCAACACGCGCGCTGTCTTGGGGTCATACTTGATTCAGAGCTTTCATTCATACCCCCCACATCCAATCACTGGCTCGCTCTTGTCATCTGCACCTCAAAAACATTTCTAGAATGCAACCCTTTCTTACTTTCGACTCTGCAAAAACTCTTACTGTTTCTCTTCTTCATTCTCGTCTAGACTATTGTAATTCTCTACTAATCGCTCTCCCTCTTACCAAACTCTCCAATCTCCAATCTGTCTTGAATGCTGCAGCCAGGATCATATTCCTCACCAACCGTTACACCAATGCCTCTACCAGGGCCGGCTCCAGGATTTTGAGGGCCCCGGGCGAAAGAGTCTCAGTGGGCCCCCCGCCCCACTTTAAGGCTATGTGCACACGTTCAGGATTTTTTGCAGTTTTTTTTAGCATTTTTGTGGCGGTTTTCCACCGCAAAAATGCTGAAGATTCACATGCATTAACCATCCTATTGTTACAATGCATTCCGCAATTTTTGTGCATATGCTGCGTTTTTTGCGCAAAACAAAATGCATCGCGGAAAAAAACGCAGCATGTTCATTCTTTTTCCAGAATTGCGGCGATTCCGCCGCCATAGGAATGCATTGAACCGCTTACTTTCCACATGTGGCTCTGCCCACCATGCGGAAAGTGAGCGGTTCATGTGCGGTAGGTACCCAGGGTCTAGAGGAGAGGAGACTCTGCCCTGGGTACTATATCCCTGTAAAACAATATTTAAAATAAAAAATCGTGATATTCTCACCTTCCGGCGGCCCCCGCAGCCTTCCTGGTCATCAGCGACACTCCTGGCAACTCCCATTCCCAGTGATGCATAGCGACAATGACCCCAGATGACGTGATGCTACGTCATCTGGGGTCATTGTCGCCAGGCATCACTGGGAATGGGAGTTGCCGGGAGATTGGCGAGGACCAAGAAGGCTGCGGGGGCCGCCGGAAGGTGAGAATAGCACGATTTTTTATTTTTTTTATTTTTAACATTAGATCTTTTTACTATTGATGCGGCATAGTGTGACCAACCTGTCAATCAGTTTTCCAAGCGATGCTACAGATCGCTTGCAAAACGCTAGTTTTCTGGTGGGAATATGCATACCCATAAAATGCGTATTTCCCGCGGCAGGGAGGTGCGGGATTGCCGCGGAAATTTCTGCGACAATTCTGATACGTGTGCACATAGCCTAACACATACCACTATTCATGATGCACAGATACAGCAGAGAGATATAGGTATAGTACAATGCTAGATTTCACTTCCTACAGACTCACACAAGCCAAATTTTTTTTTTTTCTGGCGCTGGCAGCTGTTATCAGATTCATCTTGAAGTGTGACTGTCACTATGCATGAAGCTAGTAGTATATCACTTGGGACAGTCACACTTCAATAAGATGAATCTGATAACAGCTACCGGCGCCAGAAAAAAAAAAACTCTGCTGTTCTCACTGCAGAGCCGGCTCATTGCATTCACAGCAGGGAGCCGGCTTTGCATCAGCTCGTTCACGGAGTCTGTACTCACTCACTGTCTAGCCACTGACACTGCCGCAGGACTCAGGAGTCATCAATAGTCGGAGGAGCCTCAGTGAGCGCCGGGAAGCTGTGCAGTGCAGGGACCATCTCTCTCTGAAAGCTGCCTGCAGCCTGCACACACAGCTTCTGTCCTCTGCCGCCCGCCTCTTCCAGTCTCCGCCTCCTCACTTCTTCCCTGGCTGCGGCACCAGTGAGAAGAGACAGGGGGGGAGCTCTGCTGGTCTCCACCAATCCTGAACGTCTGCTGCCATGAGCGTGAGTGGGCCCCCCTGTCTCACCAGGGCCCCGGCACTTGCCCGGGTGTGCCGGGTGCTGACGCCGGCCCTGGCCTCTACCCTGTGCCAGTCATTACACTGGTTACCCATTCATTCCAGAATTCACTATAAACTTATTACCCTCACCCACAAAGCACTCCATGGTTCAGCACCACCCTACAGCTCCTCACTTGTCTCAGCCTACCATCCTACCCGTGCCCTCCGTTCTGCTAATGACCTGAGGTTAACATCCTCAATAATCAGAACCTCCCACTCCCGTCTCCAAGACTTTTCACGTGCTGTGCCAATTTTTTGGAATGCACTGCCCAGGTTAATTTGATTAATCCCCACAGTTTTAAGCGTGCCCTAAAAACACATTTCTTCAGACTGGCCTACCACCTCAACACATTAATCTAACTATCCCTGTGTTGCCCATTCAAAATTTTTACCATAACCAGGTTCCTTGTATCATGTTCTCACACGCTTTATGCATTTAATAGCCCTCTGTGTCTGTACTTTTACATATTCTGGCTGTTAACCAGTTCATGCAGCTGTAAGGAGTTGGAAATTTTACCCCTTTAAGCTCCCTATGATAATGAATGTATATGAGTATATTAATATTTTGTTGATATGTCATTTCGTATTATGCTGTATTTAATAGGTATATTCCAGTCTATCATATGTATATATGTATTATTGTAATATAATGTTATGTTAGTGAGCCACTAGATGGGGCACTGAAGTGCATATAGTATATAGAGGGTTTGGAGCAATGTAGATAGTTAATGTAGAAGGGGTCACTTAGTATAGAGGAAGGGATCTTCCTGGTTTGAGTCAGTTGGGCTAGGGAGCTGAAAGAGCCCAGTCAGGGCGGGGAGCCCTTAGAGCTCGGGTGGCCTCTGGCCCGGGCCTGTTAGATACCCCGCAACGTAGTGTATAGAAGCGAGTGCCCAGTCATCCAGAACGTGGGGAAATAACAGTAAGACAGCTACAGGAAGAGCAGTCAAGTTACAGTAGCATTGCCAGCAGCATATCCATAGCTGTAGAAGTAGAGGAGTTACTAGTAAAGTGACTGGAGGAGAAACTACACGGCAGGACATATGGCAGTTACTAGCATGGGCAGACGCCTTTAAGGCTGGGGTGAAACAGCCAGGGGAACTCCCAGAAGAAACCAGGCTGCACAGAGAGAATACCGAGGAAACGTACAGTGCGGTACGTCCCGTTAAGGAGCCGTGTGACAGAGCAAGGGAGGAAAGGAGGGAAGATGTGATGTTAAAGCTTCTGTAAATGCTGTATTGGATCTGGATGTACTGCGAAGTTCTGAGAGTAAAGTTTTGCATTTTGGATTTTATTTCGACTGTGTCTCCAATCATTCACTTAAGGGCAAGGGTAACCTCACAAGAAGGAGGCAGAACCTCATCAGCCCCCGGAATGGAGAGGCAAGTGTACTACATAAGGAATGTGGTGTGTCTGTGGAGGAAGGCCAGGGTATGCAATGACTGCAATACTCAGCCACGTCTACTGCCCTGTCCGACCTTTACATAGCATTACAGGAACACCCGATTCTTACACTATGGCTGGTCTGAACAACAAAAGCAATTATTACCATCCATCTTTCGTGTCTCCCCTATTTCCTCATAGATTGTGAGCTTGCGAGCAGGTTCTTCATTCCTTTTGGTATCTGTTGATCGATGTGTTTATTGTTATGCTGTAATGTCTATTGTCTCTACAAGTCCCCTGTAAAATGTAAAGTGCTGCGGAATATGTTGGCGCTATAGAAATAAATTATTATTATTATTGTTACTATCTTTGTCTTCACCCTCCACAATTCTTCTTTTGACATGGCAGAAGGCCCGTTTTTTTTCTTCGAGACACTATAAGATTTGTATGTAGGGCAGCATTGAGATCTTCCTCATTTTTTAAATGGCCAACGACAAAAGGAACCCATGAATAATAAATATATTTCAACATCATTTTTCCAGAAAAAATCTTTAATAGTTAAAAGCGATTTTGCAGAACATCACCTCAGTCAAGAGGCCTGAAATGGATTTCCTGTTGAGATGGTGGAGGCAGCTAATGCACAATAATCATCCTCCGAAAATGTACAAATTCATTAGGGAAAATGGTAAAAAATGCAGGAAAACTAATGTATCCTAGAAATAATTGAGTATGGAAGAACATTATAGACATCAAGGGAGGCAAAAATGAATTAAAGGCCTTTGCCATCAGAGACTGCACACGTGTCAGGTTTGTCTACAAAGATTGATTTCCAAATGCAAGGAGATAATATGGTCAGCAGAGGATCACACAACATGTTGATGTATAGCCATGGTGTCCAGGGTAATCATGCAAAGGAAGGCATGCCAGGAACTGGAGCATATGGATAAGCAGCAGAGATAGGATTTGGTCAGTTCTCACCAGCTTACCTGAACCTGTTGTTGAAATGACAACCGGGTCGGCAAACTAGAACACATGATGCCGTCGGGTTATCTGGCCTCCTGGATTCAATTGCATCAGTGACGCCGCTGTAGAGGAACAGGAACAGAAATTTGCTTCTGGACACGACATGCAGCATTTTACTACAGCACAAAGGCGATGAGGATGGCGGGGAACGTGGGCCCTCCATACTTAAAATGTGAATTAAAGTTAGAGCTGAGGGAGAGTGTGGCTCAATGTACAGAAAATTCAGTGTAAGGGGGCAGTGAGAGGGCAGAATTCAAAGAGGGAGCACAATGTAGATATTGGAGCATTATGAGGGGTAACTGGAGAAGGGACAGCGTAAAGTTGGGGGTGCATATAGGGCGTAATTCATATTTGTGGACAGTGTGGCGCTTGTGGTTCAAAATGGGGAATGGAGTGGTGGCTATAGTTCATAAGTGTGTGCAGTTTGGCAGTTAAAGTTCATAAAGATGGACAGTCTGGTGGGTATAGTTCATAAGGGCAAACAATGCAGTAGTTATAGTTCAGAATGCCCAACAGTGTGTTCGCTGTAGTTCATAATGGGGGACAGTGTGGAATTGTTGGTTCATAAAGGAGAACAGTGTGGCAGTTATAGTTCACAAGGAGGACAGTGTGGAAATTATAGTTCATGAAGGTGTGAATGTTGTGGTAGAGTGGCTCACTTGGCTGGACACAGAGGTGTAACTGGAACACTGTCTGTTTAAGAAAAGGCTTGGTTTATTGTAGCAGCATAAACCAAGCTGGGAAAGTAAACACAGCTTTCCAAAACAGCAAAACAAAGAAACAAAAAAAAAAAACAGTCCTTTTTTCCTAGCGGGATCAGCCCTCTCACAGGCCACAATGTCCACAGTTCAGATTGAGCACACAACTTCCTAGAGTCCTATCTCTCCTGGAACCACTAAATACTGAAAGCTTTGGCAGTCAGTCATTTAAGCCCAGACCTTGTGATCCCACCATCATGTGACTGATCACATGATCCTGACATCACACAGGTCCTGTAAAGTGGAGATATGTGGACCTCCTCCCTCCTGCTCTATGGAGGTCCTCTAAAACCAGCCCATAATTTAGCTTTACAGTATATAAACCGTCCCAACACGCAGTGTGCTGGAGGAAACTATTCTGGTTTTACATCACTGATGCTGTAAAGATTCGACAGATGCAGTAAACAGCAGAAGACACAGAAGGGGTTAACAGAGATTTACTTAGGCAATTAAGGAGTAAGTATTCAAAGAATCCTCCACGCAGGTAGACGATTAGGAAAATAGTGAACTGCACAATAAATGTAACAAGAAAGGGAAAAGTGAAGGTAATGACTTATCGATTGAAGTTCTGGTTGGGGGGTGGTTGGAATAGCTCCCGACGGCGTCGCAATCCGTGAACAAAGTCTCTGGCTCTGCTGTGTAGGATATAGATGCACTGTCTCCTGACCGTGCCGAAGTATCCGGATCCGTGGGTCTTGAGTCCGTTGATCTTGAGTCCGTTGAAGCGTTGATACAGTTCCTTCTCCTGGTTCTTTAAGGAGGGCGCGGTACACCGGGAACACAACACTGTACAGGCCGCAGTGGGAACAAGGCCTCACACGGGATCACAAAGTTCAGGAAAGGAAGATACGTCTGCTTCACTACACGTTATAAGTCTGGTACGTGATGGGACACTCGGTAAAGGAATTGAGAGTCGGGCAGTCTTCAAAGGACTGGCGTCAGTGGCGGTAGCTGAGGAGAGGGAGTCAACCTTCTTCCTGCTCTGTAGTCGCCTTCCCACCATGTCTCTCCCTGTCCCACACTCAGCCCCTTTAATGTCCTCCACGCCCCCTCCTGTCATGTGCTCAGGCTTTCCCCACACAGACAAATCATCTCCCTGCAACAGTGATGATGGCCCCGATAGTTCTGGCCCCAGAGTGTTTCTTGAACCGGCCACACTGCTCCTGTTCATCTCCTTTCACTCCCCCTTTCCTTTCACGGGTGAGGCTTTCTGAGATATATCACGTCTGTGTGGATTCTTCTCAGCAACCTGTTGACAGATAAACTGATCCTGGTTGTACCGGTTTGGGGGCTGTCCAGCCGTTGAGTGTTCAGAGCATCGTAGATTGGAAGGAGTAATGGAGTCCATCGAGTGTTGTTATACCTGGCTGTCCTGATGTCAGAGGAGTCAGGTCCGTGCCCGCTGTGACATCTCCTTCTGAGGTTCCAGGGTTCTGATTCTCGGACACTTTCTCAAGCCGTTGTTCAGGACCTTCTTCTTCATCTTCCTCTTCTGTGGGAGGGACCACTTCAGGAACCTCAGGCATTTTCTTTTCTGATAAGGGATCCTCAGAGAAGCATGGCTGGAGCATACTTCGGTGCACCACCCCCGTGGGGGCGTCCTTCTCTCCTTCCGGTTGAATCTCATATACGTGTCCTTTTCCACCGATCCGGTGCTTCACACGGTATGACCGACTCTCCCATCGATTCTCCAGCTTGTCCCGTGGATGTCTGTCTCTCACCAACACTCGGTCCCCAACCCAAAGATCTGTCCCTCGCAGAGGAAGCTTCTCAGTGTGGTCCAGCTTCTGGAGTCGAGTCTTCACCAGACGATGTAAGGTTTGCAGATGATGACAATGTTCTTGAACCCACGTAGACACCCCCGTCTGTGGGTAGTCCACCCCCTGGTCCAATTCCAGCTCCGTGACTTCTTTCCCGTCGCGACCAAACAACACAAAGTAAGGTGTGAACCCGGTGGTATGGTGCACCCGATTATTATAGATCCATACCAGCTCAGATACGTATTCAGGCCACTGAGCCTTCTGATCTTCCTCCAGGGTTCTCAGTATCTGTATGAGGGTACGGTTAAATCGTTTGCAGGCCCCATTTCCTTGCGGATGATACGGCGTGGTGTGAGAACGGTTAAACTGAGGCTGTGGTTCCACGGTCCAGAACCACAGCGCTTTGGACGGAGCGGAAATTCCACTCCGTCTAAGCCCCGCCCCCTTTGTGACGCGCGCTCTTTCCGGAGGTGTTCAGGACACCTCCGGAACACCTCCGGAAAGAACGCAGGGCTACATAGCCCTGTGTGAAACTCTGTTGCGGCGACGCACCGTCGCCGCAACACGCGAGGACATGCTGCGGTCTGAAAAGACGCGCCGCATGTCCGTTTACGCAGGTCTGCCACCTGCGTGTTGTTACGCATAGTGGAGACGGGATTTCTTGAAATCCCCTCCACTATGCTGTAACATCTGGACGCTGCGTGTTTGGCGCTGCGCCAGCGCACAGCGCCAAACACGCAGCGTTTACTGATCGTGGAAACTCACCCTGATAGATCTGTTGTAGCTCATCCATGGCTTTTCCTAAGAAACAGGCTCCCTGATCAGAGTGGATCCGTTGTGGGCACCCATAGACCTGAATGAAGTTTTTGCAAATGGCATGAGCAGCCAACTCCGCCGTTTGATCTCAAGTGGGTGTAACTACAGCAAGCTTCGAGAAATGATCAATCATCACTAGACAGTGGACATATCCCTGGTGTGCCAGTCCGATGGTCAAGTAGTCAACAGTCAGTAGTTCCAGAGATGTTGACGTCACAATGGTCCGAGTCGGGGCCTGCTGCTCTGGAGATTTGGCCAACTCACAAGCCCGGCAGAGTATACAGGCCTCCTCAACCGATGTAAATAAATCCTTCAACTGTTGGTCTGTCTCTGGTCCGTGGTGACATTCTTAGCTTCTGCACGATTCTTACGTTTTACAGCGGCGTCAGATACTCCCATTATGAAGTCCATGGGAAATCTAGAGCCCTTTCACACAATCGGCCTTTTTAGGCTTTTATTAAACTTACTAAAGTCTCTAATGATCTACTAACAGCTAAATCTAAAGGGTATGCCACACTAAACAAGATCTTAAACGAGATCGCAAACGAGATCACTAAAACGTCACTATTTTGCGATCTCGTTAGCGACCTCGTTGTGTGTGGCATGTAGCAACGATGTGGCCCCTGCTGTGATGTCGCTGATCGTTCACTAGAGTTCTGGACCGTTTTTGGATCGTTGGCGTCCCACTGGTGAGCCTGAATCGCTGTGTTTGGCACCTTTTGCGAACGACGAGCGACCTCGTTTGTGACGCATATGACTGTTTTGCGTCACGGAGTGGATCACAATATCTGTAAGTTCTCTTTTGCGTCACAGAGAGGATCGCAGAAGTTGCAAAGCAGGCTAGCAGGACGCAGAGAGCAGGAGCGATGCTGGAAATTCCTATGAATCAGAAGTGCTCAGTACATGCTAATGACGTCCTAACGACCGCCAAAGTCGTTAAAGAGATCGCTGACCGCTGATGAGTCGTTTTTGAGATCTCCTGTTTGGCAGCTACTAGCGACCTAAAAGAGATCACAAAAACGATCTCGTTAGCTTGCGTCGTTATTGAGATCGCTAACGAGATCGCTAAGTGTGGCAGTACCTTAATGGTCACTACTCCATGCTAATTCTCCTAGATCTCTCCGCAACATTCGACACTATGGATCATCAGCTCCTCCTCACTATGCTGCGCTCCATTGGCCTCAAGGACACCGTTCTCTCCTTGTTCTCCTCTTACCTCTCTGACCGCTCCTTCACTGTATCTTTTACTGGCTCCTCCTCCTCTCATCTTCCCTTTACTGTTGGGGTTCCTCAAGGATCAGTCCTAGGCCCCCTCCTCTTCTCTTTGCATACTGCCCCTTTTGGACAAACAATCAGTAGATTTGGGTTTCAGTACCATCTCTATGCTGATGACACCCGATTATACACCTCCTCTCCTGACATCACGCCTGCCTTTTTAGAAAACACCAGTGATTGTCTTACTGCTGTCTCCAACATCATGTCCTCCCTCTATCTGAAACTGAACCTGTCAAAAACTGAACTCCTTGTGTTTCCCCCTCTCCTAATCAACCTATGCCTGACATTGCCATTTTCGTGTGTGGTTCTACCATTACTCCCCAGAAACACGCCCGCTGTCTTGGGGTCATACTTGATTCAGAGCTTTCATTCACCCCCCACATTAAATCACTGGCTCGCTCTTGTCATCTGCACCTCAAAAACATTTCTAGAATTCAACCCTTTCTTACTTTCGACTCTGCAAAAACTCTTACTGTTTCTCTTCTTCATTCTCGTCTGGACTATTGTAATTCTATACTAATCGCTCTCCCTCTTACCAAACTCTTCAAGCTCCAATCTGTCTTGAATGCTGCAGCAAGGATCATATTCCTGACCAACCGTTACACTGATGCCTCTACCTCGTGCCAGTTATTACACTGGTTACCCATTCATTCCAGAATTCACTATAAACTTATTACCCTCACCTACAAAGCACTCCATGGTTCAGCACCACCCTACATCTCCTCACTTGTCTCAGCCTACTATCCTACCCGTACTCTCCATTCTGCTAATGACCTGAGGTTAACATCCTCAATAATCAGAACCTCCCACTTCCGTCTCCAAGACTTTTCACGTGCTGTGCCAATTTTTTGGAATGCACTGCCCAGGTTAATTTGATTAATCCCCAATCCCCACAGTTTTAAGCGTGCCCTAAAAATGCATTTCTTCAGACTGGCATACCGCCTCAACGCATTAATCTAACTATCCCTGTGTTGCCCATTCAACATTTTTACCATAACCAGGTTCCTTGTATCAGGTTCTCACATGCTTTATGCATTTAACAGCCCTCTGTGTCTGTACTTTTACATATTCTGGCTGATAACCAGTTCATGCAGCTGTAAGGCGTTGGAAACTTTACCCCTTTAAGCTCCTTATGATTATGAATGTATATGAGTATATTAATATTTTGTTGATATGTCATTTCGTATTATGCTGTGTTTAATAGGTATATTCCAGTCTATCATATGTATATATGTATTATTGTAATATAACGTTATGTTAGTGAGCCCCTAGATGGGGCACTGAAGTGCATATAGTATATAGAAGATTTGGAGCAATGTAGATAGTTAATGTAGAAGGGGTCACTTAGTATAGAGGAAGGGATATTCCTGGTTTGAGTCAGTTGGGCTAGGGAGCTGAAAGAGCCCAGTCAGGGCGGGGAGCCCTTAGAGCTCGGGTGGCCTCTGGCCCGGGCCTGTTAGATACCCCGCAACGTAGTGTATAGAAGCGAGTGCCCAGTCATCCAAAACGTGGGGAAATAACAGTAAGACAGCTACAGGAAGAGAAGTCAAGTTACAGTAGCATTGCCAGCAGCATATCCTTAGCTGTAGGCTGGCAGTTGCTCATCATGTGGCAGTTACTAGCATGGACAGACGCCTTTAAGGCTGGGGCGAAACAGCCAGGGGAACTCCCAGAAGAAACCAGGCTGCACAGAGAGAATACCGAGGAAACGTACAGTGCGGTACGTCCCGTTAAGGAGCCGTGTGACAGAGCAAGGGAGGAAAGGAAGAAAGATGTGATGTTAAAGCTTCTGTAAATGCTGTATTGGATCTGGATGTACTGCAAAGTTCTGAGAGTAAAGTTTTGCATTTTGGATTTTATTTAGACTGTGTCTCAAATCATTCACTTAAGGGCAAGGGTAACCTCACAAGAAGGAGGCAGAACCTCATCAGCCCCGGAATGGAGAGGCAAGTGTACTACATAAGGAATGTGGTGTGTCTGTGGAGGAAGGCCAGGGTATTCAATGACCGCAATACTCAGCCACGTCTACTGCCCTGTCCGACCTTTACATAGCATTACAGGAACACCCGATTCTTACACTATGGCTGGTCCGAACAACAAAAGCAATTATTACCATCCATCTTTCGTGTCTCCCCTATTTCCTCATAGATTGTGAGCTTGCGAGCAGGTTCTTCATTCCTTTTGGTATCTGTTGATCGATGTGTTTATTGTTATGCTGTAATGTCTATTGTCTCTACAAGTCCCCTGTGAAATGTAAAGTGCTGTGGAATATGCTGGCGCTATAGAAATAAAATTATTATTATTATTGTTACTATCTTTGTCTTCACCCTCCACAATTCTTCTTTTGACATGGCAGAAGGCCCGTTTTTTTTCTTCGAGACACTATAAGATTTGTATGTAGGGCAGCATTGAGATCTTCCTCATTTTTTAAATGGCCAACGACAAAAGGAACCCATGAATAATAAATATATTTCAACATCATTTTTCCAGAAAAAATCTTTAATAGTTAAAAGCGATTTTGCAGAACATCACCTCAGTCAAGAGGCCTGAAATGGATTTCCTGTTGAGATGGTGGAGGCAGCTAATGCACAGTAATCATCCTCCGAAAATGTACAAATTCATTAGGGAAAATGGTAAAAAATGCAGGAAAACTAATGTATCCTAGAAATAATTGAGTATGAAAGAACATTATAGACATCAAGGGAGGCAAAAATGAATTAAAGGGCTTTGCCATCAGAGACTGCACACGTGTCAGGTTTGTCTACAAAGATTGATTTCCAAATGCAAGGAGATAATATGGTCAGCAGAGGATCACACAACATGTTGATGTATAGCCATGGTGTCCAGGGCAATCATGCAGAGGAAGGCATGCCAGGAACTGGAGCATATGGATAAGCAGCAGAGATAGGATTTGGTCAGTTCTCACCAGCTTACCTGAACCTGTTGTTGAAATGACAGCCGGGTCGGCAAACTAGAACACATGATGCCGTCGGGTTATCTGGCCTCCTGGATTCAATTGCATCAGTGACGCCGCTGCAGGGGAACAGGAACAGAAATTTGCTTCTGGACACGACATGCAGCATTTTACTACAGCACAAAGGCGATGAGGATGGCGGGGAACGTAGGCCCTCCATACTTAAAATGTGAATTAAAGTTAGAGCTGAGGGAGAGTGTGGCTCAATGTACAGATAATTCAGTGTAAGGGGGCAGTGAGAGGGCAGAATTCAAAGAGGGAGCACAATGTAGATATGGGAGCATCATGAGGGGTAACTGGAGAAGGGACAGCGTAAAGTTGGGGGTGCATATAGGGCGTAATTCATATTTGTGGACAGTGTGGCGCTTGTGGTTCAAAATGGGGAATGGGGTGGTGGCTATAGTTCATAAGTGTGTGCAGTTTGGCAGTTAAAGTTCATAAAGATGGACAGTCTGGTGGGTATAGTTCATAAGGGCAAACAATGCAGTAGTTATAGTTCAGAATGCCCAACAGTGTGTTCGCTGTAGTTCATAATGGGGGACAGTGTGGAATTGTTGGTTCATAAAGGAGAACAGTGTGGCAGTTATAGTTCACAAGGAGGACAGTGTGGAAATTATAGTTCATGAAGGTGTGAATGTTGTGGTAGAGTGGCTCACTTGGCTGGACACAGAGGTGTAACTGGAACACTGTCTGTTTAAGAAAAGGCTTGGTTTATTGTAGCAGCATAAACCAAGCTGGGAAAGTAAACACAGCTTTCCAAAACAGCAAAACAAAGAAACAAAAAAAACACAGTCCTTTTTTTCCTAGCGGGATCAGCCCTCTCACAGGCCACAATGTCCACAGTTCAGATTGAGCACACAACTTCCTAGAGTCCTATCTCTCCTGGAACCACTAAATACTGAAAGCTTTGGCAGTCAGTCATTTAAGCCCAGACCTTGTGATCCCACCATCATGTGACTGATCACATGATCCTGACATCACACAGGTCCTGTAAAGTGGAGATATGTGGACCTCCTCCCTCCCGCTCTATGGAGGTCCACTAAAACCAGCCCATAATTTAGCTTTACAGTATATAAACCATCCCAACACGCAGTGTGCTGGAGGAAACTATTCTGGTTTTACATCACTGATGCTGTAAAGATTCATCAGATGCAGTAAACAGCAGCAGACACAAAAGGGGTTAACAGAGATTTACTTAGGCAATTAAGGAGTAAGTATTCAAAGAATCCTCCACGCAGGGAGGCGATTAGGAAAATAGTGAACTGCACAATAATTGTAACAAGAAAGGAAAAAGTGAAGGTAATGACTTATCGATTGAAGTTCTGGTTGGGGGGTGGTTGGAATAGCTCCCGACGGTGTCGCAATCCATGAACAAAGTCTCTGGCTCTGCTGTGTAAGATATAGATGCACTGTCTCCTGACCGTGCCGAAGTATCCGGATCCGTGGGTCTTGAGTCCGTTAATCTTGAGTCCGTTGAAGCGTTGATACAGTTCCTTCTCCTGGTTCTTTAAGGAGGGCGCGGTACACCGGGAACACAACACTGTACAGGCCACTGTGGGAACAAGGCCTCACACGGGATCACAAAGTTCAGGAAAGGAAGATACGTCTGCTGCACTACACGTTATGAGTCTGGTATGTGATGGGACACTCGGTAAAGGAATTGAGAGTCGGGTAGTCTTCAAAGGGCTGGCGTCAGTGGCGGTAGTTGAGGAGAGGGAGTCAACCTTCTTTCTGCTCTGTAGTCGCCTTCCCACCATGTCTCTCCCTGTCCCACGCTCAGCCCCTTTAATGTCCTCCACGCCCCCTCCTGTCATGTGCTCAGGCTTTCCCCACACAGACAAATCGTCCCCCTGCAACAGTGATAATGGAACCGATAGTTCTGGCCCCAGAGTGTTGCTTGAACCGGCCACACTGCTCCTGTTCATCTCCTTACACTCCCCCTTTCCTTTCACGGGTGAGGCTTTCTGAGATATATCACGTCTGTGTGGATTCTTCTCAGCAACCTGTTGACAGATAAACTGATCCTGGTTGTACCGGTTTGGGGGCTGTCCAGCCGTTGTGTGTTCAGAGCGTCGTAGATTGGAAGGAGTAATGGAGTCCATCGAGTGTGGTTGTACCCAGCTGTCCTGATGTCAGAGGAGTCAGGTCCGTGCCCGCTGTGACATCTCCTTCTGAGGTTCCAGGGTTCTGATTCTCGGACACGTTCTCAAGCAATTGTTCAGGACCTTCTTCTTCTTCATCTTCCTCTACTGTGGGAGGGACTACTTCAGGAACCTCAGGCATTTTCTTTTCTGATAAGGGATCCTCAGAGAAGCATGGCTGGAGCATACTTCGGTGCACCACCTGCGTGGGGGCGTCCTTCTCCTTCCGGTTGAATCTCATATACGTGTCATTTTCCGCCGATCCGGTGCTTCACTCGGTATGGCCGACTCTCCCATCGATTCTCCAGCTTGTCCCGTGGATGTCTGTCTCTCACCAACACTCGGTCCCCAACCCAAAGATCTGTCCATCGCAGAGGAAGCTTCTCAGTGTGGTCCAGCTTCTGGAGTCGAGTCTTCACCAGACGATGTAGGGTTTGCAGACGATGATAATGTTCTCGAACCCAGGTAGACACCCCCGTCTGTGGGTAGTCCACCCCCTGGTCCAATTTCAGCTCCGTGACTTCTTTCCCGTCGCGACCAAACAGCACAAAGTAGGGCGTGAACCCGGTGGTCTGGTGCACCCGATTATTATGGATCCATACCAGCTCAGATACGTATTCAGGCCACTGAGCCTTCCGATCTTCCTCCAGGGTTCTCAGTATCTGTATGAAGGTACTGTTAAATCGTTCGCAGGCCCCATTTCCTTGATGATGATACGGTGTGGTGTGAAAACGGTCAAACTGATAGATCTGTTGTAGCTCATCCATGACTTTTCCTAAGAAACAGGCTCCCTGATCAGAGTGGATCCGTTGTGGGCACCCATAGATCTGAATGAAGTTTTTGCAGATGGCATGAGCAGCCGACTCCGCCGTTTGATCTCAAGTGGGTGTAATTACAGCAAACTTCGAGAAATGATCAATCATCACTAGTCATTGGTCATATCACTGGTGTGCCGGTCCGATGGTCAAGTAGTCAACAGTCAGTAGTTCCAGAGATGCTGACGTCACAATGGTCTGAGTCGGGGCCTGCTGCTCTGGAGATTTGGCCAACTCACAAGCCCGGTGGAGTATACAGGCCTCCTCAACCGCTGTTCTTAACAGGGGATGATAGACAAAATGCTGTAGCCATTGAAAGGTTTTCTTGGCACCGAAGTGCGCTCCTTTTTCATGAGCTTCAGTAGCGACTTTCGATAACACAGTCTCTGGGATCACCACCTGCCAGGAGGCCCCCAGTTCTTTCTGTAACTGTACCTTTCGATACAACAGCCCATTTCGCATCTGGAGTCGCTCCCACTGTCGGAGTATTTTCAGCGCTTCTAGAGTAAGAGTGCTTCTTTGTTCTTGTCTGGGCAACTGTTTTGCAGTTAACCCATTGGCGAATTCACCGTCCTCCTGCTGTAAGTGGACCCACTCGTCCCTGGACCTTCCCAACACTCCTTCACGAGGGGTGGTCCAAATTTGATCCAGCGTAGCTGCAGAAATCCCAGCAGTCTTCCCAAATCTGGGAACTTCCTCATCCTCCAGCATCTCATCCTTGCTCCTCCCAGGTGTTGCATGTCTTGCTCTGGACAGGGCGTCAGCGTGGGTGTTTTCAGCCCCCCTTCTGTAGGCAATCTTATAACAAAACTTCGCCATCTGGGCTACCCAGCGTTGTTCGAGGGCCCCTAACTTAGCGTTCTCCAGGTGCGCTAGCGGATTATTATCAGTGCGCACTAACACCTCTAAGCCAGCCAGATATTCCGCGAACCGCTCCATCATAGTCCACACCAACGCCAGCAACTCCAGCTTGAAGGAACTGTAACTGTCCGGGTTGCGTTCGGAATCCTGAAGGGACCGACTAGCGTATGCGATCACCCTCTCTTTCCCGTCCTGCACCTGTGACAACACAGCCCCCAACCGGTGTAAGCTTCCGTCAGTGTGGAGAATAAACGGCACAGAAAAGTCCACATAGGCCAGTATCGAGGCCTGCAGTCAACACTTTCTTCAGGTCCCGAAATGCTTTTTCCTGTTTTTCTTCCAGCGGATGGGCCAGCTTTTTGCATTCGGAGGTACCCTTTTCAAAAGCTCTAACAGTGGCTGCACCACAAGGGCAAAATTCTTCACAAAGCGACGGTAGTACCCCATCAATCCTAGGAACGCCAGATCGTCTTTCACGGACTCAGGTATCGGCCAGTCCTGAATCACCCTGATCTTCTCCCGGGATGGTTCCACTTCATCCGCTGAGACGACATGACCTAGGTACTCGATCAGTGACTGGAACAAGTGGCACTTCTGGGGTTTCACCTTTAGTCCGTACTTCTGCAGGTGGCTCAGCACTTGCTCCAGTCTCCGTAGGTGATCTTCAAACGAGGAAGCATACACTGTGATGTTGTCCAAGTATATGAGCGTAGCCTCGAAGTTCAGGTTACCTAAGCACCTCTCCAACAGTCATTGAAACGTCCCTGGGGTGTTGGCCAAACCGAAGGGCCTCCTGTTGAATTTGAAGAGTCCCATCAGTAGAATAAAAGCCTTCTTCGCCCGGTCCTTCTCCGACATGGGCAATTGCCAATATCCGCTAGCGAGATCCAGTGTCGAGAAGTATTTGTCTTTCCCCAAAGCAGACAGGGACTCTTCAATCCGAGGCAGAGGGTATGAGTCCCGCACGGTGCAGGCGTTAAGTTTGCGATAGTCTACACAGAACCTCAATGTGCCATATTTCTTCCTTACTAGTACGATAGGAGCCGCCCACGGACTTTGGCTCTCATTGATGACACCTGCCTGCAGCATTTGACCGAGTATCTCTCTAACTTCCTGATATAACTGCGGGGGAATTTGTTCTCTGATTGGCGCTGTATTCCCTGTCGGTATTTCGTGGGTAATAGCCGTAGTACAGCTAAAATCGTCCTCGTGACTTGCAAACATGGCTTTGTATTTCCCTAATGCTGCTGTCAGTATTCCGGGTTTTCTAGGTAACTTTGTCAATGATTTTGCCCTTTGTTAAAATGGAGTTTGCTGTTTTGTGTGCCCTACTTCCTGTTCGTTTGTTTAAAACCCGGCTCAGGTGCTGGCTTCACTGCTGGAATATTCTGCTTCCGTTTCCCTGCAACCCAGCTGCTTTGTTCCTCACAGATCTTTTATGTATTTACCAGGAAAGTGCATAACCTTATCTTCAGGTGTTTCTCAGCCACAGCAGTTTCTACCCATGGCTCTGGACATTCTCTGCATAGGTAAGTTGCACATACTGTGTTATCACTAAACTGTTGACTTGGGAATTTAACCCTTGGTTCACTCCATCTGATAAGAACTGTGTTTCTGAACTGTTGCTGTTTAACCCTTCGTGCATTACCTCTGGTGAAAGCTGTTGGAACTGTTACTGGAACCTTACTGACATATGAACTTGTTGTTGGACTTCACTGAATTAAGCCACAACTGAGATTAACTTGTTCCTGGACCTCCCTGTGTTTTCTGCATACCTGGATCTGACTCTTCACACACCAGCAGTGTGTAAATCCAGCCACGTTACCTGTGCATCAGACTTACCTTGTGGTCACATTTGTGTGAGGACTCCGTCGTAAGAACTTTACCACCCTCGCTATAGAGGTTCAAGGACTTATATATCCGGATTCATATAACTGGACTTGTGTATATATATATGGACTCATTGCATGTCACTACGGGTTGTTTGAATATTGTTTTTGGGTGTTTTGCTGTTTCACAAATACATTATTTGCATTCAAAGAAACCCGTCTCTGATTGTTCATTGCCCCACGCTATCAGAATCCTCGAGTTCCTACAATAGTATTACAGGATATTCCAGCCTAAAAAAGAGGATTCTGCTGGGGCAATGACGGAGACACGGGCAGACAAATTGTTCACCATAGTTAACTCCTTGCAGCAAGAGGTGGCGGCTGCACACAATCAGATTAGAGACTTGGAGTCTCGGGTTAACCACAATGCACAGGGGTTTGGTCAGGCTCTCCAAGATCTACGTTCTAGGTTAGGAGTCCTGGAGGCCTTACCTACTGAGCCTACCTCATCCACCAGTATGCCCAAATTGCCTCCATTCCGTTTTAATGGTGACCGAAGTCAATTCCGTGGGTTTGTTAATCAATGTATATTATTTTTTGATGTACATGCCTCCTACTACCGGTCTGATAGATCTAAGGTTCTATGTATTATTATGTTGTTGACATCACGTGCACTGGCTTGGGCAAATCCTATGGTTGAAAGTCATGATACCCGTCTAAATAATTTGGACAATTTTCTGGCAGCCATGGCGCAAATGTTCGACGATCCCAACCGCCGTGCTACCGCTGAATCTGCCTTGCTTTCCTTACGCCAGGGGAAACGGTCAGTCATAGAATATGTTACTGAATTTAAAAGGTTAGTGGTGGACACCCAGTGGGAAAACAATGCTTTATTACCAATCTTTAGAAAAGGTTTGTCAAATGCAATCAAGGATGAGCTAGCTCGTTCAGAGTCTCCACAGGAGTTTGAATTGTTTATACAGCACTGTGTACGTATTGATATCCGTTTAACTGAACGCAGACAAGAAAAATGGGCCGCTGTAAATCGCATTACTAATTACTCTCTTCCGTCCAGGGAAACCACAGGCAAAAATCCGCGAGAGGCTGAGGAGGTGCCTATGCAGGTGGACTCACTGCAGAGACGTGAGAATAATGAACGCCGCGAACACCGTCTCCGTGAGCGCTTATGTTTCTATTGTGGTCAATCGGACCATTTCCTCATCAATTGTCCTAAATGTCCTAGGCGACCCAACAAGGTGTTGGCGGTAGTAGGGGATTATGATAACACAGACGCTGAGTCTGAAGTTTCGGAAACCAGTCTACATCTAGATGCGGTTTTTCCCCCAATACTGATGCCGACTTCCCCTAAAGATCAAGGGGAGAAATATTCACATTGTTCTCTTCCTATACAGATTCAGTGGGAGGAACAGTGGATATCAAGTTCTGCCATGATAGACTCTGGAGCAGGTGGGAATTTCATGGATTCTTCTTTTGCAAAGGAACATGGTATAAAGACACAACTAAGAGCTTCACCAATCACTATGGAAACGGTGGATGGTTCCCCATTAGTTTCTGGACCAGTAGATCGGGAGACAGTGCCTCTGGAGTGTAAGATGGAACCAGACCATCAAGAAACACTTTCATTCATGTTAATATCTTCTCCTCATTTTCCTGTAATTTTAGGAATTCCCTGGTTACGGTCACAAAATCCAATCATCAATTGGGAAACCAAGGAGATAACCTTTCTCCCGAAGTGCAGTTCTACCATCAGTCCAACTGTGGCGGCTCCAGTTACCCAGAACTTGGAAGAGGTGATACAGGTACCTACTCTCCCTCTGATTTATCAGGAATTCTCAGACATTTGTGATAAAAGGAAGGCAGATCAACTTCCCCCACATAGACCGTATGACTGCCCCATAGAATTGCTTCCTGGAGCAGCGATTCCTTTCGGCCATGTTTACCCGTTGGCGGCTCCGGAATTAAAATCTTTACGAGAGTATATAGATGAGAATTTAGCCAAGGGGTTTATCCGACCATCTTCTTCACCAGCGGGAGCTCCAATATTCTTTGTAAAGAAGAAGGATGGTACTCTAAGACCCTGCATTGACTACCGGGAGTTAAATAAGGTAACCATTCGTAACAGGTACCCGTTGCCCCTAATTCCAGAATTGTTGGAAAGAGTTCGCCAGGCCAAAGTATTTACCAAATTAGATCTTATTGGGGCATATAATTTACTCCGTATACGGCCCGGAGACGAATGGAAGACAGCTTTTAGATGCCGGTATGGACATTTTGAATATTTGGTGATGCCATTCGGACTCTGTAACGCTCCTGCTGCTTTTCAACATTTAGCCAACGACATTTTCAGGGATTTATTGGACCAATATGTGGTAATTTACCTTGATGACATCTTAATCTTTTCTGACTCCTTACAGGAACATCAGGAACATGTCAAGACCGTACTTAGACGTTTGAGAGATAATCATTTGTACATCAAACTCGAAAAGTGTGAGTTCCATTGTTCTGAAATTCAATTTTTAGGCTATGTTATCTCGCCTCAGGGATTGAATATGGAGTCCAGCAAGATCCAGGCAATCTTGGACTGGCCGGTACCAGGAAACATTAAGGAGGTACATCGATTCATTGGCTTTGCTAACTTTTATAGACGGTTTATCCGAAATTTTTCAGAAATTGTCCGTCCCATCACTCTCCTCACCAAGAAGGGAAGAAGTTTGAATGGTCTTCGCAAGCTCAGGAAGCCTTTGATCGCCTGAAGGGTTGTTTTACCACGGCTCCAATATTGATGCATCCGGATCCTGCACAGCCTTTTATCGTGGAGGTGGACGCGTCTGACTGTGCATTGGGAGCTATCCTCTCACAACGTACCGGAGACAAAGGTTTGCTGCACCCGTGTGCCTTCTTCTCTCGTAGGTTATCTTCTGCAGAACTGAACTATGATGTGGCAGATAAGGAACTTTTGGCAATTATTTCTGCCTTTAAGGAATGGAGACACCATTTGCAGGGGGCAACTCAGCAGGTAGTAGTACTCACGGATCATCGCAATTTGGAATTCCTTAAGTCTGTCAGGTGTCTTTCTCCTCGACAAGCTAGGTGGAGTTTGTTCTTGAACCAGTTTAATTTTATTATTTCGTACCGCCCAGGTTCACGTAATGGGAAAGCTGACGCATTATCCCGAATCCATACCGTGGATTCCGTGCCTGGGACCCCGTCGAAGACCATCTTGTCGGAGGCCAATTTCGTTGGAGTGCTCCGGAACCGGGACTTGTGGCAGGAGATCAAGCTGGCCTATGACGGTGACGTATTTCTTGCAGCTCCACCTGACAATGTGAATCTTGTCCTTCGGAATGGTGTGTGGCTTAGAGATCGATGTATTTATGTCCCAGAGGCTGTAAGACTTCGAGTTCTCAAATTGGTCCACGACTCTAAATTGGCTGGTCATAGGGGGTACAGAAGACGCAGGAATTGTTAACTCGTTTTTTTTGGTGGCCTACCTGCTTGAAGGATGTGAATGACTATGTCCGCTCTTGTGAAGTTTGTGCCCGGTACAAGGTTCCTCGCGTTTCACCTACTGGTCTTCTTAAACCGCTACCTGTACCGTCTCGCCCTTGGGGTCTATTTCGATGGACTTTATTGTGGAGTTACCCACCTCTGGTGGTAAAAATACTATTTTGATGGTAGTAGATCGTTTAACGAAAGCTGCTCATTTCATTCCGTGTGCTGGTCTTCCCTCAGCTACAGAGACAGTAGATCTAGTTATCCAGAACATTTTCCGGCTGCATGGGGTACCAGATGACATCATTTCTGACCGGGGAATACAATTTACCTCTAGATTTTGGAAAGGATTTTGTTCTGCGCTCCACATTAATGTTTGCTTGTCTTCTGCATACCATCCTCAGACCAACGGGCAGACCGAACGGACAAATCAAACCTTGGAGCAATATCTACGCTGTTACGTCAGTCATTTGCAGGACGATTGGCTGAAGCTACTTCCTCTAGCGGAATTTTCGTACAACAACTCCCAAAGCAGTTCCACGAAGGTAACGCCTTTTTTTGCCAACCTGGGTTATCATCCAAGTATTTTGCCTAGGTCTCCGGTTACGATTTCGGTACCAGCGGTTGAAGACAGAGTGACGGCGTTGCAACGTAATCTTGAAGTTTTGAAGGACTCCCTGACCACAGCACAGGAGCGTTACAAGAAGTCGGCCGATAGATTCCGGAAACCAGCACCTATGTATAAGGTAGGAGACTCAGTTTGGTTGTCCACCAAGAATCTAAAATTGGGTGTTCCTTCGCAGAAACTGGGACAGAAATTCATCGGTCCATTCAAGATCACGGGGATTGTGAGCTCTGTTGCCTGTCGGTTGAAGCTACCACGGACTTTAAAGGTACACCCAGTATTTCATGTTTCCTTATTAAAACCAGTCTCTCCTAACACGTTTCAGGGACGTATCGTACCTCCCCCTCCACCAGTGTTGGTTGATGGCGAAGAACAATTCGTGGTACAGGATATTGTTAATTCGAGACTTCATAGAAACCGGCTTCAGTATCTAGTTAGATGGCAAGGTTACTCTCCTGAAAATGATTCTTGGGAACCAGTAAGTAACATCAATGCGCCTCTGAAGATTGCTCAGTTTCATCGGAGATACCCGGACAGGCCTGGTCCAGGACCGTCCGGAGGCCGTCTTTAGGGGGGGAGTAATGTCAGTATTCCGGGTTTTCTAGGTAACTTTGTCAATGATTTTGCCCTTTGTTAAAATGGAGTTTGCTGTTTTGTGTGCCCTACTTCCTGTTCGTTTGTTTAAAACCCGGCTCAGGTGCTGGCTTCACTGCTGGAATATTCTGCTTCCGTTTCCCTGCAACCCAGCTGCTTTGTTCCTCACAGATCTTTTATGTATTTACCAGGAAAGTGCATAACCTTATCTTCAGGTGTTTCTCAGCCACAGCAGTTTTCTACCCATGGCTCTGGACATTCTCTGCATACGTAAGTTGCACATACTGTGTTATCACTAAACTGTTGACTTGGGAATTTAACCCTTGGTTCACTCCATCTGATAAGAACTGTGTTTCTGAACTGTTGCTGTTTAACCCTTCGTGCATTACCTCTGGTGAGAGCTGTTGGAACTGTTACTGGAACCTTACTGACATATGAACTTGTTGTTGGACTTCACTGAATTAAGCCACAACTGAGATTAACTTGTTCCTGGACCTCCCTGTGTTTTCTGCATACCTGGATCTGACTCTTCACACACCAGCAGTGTGTAAATCCAGCCACGTTACCTGTGCATCAGACTTACCTTGTGGTCACATTTGTGTGAGGACTCCGTCGTAAGAACTTTACCACCCTCGCTATAGAGGTTCAAGGACTTATATATCCGGATTCATATAACTGGACTTGTGTATATATATATGGACTCATTGCATGTCACTACGGGTTGTTTGAATATTGTTTTTGGGTGTTTTGCTGTTTCACAAATACATTATTTGCATTCAAAGAAACCCGTCTCTGATTGTTCATTGCCCCACGCTATCAGAATCCTCGAGTTCCTACAATAGTATTACAGCTGCCACCACTTGTTGTACCTGGGCAGGCGTGAGCTCGGACAGTTCGGCTCGCATCTGATCTAATATGCGCAGTCCCTCGTTGATGTATTGGGGCTCCGGTGCTGAAGAAGTGGTGACCGTCACTGACCACGTTGTCATGTGTGCATTGCCGCGAAGATCGTCGCGGTTGCACGTTTTGACTTCTCACAGCTGAGTTGCTGTTTCTTTGTGTTTGGCAGCTAGGGAGTTAATTCTGTCTGTGCTCGGTGCTGGGACTGGGTGCAGTTTCTCCCGGCTGCAATTGATTATTTGTTGATTGGTTTCCTTTAAATTCCTGGTTGTCTGCTTTGGGAGTTGCCAGTGAAATCCTTCATGCAGACCACAGATAGGAATGAATCTGTATAGACTTAAGTTGAGAGCTCCTTAGCTGTTTTAAGCTCAACTTGTTTAGAGTTTATTTCCCAGACCATTTATGTTCCTTTGGTGTTTGAGTGTGTATGCAAGTGAAGTGCTATCCTGTCTGTCTTATATGTCTAATCTGTGTATTTAGCTGAGATCAGCCCATATCCCTTTGGTGGTAATCAGGATCCTTCTTAGGACTGATTACAGGGTTCAGGGTCTGACAGGAGACAGGGTTAGGCTGGAGACTTGGACCTCTGAACCATTATCAGTACCTCCAAGGAAAGGGATTAGTTAGGACCCCAGTGTAGGGTCAGGTTAGACCCCGGTCCTCCTCTTTCCTGTTACAGCTCATCAAGTCCTCAAGATTAACCCTAAGTTCTGCAGAGATTGTGTCAGACAGCGTGACATTCAAGATTAACCCTATGTTCTGCAGATATTGTGTCAGGTAAATCTATTTTATACTTACATTCTGATGTTGCTAAACTATATGTTGTATTGAGTGTGTGGTTCCTGTATAAATAGTTTACTGACATCGTATTCATATCATTAGACAGCGTGACATTCGTGTCTTCCTGCTTAACTGACAACTGTACCGCTTGGGGCATGACCATTTCTTCAGGCATCCCTACTATCCGTGCTACTTTGCTCCTGGGTGTCATTACTACTTCTTGATCCATCAAGTTAATGCAGCGCACAAGCACTGTTCCATCTCGTACTACAGCCAAAGTTTGTGCCATCAACAGTCCTGCCGGCAGTGGTTCAGTTAGGGGGTTCTAGCTGTACTTCTACCCCCTCCAATGGAGTGTGAGCGCGAACAGGCAGGGTCAGCACTGTTTGTCCCGGTGGTAGGGTGAGTTTAGTGGAGTTTGGCACTGTCACCTTTCCCGTCTCTCCATGGATAGACGACTCCTGAGCTTGCGCGGCACGAAGCAGTGGCTTAAATACTTATTGCTGGGGGGGTATGCGTACTCCACTGTTTCAGGGTCGAGTGAGCAGGTTCATCCAGAAGAAGTTTCCAAAATTCTTTCAAAACATTCATCCCCAGGGTGACAGTAAGACTGAGGCCGGCTTTGCCCTGCGTTAACACTATACCTTTCCTTCCAAGGTCTTGGCCGCAAAGTAAAACCTGCATCCACACCACTCCTGCAACCGGGATGGGCAGGTGGTTTGCCGCTGTCAGCTTTACTACTGGGCGCCACTTTCCGGAGAAAGTGTCGATGGAAATTAGACTTTGAGCATCGTGGTAACCTGAGATCCAGTATCCACCAAACAACGCACAGCCCGTCCGTCAAATTCAGCCCAGACAAGCAGGCAAGTGGACACCAAATTTGTGGGACTTTCACCACTCCTTCCTTTCCATTCTGGCTCCGGGCGATGTTCCCCAGGCTCGGAGCCTTCTAGTTTAATGACCGACGTGGTTGAGGTCCGCCCCGCAGCGGGTACTCTCGAGCTATATGCCCTATCTCTCCGCAGTTGAAGCAGGTGAGACACCTCGGTCGGCGGGACCTCCAGGCATCAGTCTGCAAAGGGCTGGCGTCAGTGGCGGTAGTTGAGGAGAGGGAGTCAACCTTCTTCCTGCTCTGTAGTCGCCTTCCTGCCAAGTCTCTCCCTGTCCTGTGCTCAGCCCCTTTTATGTCCCCCACGCCTCCTCCTATCAGGTGCTCAAGCTTTCCCCACACAGACAAGTCGTCCCCCTGCAACAGTGATGACAGCCCCGATAGTTCCGGCCCCAGAGTGTTTCTTGAACTGGCCACACTGCTCCTGTTCATCTCCTTACAACGCCATCATGCGCAGTGACACGTATCTCCCCTCCATCACTTCACCAGTGACTCTGTCACAATGTGTTGAGGTAATATAGCTCATAAAGGCAGATAATGTGGTTATTATATTGTAGTTCATAAAATGGAATGCTGTGGCAGCTGTACTCCTGTAATTATTGTGCTTATGATGCTATGGTCATGAACTGATGATAGTTCTGGTGCTGTATTTATGTACTATGTAACACCAGTGTCCATGCATGGTATCTCTCCCTCCTGCCAGCAGGGATGCCGACATGCTCACCACCATGGCCGTTAGGTGGCTTTGACTGCTCTGATTTCCAGGTTCCAGGGCTCGCGCATGTCACACAGGTATCCCGACAGCACGTTTAGGGTGTTTGCTCCCTGCTTCTTAAAAGGGTTTGGTGCGCACTCCAGAAATGTCCTTAGCCTGGGGCCTGCCTGGGAGGTATTTAAGGCACCCTCCTCTGTAGGAGTTGCCTGAGAAACTTTAGTATTTAGTGTATCCTAGCCCACTAGTTTGTTGTTAGGTCCCTGTTACTTAACCCATCCTGTAACTCTCTACCAGAGTCTGTCCTCTGTTCCTGAACCCATCCTGCTACCCTGTACCAGAGTCCTGATCCTGTAACCTGTGTGATCCTGTAACTGCCCTGTCTGAACGATCTGTTCTGACCACACCTGAAACCTGATACTAATCCCGTCCTGTATGAGTCCTGAGTCCATACCGGTATCCATTCTGCCAGTGATCATGATCCTGTCCTACTTTTTACTCTGAGTCTACACCTGCATTCCTGACCCTTGGGGTTACCTTCTGCAGTACCAGGGACTGCCCTGGGGTGGTAGCTGGTGGCTACCTGTAGCTCAAGCCTAACATCACTATCAGAGGCTCTAGTGAAGACCAGGTAGCCACTTAGTTACGCCCCTCCAGGGAAAACCTGGTTCGTGGCGCAGTGGGTCCACACTCACCAGTGTGACATACTTATGATTGATCTGGTGCTGTACTCATGTAGTTCTTTTGCTGTATTTCCCTGTTGATTGTTGTGGTGCTGTATTCATGTACTGCTGTACTGATGGCAGTTCTGGTGCTGTATTCAAATATTAGCTCTTATATTATCTCTATATACTGGGTTTGCTCTTTACATCGATTTAACCTACATCTAGGTATATTACATGTGGCTCTAAAGCCATATTATTATTATTGCTCCCAGTTGTATATAGGTACCAGCAGGTTATCTATTTATATTATTATACCTCTTTGACTAGTATATTTTCATCACCATGCCTAGTATCCTCTGACTTTTGGTCCTATAGTTACCTCGTATTATTTTCATCATGCATTACTTCTTATTCCATAGATTACTTATTTAGAGAGCATTGTTTGTTTTCTTACCCGTGCCATTTTTCACTGTTATGGTGTTTGCCGTTACAATTGTGCACTTTTCCCTTGTTCCAATTTGTCCTGTTCCAATTTTATCCTGTTATGTCTTTTTGTATCAATAAAGATGTTTTTTTGAGACCACATGGCTGTGTTTCGTGTGGCATTTCTGTATTCAGTACAGTTGGTCTCTTTATCTAGTCCAGTATTCACATGCCTATACTAATTGGTCTAATATAAGAATATATAAGATATAAGCCATTTATATGTGATATGTTGGCCACATATATTTTACATGTATTCAAATATTGGTGATGGGTTTAGAGATTTATTCCTGTATTGATGATGGTTCTGGTACTGTATTTCTATAGGTGTTGTGGTTTTGAGGCTGCATTCATGCACTGATGGTGGTTCTGGTGCTGTAGTGCTTTACTAATGATGGTTTTTGTTTTTAGTCTGAACAGAGTCCAGTCAGAGACCATATCCGTGTCTGAGTACGTGACCCCTGGGGTTAGCAGCTGCAGTACTGAGGAATGCCTAGGAGTGGTACTTGGCGGCCACCTGCAGCCAAACCTGACTCCACCATCAGGAGCTCCAGTGAGCACCTGATAGCTGCTTAGTTACACCCTTCCTAAGTAAGCCCGGCTCTGTGGCACAGTGGGTTCACGAACTACGTGCGCCACCTGCGTGCGTATCAGCTTTGGTGCTGCATTCTGGTACTGATGGTGATTATGGTGCTGTATTCATGTACTGATGGTTGTTCTTTTGCTGTATTTGTGTACTGATGACGGTTCTAGTGCTGTATTCATGTATTGATGTTGGTTTAGTTACTGTATTCATGTATTAATGATGGTTCTTGTGCTGTATTCATGTACTGATGATAGTTCTGATTATGTATTTATGTACTGATGGCTGTTTTGATACTTTATTCAAGTACTGATTTTGGTTCTGGTGCCGTATCCATATATTAGTTTTAGTTCTAGTGCTGTATTCATGTACTGGTGTTCATTATGATGCTTTATTCATGTACTAATGATGATTCTGTTGCTTTATTCATCTACTGATAATGATTCTGATGCTATATTCATGTACTAGTGTTGATTTTGGTGGTGTCTTAATTATGGTTCTGGTGCTGTAATAATTTACTAATGATGGTTCTGGTGCTAAGATTATGTACTGGTGTAGTTCTGGTATTGCATTCATATACTGATGTTGGTTCTAGTACTGCGTGGTCTCCTCCACGCTTATTCGCTTCTCACCCAATCGCCTCCAAGACGTCTCCTGTTATGGTTCGGTAACAAGGGAGGATAGTAGAGAAATAGGCTAGGCAACCAGACACCCAGAGAGGTTGGTAACTTAGCGGATTGCAGACCCCTAAACTGACAACACAACTAGAATTAGCCGTGGGACGTACCTACGATGCCCTAGACGCCTCGGCACAGCCAAAGAGTTAACTAAGCCTAAAGAGAGAAAGGGGAAAGCTAAACTGCCCCGGAGTAGAGCCCCAAAGGAATAGATAGCCCCCAAACATATATTGCCGTGAGATAGATGAAGTACAAAACACAGGCAGAAAATAGAGTAAGCAAATGCTGGGGCCAGAACTGTCTGGATAGAACAGGACAGGAAAGGATACTGTCTGCAATCCCGCAAAAACCCTAAGAAAAATTCCAACACGTCTAATATGCAAAAATACTGAGGTCACACGACCTCTCCCCCACTAAATCAGAACTCTGGTGCGAACTGGACGTAAAACAACAGATACTGAAATAACAGGGGACTAGAAATACAGAACTGACATAAGCTGTGGCAAAGGAAAACAGAGTCCAGCACAGGTCCCAGCAGGGGACCCGGCTGAACTCACACCAGCAAGGCAGAGAACAGAGAAAAGCAAAAAGGGAAAAAAATGCCACAGAGTAAAACAGACAAATAACTTATCTGAAAGATGCAGGACAAAGCAGGGAGCAAGCAGACTTCCAGAAGGCTCAGGAAGAAACCAAATCAATGGCAACCACTAAGGGAAGGCTGCTCACTTAAATCTCTCCAGTCTGTAACACCTGATATCCAATCATCTTCTTCAGGTGATTGACTTCTGCCAGCCAGACCAGTTCCATTACCAGCAGCAACCACCAGAGGGAGCCCAAACTCAGAAGCCAGATCAAAAGTGTTCACAACAGTCTCCCAAATATCACCCATCCTCTGGAATTCTGTGCCCCAACACGTCCGGTTATCCACCACATTTGGATCCTTCAGATGTAACCTGAAAAGCCACCTCTTCAGGAAAGCTTACAGCCTGCAATGACCACGGCCACCTCAACACCATTGGAGCTATTGAAACCCCAGACCTTCTGCCTCGTTCCCCATAATCCTGTAGAATGTAAGCCTGCAAGAGCAGGGTCCTCTTCCCTCTATAGCAGTCTGTCATTGTTAGTTTTGTTTACTGTAAGTGATATTTTGATGTAATCCCCTTCTCATGTACAGCACCATGGAATTAATGGTGCTATATAAATAAATAATAATGATAATAATAATAGTACTGTATTCAAGTACTAATGTGTGCTCTGATGTATTCACGGACTGGTGTTAGATCTGGGGACATAATTTCGATGGTTGTGGTGTATTCATGTACTGTTTTTGGTACTAGTGCTGTATTCATGCACTGATGAAGGTTCTGATTCTATATTCTGTGCTGATGATGGCTTTAGTGCTGTACTGATGTACCAATTATAATTCTGCTACTTTATTCATGTACTGTGGTACTAGTGCTGTAATGAAGTGCTGATGCTGGTTCTGCTTCTTTTTTTAAGAACTGATGTTGGTTCTGTAGTGATCATGGTTCAGATACTGTATTCATGTGCAAATTATGATTATGGTGCTTTATTTATGCACTGATATACTGTCCTTGAGTTAAGATCAGCAGCTCCCCTAAGGGCCTCTACCACAAGCACAATAGATGCCAATTTGGCCTCTAGATCTGCAAATGCCGCAGTTCTGTTCACATTTGTGTCTTAAAGCATTACTGCACATCACGGTTTAGGCTATATTTACTGCATAGTTTTGCAAAAAAAATCAACAAAGTTGCAATGTTTAATAATCCCTAGGCATAGACTTGAGCTGTGCAAAAACTGTATCCATAGACTCAGCGTCGGACTGGAACACCTTGGGCCCACCAGAGAAAATCATTCTTGGGGCCCACTATGTAGCTACATAGAAATAAATACAAGACCACAAATTGTGCAGTAAAACACACTAATATCAGGGTATAATATAAGGTAGTACATGTCTTAATTATGAGTTGGGGTAGCCTCCCTCATAGATTATAAAGCAGCCCCCCTCATAGGGGATAATGCTGCCCTCCCTCATACAGGATAATGCTGCCCCACCTCATAGGGTATAATGCTATATATATATATATATATATATATATATATATATATATATATATATATATATATATAACAGTCATGGACAAAAGTTTTGAGAATGACACAAATATTAATTTTTACAAAGTCTACTGCTTCACTTTTTCTAATGGCAATTTGCATATACTCCAGAATGTTATAAAGAGTGATCAGCTTAACAGCAATTACTTGCAAAGTCAATATTTGGCTAGAAAATGAACTTTATCCCCCAAAACACATTTCAACATCATTGCAGCCCTGCCTTAAAAGGACCAGCTAACCTCTTTTCAGTGATTGCTCCATTAACACAGGTGTGGGTGTTGATGAGACATGGCTGGAGATCAATCTGTCATGATTAAGTAAGAATGACACCACTGGACACTTTAAAAGGAGGCTGGTGCTTGGCATCATTGTTTCTCTTCTGTTAACCATGGTTATCTCTAAAGAAACACGTGCAGTCATCATTGCAATGCACAAAAATGGCCTAACAGGGAAGAGTATCGCAGCTAGAAAGATTGCACCTCAGTCAACAATCTATCGCATCATCAAGAACTTCAAGGAGAGAGGTTCCATTGTTGCCAAAAAGGCTCCAGGGCGCCCAAGAAAGACCAGCAAGCGCCAGGACCGTCTCTTAAAAGTGTTTCAGCTGCGGGATTGGGCTACCAGCAGTGCAGAGCTTGCTCAGGAATGGCAGCAGGCAGGTGTGAGTGCATCTGCACGCACTGTGAGGCGGAGACTCTTGGAGCAAGGCCTGGTCTCAAGGAGGGCAGCAAAGAAGCCACTTCTCTCCAGAAAAAACACATGGACAGACTGATATTCTGCAAAAGGTACAGGCAGTGGACTGCTGAGGACTGGGGTAAAGTTATTTTCTCTGATGAATCCCCTTTTTGATTGTTTGGGACATCAGGAAAACGCCTCATTCGGAGAAGACAAGGTGAGCGCTACCACCAGTCTTGTCTCATGCCAACTGTTAAGCATCCTGAAACCATTCATGTGTGGGGTTGCTTCTCAGCCAAGGGAATCGGCTCTCTCACAGTTTTGCCTAAAAACACAGCCATGAATAAAGAATGGTACCAGAATGACCTCCAAGAGCAACTTCTCCCAACCCTCAAAGAGCAGTTTGGCGATCAACAATGCCTTTTCCAGCATGATGGAGCACCTTGCCATAAAGCAAAGGTGATAACTAAATGGCTCAGGGAACAAAACATATAGATTTTGGGTCCATGGCCTGGAAACTCCCCAGATCTTAATCCCATTGAGTACTTGTGGTCAATCATCAAGAGACGGGTGGACAAACAAAAACCTAAAAATTCTGACAAAATGAAAGCATTGATTGTGCAAGAATGGACTGCTATCAGTCAGGATTTGGTCCAGAAGTTGATTGAGAGCATGCCAGGGAGAATTGCAGAGGTCCTCAAGAAGAAGGGTCAACACTGCAAATATTGACTTGCTGCATTAACTCATTCTAACTGTCAATATAAGCTTTTGTTACTCATATGTTTGCAATTATATTTCTGTCTGTGATAAAAACATCTGTCAAACACACAAAAACCAGAGGGCAGCAGATCATGTGAAAATATAATATTTGTGTCATTCTCAAAACTTTTGGCCATGACTGTATATATATAGATAAATAGACAGATACCATATATACTCGAGTATAAGCCGACCCCCCTAATTTTGCCACAAAAAACTGGGAAAACTTAGCGACTCGAGTATAAGCCTAGGGTGGAAAATGAGATTATGCCCCATATGCTGCCCCATGTATTATGCCCCACAAGATTCTCCATAGATTGTGCCCATATGCTGCCCATGTATTATGCCCCCATAGATGCTTCATAGATTGTGCTCTCATAGATGCTCCATAGATTATTCCCCCATAGATGCTCCTTAGATTATGCCTCATAGATGCTCCATAGATTATGCCCCATAGATGCTCCATAGATTATTCCCCCATAGATGCTCCTTAGATTATGCCCCCATAGAAGCTCCATAGATTGTGCCCCCATAGATGCTCCTTAGATTATGCCCCCATAGAAGCTCCATAGATTGTGCCCCATAGATTATGCCCCTATAGATGCTCCATAGATTATGCCCCATAAATGCTCCTTAGATTATGCCCCCATAGATTATGCCCCCATAGATGCTACTTAGATTATGCCCCCATAGAAGCTCCATAGATTATGCCCCCATAGATTATGCCCCATAGATTATGCCCCCATAGATTATGCCCCCATAGAAGCTCCATAGATTATGCCCCCATAGATGCTCCATAGATTATGCCCCCATAGATGCTCCATAGATTATGCCCCCATAGATGCTCCATAGATTATGCCCCCATAGATTATGCCCCATAGATGCTCCACAGATTATGCCCCCATAGATTATGCCCCCATAAATGCTCCACAGATTATGCCCTCATAGATTATGCCCCATAAATGCTCCACAGACTGTGCCCCCATAGATGCTGCAAAAAAAAAAAAAAAAGACATACTCACCTCTCGTCGCTGGGGGCCAGGTGTGGTTCCTGAGCAGGGACATGGGCGCGCTATGGGTGACAGGTGCCGGTGTCACCACTGGCTCAGGGCCCCGGCACCTGCGATATTTACCTGTCACCGGGTCCACTGCTGAGCGCCGCTGTCTTCGGTCCTCCGGCAGTGAATGCTCAGGCAGGGGGCGCGGCGCTCACTAATGATGTCATCGCACCTCTGCCTGAACATCGCAGCAAGAGAGGACGCGATGACAGCGGCGCTCAGCAGTGGAGCGGGTGACAGGTAAGTATGTGGGGCGTGGGAAGCAGTGAATATTCATTACTCTTTAGCAGCGGGGACAGGAGCTCCTGCTCCTGTCACCCGCTGCTGCTCCCCTGGCATGGGGCCCCCATGGCAGCTGCGTGGTGTGGCCGCTATTAGCGACATGCCACCGGCTGGGGGCCCCTGGAGCAGCGGGGGCCCTAGGCAACTGGCCCCTGTATGCCAGCAGGTGCCAGGGCCCCCCAGATGCCAGGGCCCACCGGAGAATCCTCGTTCTCCGGTGGGCCAGTCCGACCTGCATAGACTGATAATTATGAGGGCAATTTGGGCTACCGCCTGAGGCCTGGCGCTCCGGGACGGCCCATGGGTAGACTGCCCTCATTATAATGTATTGTGCCACACCATCGATAACGTGTATCTGCTCACATTGCGCTTTCCTGGAGCTCCACAACCATCAAAGCAGAGTGGCAGCGCAGCTCAAGGGAGCATCCTGTGCCTATTTTTGAGACGTGGTTAGGCTGGCTATGGCAACTGCACGATGACGTAATTGCGCAGGTGCCAGCATGTACACGTTAGCTATTTTTTATAATAGAAAATGAATTAAAAATGGGGATATAGGAGCCAATGATGATGAATTGAGGATAGGGATGGGATCCAGCAAATGATAATGAATTGAGGGTGGAGAGTGGGGATGAGCAAATTATGATGAATTAAGGGGGGGATGGGAGAAAAAATGGTGAAGAATTGAGGGTGGGGGAGAGTAAATGATGATGAATTGAGGGTTGGGGAAAGTAAATGGAATATAGGGTGGTTCACAGCAAAAGATAATGAATAGAGGGTTGAGTGGGAGAGAGAAAAAGAGAGAAAAAGGACAAGACATAATGAATGGGGGCAGAGGGCCGTTGAGGATGCAGGAGTGTGACATGTAATGGATTGGGGGAAAGATTATAGGTGCTAATTCATTTATATATTTATTGGGTGGGGATAGTGGCTATTTATAGTTATGGGGGCACAGTGGTGGATTACAATTTACACTTGTAATGGTGGGTTGCATAATAACTAATTACATAGATCGACATATATATATGTTATATATAGCACTTATATGTCCCTTATTAAGTAGCATTCATTATTGTAATATATAGCGTCATCCCGTATT
>JARQOD010000003.1:435058778-435126911 GCA_033576555.1 Oophaga sylvatica | reverse complement strand
TACATTGTATAAAAGTGTCAATCTTCGGGAGTTGTCTATGAAAAATGAATAAAAGATTTACAAACATGTCAGGGGTGTATCACTTTTGTGATATACTGTTACAATATTGTGCATTTTTCCTCGGACTAGGGTCTTCAATAATTACCGAAGACCTCAGTCCAAAGTTGACATGTGTAGCTTCCCAGGTCCAAAGTTCATTTTTTACATCTGAGGCTAGGACTCCATATTTCTTTAGTCCATGCTCTAGAAAATTGTGTTTTTCTGCTCGTTTTCCTCTACGTTAAATTGTATTCTGTCGTTTTCCTGAGGGAGGTAAGATATAATGGAAGAGTCCTTGCAGCTCTACACCGCAAAGTCATAGGCGTTCCTCCGTCCAGTGTATTATTGAAAAAACTGTCCCATAGAAGCAATGTAGCATTTGATATATTCTCTCTATTAGATTATTAATGATATGCATATATTGAAAATCTTTATAACTTTGTGACTATTTTCTGCCCTTCCATGCATCCAGCTTCGCAGAGTTAAATGGACGGTCCTATTCTATTCTCCATCAGCAACCCCTGTAATTTTGCCAGCAAGCTGCCTACAAGGTCAAAGCATGATATACAGTGGGTACAGAAAGTATTCAGACCCTTTTTCACTCTTTGTTTCATTGCAGCCATTTGGTAAATTCAAAAAAGTTCATTTTTTTCTCATTAATGTACACTCTGCACCCCATCTTGACTGAAAAAAACTAGAAATGTAGACATTTTTATTGCAAATTTATTAAAAAGAAAAACTGAAATATCACATGGTCATAAGTATTCAGACCCTTTGCTCAGTATTGAGTAGAAGCACCCTTTTGAGCTAGTACAGCCATGAGTCTTCTTGGGAATGATGCAACAAGTTTTTCACATTTGGATTTGGGGATCCTCTGCCTTTCTTCCTTGCAGATCCTCTCCAGTTTCATCAGGTTGGTTGTAGAACGTTGGTGGACAGCCATTTTCAGGTCTCTCCAGAGATGCTCAATTGGGTTTAGGTCAGGGCTCTGGCTGGGCCAGTCAAGAATGGTCACAGAGTTGTTCTGAAGCCACTCCTTGTTATTTTAGCTGTGTGCTTAGGGTCATTGTCTTGTTGGAAGGTGAACCTTTGGCCAAGTCTAAGGTCCAGAGCACTCTGGAAGAGGATTTCATCCAAGATATCTCTGTACTTGGCCGCATTCATGTTTCCTTCAATTGCAACCAGTCATCCTGTCCCTGCAGCTGAAAAACACCTCCATAGCATGATGCTATCACAACCATGTTTCACTGTTGGGATTGTATTGGACATGTGATGAGCAGTGCCTGGTTTTCTTCACACATACCGCTTAGAATTATCACCAAAAAGTTCTATCTTCGTCTCATCAGACCAGAGAATATTATTTATCATAGTATGGGAGTCCTTCATGTGTTTTTTAGCAAACTCTATGCATGCTTTCATATGTCTGGCACTGAGGAGAGGCTTCCGTCGGGCCACTCTGCCATAAAGGCTGACTGGTGGAGGGCTGCAGTGATAGTTGACTTTGTGGAACTTTCTCCCATCTCCCTACTGCATCTGTGGAGCTCAGCCACAGTGATCTTGGGGTACTTCTTTACCTCTCTCACTAAGGCTCTTCTCCCATGATTGTTCAGATTGGCTGGATGGCCAGGTCTAGGAAGACTTGTGGTGGTCCCAAACTTCTTCCATTTAAGGATTATGGAGGCCACTGTGCTCTTAGGAACCTTAAGTACTGTAGAAATTATTTTGTAACCTTGGCCAGAGGTGTGCCTTGCCACAATTCTGTCTCTGAGCTCTTTGGCCAGTTCCTTTGACCTCATGATTCTGATTTGGTGTGACATGCACTGTGAACTGTGAGGTCTTATATAGACAGGTGTGTGCCTTTATAAATCAAGTCCTATCAGTTTAATTAAACACAGCATGACTCCAATGAAGGAGTAGAACCATCTCAAGGAGGATCACAAGGAAATTGACAGCATGTGACTTAAATATGAGTGTCTGAGCAAGGGGTCTGGATACTTATGACCATGTGAAATTTCAGTTTTTCTTTTTTAATAAATTTGCAAAAATTTCTACATTTCTGTTTTTTTTCAGTCAAGATTGGGTGCAGAGTGTACATTTTTTGAATTTACCAAATGGCTGTAATGAAGCAAAGAGTGAAAAATTTAAAGTGGCCTGAATACTTTCCGTACCCACTGTATAGACCAAGCAAAGGTCCCACTTACCTATCAGAAATAATGTAACTTCAAATGCCGAGATTTTTTTTTTTTTACAAATTTGAGATTTCTCCACGAGAATGGTTCTTTGTAGACATCACCTGGCAAAAATGACCTTGAATAAGTTACTCCTGCCTACATTGAAGTCTAGATTGCCACTAGTTGTCTAGTGAGGGTGACAACCGGTGGGGTCCATGCACCTTTAGATGCAGAGTTTTGGAACCCAAAAATGTACAGATTCGGAACCGAGCTCACAAATTCTAGGACCTCATATGAGCTTTTGTGCAAACTACTCATCATACAAACATCGTCCAGTTTTCCTTTTCTTTTATGAATTTTTGTTTCAAAACTTGATATTGGTTCTCCTGGATATGTTGCTGTTTTTGTCTCCATGATGGTCTTGGATCTTCTCTTCTTCTTGGCTATGGAATCACATGAAGCCTTCAGACTTTGGAAGATACTCATTTTATCCTCATGCAATGCAAGAGAAAAAAAGCCTCTCTTGATGCCACTAAGCAAGTCACAGTTTTTACAAAAATTTCTAATATGTCAATAGTTATATTTCTTCCTCCTGATTTCCCTTTCCTAAACTATCACTTGATTTCGGGGATACAAGGGTGGTTTGTTTCACGGCTGCTTCTGTTAAAGGAGTATTCTCAAGATTGGAAGTTATCCCCTATCTATAGAATGGGGGACAACTTCATGATCAGTGGCGGTCCGACTGCTGGGACCCCCACCGATCCTGAAAACTGGGGTTCCAAGAAGCCTTGTATGAATGGCACCCTGTGTGAATGCATTAATGGGAGTGCCAGAGATTGCCGAGGACTGCGCTCAGCTGGTCTCCAACCGCCCCATAAGAATTAATGGAGCGACAGTGCACATGATCAACCACGTGTCCATTCACACGGGCCCTTCAGAGCCCCAGTTCTCGTGATCTGTGGTTGGACTCTCATCAATCGAGAATACTGTACTTCCCATATTCCATGGATGATGAATAACGTCATTGCTAAAGACAAAAAAAAAAACAAATGACACCATAAAACCAAGAAGCAATAATTCCTGCTTTTTGGGCTCTCAATAGACTAAAACTTATAAAGACAAATTTTAGGTTATGTTCTTTTAAATCATTTTAGGGTCAACATTTCTATGTTGTTCGTAAAATATTTTTTCCTGAATAAATATGGCATAGTGTGAAAAAGTGAATGCTCTGCCATCTTTTCTGGCCATTTTCAACCCCGTCTACATTTTGGAAAATCCATCTCTTACCAATTGCAATACAAAACTATTTCTGTCTGATGCTCATATCTCCGGATACGTTCCATCTTCAATGGGATGCAAAATAATAATGGAAAAATAGTTTGTAAAGTATTAATACAAAAATATTTACAGGTTCTTTTTATCTCTGTGGTTACAGACTACAAACAAACCAGTAGTCATGCATTATTCCACTCTTTTGCCCCTTTCTACTAAGTATCTGTAGATTAAGAAGAAAGGGGAATAGATGCAAAAGACTAAAAAATCAGTCTGCAAAACAGACTACACTCAATCTGGGGACGCATTGCGGGGCATAGGAGCTGTATACACAAATTGGGATTTTTATTTTGTCCTTCTAGGGTTGTAAAAGTGTCCAAATCCAAAAGAAATTTCCTAGGTGAAATAGTATAAACCAACATCTCTTACTGAGAAAAAAAAAACTAAAATAATGTCAGGAGTGTGGGGGGAATATAAAATGACAGACACCGATATACTCTCCACTCAATTCATTTGTATCAAAGCCGCACGTTGTATCATAATCAATTTCCCAAACACGTATAATATCCCACGTCTTCTCACAGATTTGTGCATATAAAAAAATGGATACTACGGCAATGCGTATACCGTAATTGCCGATATGTTGATCAACATAAAACACAACTCCCGGCATAAGAATCTAAACCGGGCTCTGCATTCTAGATATGTGATTTGATTTTTGTTTTTGCATTTTTTTTCTTTTTTTGATTAAGTCAACAATCTTGATGGCGGTCGGCCCGGTCTGACTGACGCTCTCCTTACCGTAGGGTTAATGCATGTGGTAAGAACTTAGACCCTGAGCTGGGACAGACTGCTCCAGTTTATCCCATCTACACACACACTGATCGACGCAAGGTCACCTCGAGAGGACAGGGCAGTAACAAATGGTATAGTCGAAAACAGCAGGTGGAGTGTTTGGTGGGAGGGGACAGTTTATTTCGCACGCACAGCGTACATCGTAAAAGACTGAGGCATCGCAGTGTTTCTGATGAATACAGAGGAGGCTTCATAAAGAACCCCACCCCAAAACAGAGTACTGGGAAGAACGTGGGGGAAGGACAGATGTCCAGGGTCCAGATGCCCCCTATGTTCTCTGCCTTTAATACCTCCTCGTGTCACACTAACAGGTCCATACAACCAGTCTTTATCACACCCCCAACATCACTCAGGGGTACTGGCCTCAAGAGGGTCTGCCAATCTCCGGTGATGTGAGAGGGGCGTGAGGTCCTCTGGAGCTGGAGGGGTGGAGGTTTTGGAGACTGCGGTGGTCTAGGTAGTGGCGGTGGGCCTCGTAGAGTCTGTATCCGCCGACATTCCTGGCAGATTCTAAAATGGGCACACCCTCCCCGACCAGAGGAAGACGGGGCATCCTCATGGAGCCGTTGTGCACCCGGAGCAGGGGAGGATGAGGAGGAGCCGGAGGGTGTTGGTGGGTCTGGTAAAGGCGCCCATTGCAGAGACGTGTCTCTCTGGTAGCTCTAGGTGGTCGGCTGAGAGAAAGTAGAGTCCTCCCATGAAGGTGACGTGGTGGCCGACGACGGTGACGAGAACGAGATGTCTTTTTGCAGGACACTGCGCTACGAAGCTCACTTAGCATCTCTTGGCATACCGAAATCTAATAATGAAGGAAACAAAAGGAAGGTCAGAAACATAAAACCGAACTAAAAAAAAAAATCTAGAGAATAAAGAAGGAAAAACAGGACACAGAAATATAAAAGAGGAAAAGGAATAATAGTTGTGTGGGATGAGGAGAGAGCAGAACAGCAGAACAAACAGGAGCAGCAGGGGAGAGGAGAGTGGGCGAAAAGCTGCGCAACAACCCCTGGGGGACAGCAAAGAAAATCTAATGCAAAACTAGGACAAAAACAGAAACGGTGTGTAAAAAAATAACAGACTCCCTCAGGTGTATCACCAGCGGGGGGCAAGAAGATGGAAACATTGCATTCTTGTGTGGTAGAAGAACTATGAAATATACACGCAGCTTTCCTCACCTCTTCATTGTCCACGGATCGTCTCGTTGACCAGACGAACTCCATGATGGCCACAAACACAGCAATAATTAGGCCGCAGATGAGAACTACGAAGATGCCGCCAATGTTCTCCATGCCCAGTCCTGTAAACATATACAAACTTTAGGGATACCTCAAAAAGATCATTGCAAGGTGTAGTGCAGCAGGGTTGGTGCAGTGTGACAGACATGTAGTGACCGAGGAAAGATAAAAACAAAGTCCCTTTTAATAGCGTACTCACAAAACGGAAAGTAAATAGGACCCTCCGGATCGCAGCCGGGACACAAGACAGTCCGTTACGGAGACAGGTTTCTGTGGGCGACTGCATCGCCATGTACACTGAGGGGTGCCAAGCTTTTTGGCTCTGTGTTGCTTCCCACAGGCTGAGCTCTGAAGAGCTTCCTGCTCTGCACGCTTGCAAACCAAACTGACACACCCAACCCTCTGCTGCAAGGGTTTTTACAAGGAACCTGTGGCCATAGGCCACATGGAAAACCCAGCCGGGGAAGAAGCGGACAGCCCCACTAACATCTTGTAGTCCGCTTCAAAAATAAAAGCCCATGGCAGGTTTTCTTAAATCTGCCTTGGACAAATAGCCTGCCCAAGACCAACACTTACCGTACTTTATTTTGCATTGTAATCACAGCTATGCCTGTGACTGCAATGCACTCAATACGCTTCTGTGCACATCCTGGGGGACACATAGCGGCCCTCGCATATAACACTAGTCACTGCCTCACAAAGGTCACAGAAAACATTTCTGGAGACAGTTCAGGTATGACTGGGCCATCGTGTAGCATATGGGGCGACTAGTCTGCAGTGTTGACATCACGACGACAGCGCTGCAGCCAAACAGTAAGCTCAGCAGCTCATGCCATCTAAGTCCGCTGGAGTCACTGATTGTCTGCAGTGCTATTGATGTGACAACAGCACTACAGACAATAACAGCGTTGGAGACTCAGCCATTTGGAAGAACCCTATAGGCTGACTCACAGAACCCCTCCCCATTGTATAAATAGAGGGTGGGCTCTCAGAATCATTTACAATAATTCCTGTGAAAAATCTGCTATTGGCTACTAAGTCTACTATTACAGGAACCAAAAACTTCTTTTATTTTTAATTTTTTGATGGTTGCCCTTTAAAAGATTACCCGTAGCTCTGCTTGCAGTGATATAATTACTGGTTTTCTAATTGCTGCCTGCTTTTGTGAGAACACAATGTTAGGATATAGAGCATGCAGATTTTTACGCTCCGGCGCTTGCTGCTGCGCAGGGATTAGGGGAGCGTCGCTGAAAGTGTCAACTCACTGCTACCTTAGCACATCGTGCACCTGCGCCTCCACTTATCTGCTCACAACTCTGATCCGAGCTGCCATTATTCAGAGAGGGAGACGCCGGAGGGCATTGCTGTGTAGGGGAATTATTCCTATATACAGCTCTGGCAAAAAGTAAGAGACCACTTTCAAATGTTCAGTTTGTCTGATTTTTCTCTTTATAGGTTTATTTTTGAGTAAAATGTAAATTATTCTTTTGGCCTATAAACTTCTGACAACATGTCTCCAAATTTCCAAGCAATACATTTTGTATTTTATTTCTGACAAAGAAAAATGTTCAAAATTTAAAAACAAAACAGTGCTTTCAGACCTCAAATAATGCAAAGAAAACAAGTTCATAATCATTTAGAAACAACAATACTAATGTTTTAACTCAGGAAGAGTTCAGAAATCAATATTTTGTGGAATAACCATGATTTTTAAAAACATCTTTCATGCATCTTGGCATGCTTACCACCAGTCTTTCACAACCGCTTCTGGCACAAAAATTTATGATGGCTTCTGACTATCCATCATCTTCTTGATCACATTACAAGGTTTTCAATGGGGTTCAGGCCTGGAGAATGGGCTGCCCATGACAGGGTTTTGATGCGGTGGTCTCTTAATTTTTGCCAGAGCTGTATGCATGTATTATAGGCTGCTCCTGAGAAGGTGTGTAATACTCCCAAAATATGTGACCCACCTTTATATATCACCCATATATTAAGAATATGAAATATCCCTAATAAATGATTCCTGCTTCCTTAAAGGGAAACTTTCAGGGTGATTTTAGTATGAAAACTAGCATTATGGATGTATAAATCGCAGTACAACAATAAAAATGACACCATTTTTGTAGTAATCGGATTTTCCAGTGCTGAGAAATCAAGCTTTGAGCCAGATGAGTTTGTAAAAGCATCGGGGGGCGTGTCAATACACTCGGGAGACACTGACACGCCCCCACAGCTAATTTGCATGGGGTTTCAAAGCTTGATTTCTCAACTCTGAGACATCAGACTGCTGCAGGAAAGGTATCATTTTAATTGTTACACTAAGATCTATACAGACATACTGCTAGTTTCCTTAGTTAAATCATTCTGACAGGTTCCCTTTAAGGCATCGTGGACATATTACAGCATCCAAAGAAGAATATGAGGTCTTACTTTTACCTCTATATGTTCTCAACTTATACAGCAGAGCAATGCACTATAAGACGGTAGTTTGTGTGCCTACCGCTAAGTTTCTGTGTGTTGTTGTACAAACTCAGTGCATCAGTGTAGCAAAGGGAAAGTTCCCATAAGCTTACCAGTTGAGCAATTGTCTATGAAGAGTGCGGCACACGGAAAGATCCTGGCTTCGATTAAAGTTAAGCAACTGAAATAGAAACAAACATCTACAGTGGCTACTGCCAAATAGAGATGAGCAAATTTGTTCGGAAAATGTTTGCCAATCTAAAATTTGTTGTTCATTCGGATTCGTGTTTGGATTCCCGAACTTTTTTCCTAAAAATCGTCAAAAGTCGGCCAAAGTTCGGTAAATGACCAAGTTCACCAAGGGCTCTTTCAGTAATAAGTGTTTCCAGTCGCAAAATGTCCTGCACACATGCACACTGATGACACACGGATGTGTAATCAATGTGACACGTGTAACACGTACCGGCGCATGGGATCAGCGGTACTGTTCGTGTTGTTCCCCGGCATCGGGTGCTGAAGTGAAGACAGCTCATATCACTGTCCCCTGCTCACACTGAGATCAGTGATAGCAGGGGATAATGTTGAGAGTTGTATTCAACTGTTGGAGCAGGTGATGGCTGATGAATACTCCCAATCACCTGTGTTATAAATTGAATAAATTTAAAAAAATGACATGGGATTCCACTGTAGTTTAATAACCAGCAGGCAAAACTGACAGTGCGGCTGCAACCCTCAGCTATCAGTCAAGCAAGGCTGGTTATCAAGAATAGAGGGGTCCCCACACCAATTTTTTAATTTAAATAAATCATTTTAAAAAATGGTGTGATGTCCCCCCCACTTTTGACAACTAGCCAAACTAAAGCTGACAGCTAGGGACATGTATTCTCAGGCTGGTAAGAGGCTAAGGATATTGCCCCCCTCCCACTCCTGGCCTAAAAAGAGCAGACAGCAGCCACCCAGAAATGGCACATCTATTAGATACTCCAATTCTGGCGCTTTGACCAGCTCTTCCCACTTGCCCTGTGAGGGTGGCAAGTAGGGTTCATATTTGTGGAGTTGATGTCACCTTGTATTGTCCAATGACATTAAGCCCACGAGTTAGTAATGGAGAGGAGTATAAGAGACACCTATACATTACTAATTCTATAGTTACATTGTAAGTAAACACACAACCAGAATAAAGTCCTTTAATTGAAAGAATGACGCAGACTCCTTTAATGAATCTAAATTAACCCATATTCACGTCATCGCCCAGTCCACAGAAGCCATGGTCTCCTGTAACAGAATTAAAATAATAAACCACAATTTTCCTCACCTGTCCATCCAGAAAATAATAATCCATTTGTCCTGTGACGGGTCTAGCTCTACATCTACATCTAGATGGTAGGCTGCATTGTTGCATGATGCGGCTATACAGCCTGCCATCAAGCAGAGACACTGAGCAGAATGTGCTACTGCTGCTCAGTATCATGCGGTGAACTCCTATGACATGAATGACGTCACCGCGAGCGAAAGAAAGTTCTCACACTTGCAGTGCCATTAGAAGGGTCCTGGAAGTTCACGGCCAATGAATTAAAGTTCAACTCACTGATGTCAGTGCAAGCATGGGGTTTCCCTGTATTTTTGATAACCAACTGCGGGCTGCAACCCTCAGCTGTCAGCTTCAGCAAGGCTGGCTATCAAGAATAGAGGGGTCCCCATGCCGTATTTTTTAATTATTTAACTAAATAATTTTTTAAAAAGGCGTGCGGTCCACACCAGTTTTGATGACCAGCAGAGCTTAAGAAGACAGCTGGGGGCTGGAATTTACAGTATAACTATAGTATGGATAGTAGGAACCCATGTAATTTTTTTTTTTAACTATTTATTTATAGCACAGTTGATGGGTCAATTGATGCCACTTTTCCTGGGGTCTGCCCCTAATTTGAGCTGTTTTGGCAGCTTTTTGTTTCCCCCCAAAGGCGTTGTCAATGCGTTTGGTTATGCCTCCCATTAAATTCAATGGGGTTCGGATATGTTCGTCGAACTGAACTGAACCTTGAAAGAGGTTCGCTCATCTCTACTGCCACACTCAAAATCAAAGTGTATGATTAAGAGAGTGGAAATGCTCAAAACGTGTAGGCCTAGTGTTGCAAATTTTTCTACATGTTTTTAGAGCAAACCAATATATTACGTTATCAGCGTTTTTTTACATGACTTTTTGATTTTGGTGGTAGCTCGATGTTTGTTTCTATTCTGTGCATCAGTGTGAGGCCAATTTGATATTGTAAATGTTTAAAGGAATTGTCCTATAAGCAATTGTCCCACATAAAACTGAATTCCTTTTAGATTTCCAGAAGTCAAACCTAAAGGGAAAGACCTCAACCAAAAAGTACAACATAGGGAAGATAGTAGAGGATCTGCTAAAACAGGGGTGTAAGTGACGGGCATATGCGTGGGTGCTAGGTGCCAACATGCCAATCATCTTTTGCTATATACAAGGATCAGGCCATAAACTGACTCCCCAGCAAAGAAAGCCTTGGCTACAATGCTGGCAACTATTGGGCTGAATTAGTCCAAAAATGTGGATTCTGCACTAGATTTTACAATACAAACTTCATTTGAAAAAGATCCATTTGACCTGATAAGGCTGCTGTATTTACTTTGAAAATCCATGTTAGAATCACTGTATATTCCTGATTTTAAAATGAGTCCAGCTAAAGAATGAAAGAGCTCATGAGTCCAAGTGTGTTCAATCTCCTCCCATCCAGTCTAACAACCGCAGCATGTACTGAGCAGTTTGAGTTTCCAGCAGCAGGGAGGCGGGACACTGAGGAACTCTCAATCAGGCTGGGTGGCACATATTTAGCAGCAGCAGGGAGGGGTGCACTGAGTTGCCACCCATAAGGCTGGTCGGACAGATTCAGCAGTGGGGAGGAGGAACACTGAGAAGTTGTCAATCAGGTTGGGTCAGTGTAGATTTAGCAGAAGAAGGGATGTAGGGCACTGAGTTGATGCCAATCAGTCTGCATGAGCAGAGGTTCAGCCTCAGCAGCAGAGAGGAGAGGGAATGAGGAGGTGTCAGTCAGGGTAGGAGGATAGAGATTCAGCATCAGCAGGGAGGAGGAACACTGAGGAGCTGTTAATCAGGATCGGTCAGTGTAGATTTAGCAGAAGTGAGGCATGACACTGAGTTGATGCTAATCAGTCAGCATGGGCAGAGGTTCAGCCGCAGCAGCAGAGAGGAGAGGGACTGAGGATGTGTCAATCACGCTAGGAGAGTAGAGATTCAGCATCAGCAGCAGAGAAGAGGAACTCTGAGGAGCTGTCAATCAAGTTGGGTCAGTGTAGATTTAGCAGAAGGGATGTGGGGCACTGAGTTGATGCCAATCAGTCTGCATGAGCAGAGGTTCAGCCGCAGCAGCAGAGAGGAGAGGGACTGAGGATGTGTCAATCATGCTAGGAGGGTAGAGATTCAGCATCAGCAGCAGAGAAGAGGAACTCTGAGAAGTTGTCAATCAGGTTGGGTCAGTGTAGATTTAGCAGAAGAAGGGATGTAGGGCACTGAGTTGATGCCAATCAGTCTGCATGAGCAGAGGTTCAGCCGCAGCAGCAGAGAGGAGAGGGACTGAGGAGGTGTCAGTCAGGGTAGGAGGGTAGAGATTCAGCATCAGCAGGGAGGAGGAACACTGAGGAGCTGTTAATCAGGTTCGGTCAGTGTAGATTTAGCAGAAGGGAGGCATGACACTGAGTTGATGCTAATCAGTCTGCATGGGCAGAGGTTCAGCCGCAGCAGCAGAGAGGAGAGGGACTGAGGATGTGTCAATCACGCTAGGAGGGTAGAGATTCAGCATCAGCAGCAGAGAAGAGGAACTCTGAGGAGCTGTCAATCAAGTTGGGTCAGAGTAGATTTAGCAGAAGAAGGGAGGTAGGACACTGAGTAGATGCCAATCAGATTGCAAGGGCAGAGGTTCAGCCACAGCAGCAGAGAGGAGAGGGACTGAGGAGGGGTCAATCAGGCTAGAGGGTAAAGATTCTGCAGCAGCAGGGAGGAGGGACACTGAGAAGCGAACAATCAGGCTGGGAGAATGAAGAAAGTTGTTAAGTTTTCGCATAGAACTATACAGCCATTCTGATATGAATTCTCAAAGTAAGTACACCAATGTCATCAAGCCTATGATCTATTTGACAGTACATGCAGCTTGTATTATAAAATCTGGTGACCGATCTGCTTTAATGCTAATATTGAGATGATTTGTGACAAATGACAAACCCAGCTCTGCTAAAGTAGGTCCTTTTTCTGGAAATCAATAGGCGTATGAGAAATAGCATTTGTGGGTTCAGCCATGTATATGTAACACATTGCTCAGACCATCTGCGGGGCGACATCACTAAACAATCATTGAAAATAAACCTTAGTGTGTAAAGCCCCGCGCGGAGCAGACACGCTGCCGCTATATCTCTGCGATTCTTTCATCACAAAACCTTTCAACCAGACACACCACCTGGATCCATCTGTACCGTTCTTATCAGCACGCCGTCTACAGTGCAAAACTACAGGTCACATCACGAAACAGACAAATAGAGGGTGGGCTAAGCCAGCACAATCTGTTACCAGATGTACACAGGGCACTCATCAACCACAGTATGCCGGGGGCAGACTTCTGCTGCGAACCCCAGCACTGCACTAATATCTCGGCACCTGCAGATGTACATCGGGAAGCCCCCATAAACAATAGATGTCGACAGGTCCCGATCACATACCGTATTTTTCGGGCTATAAGACGCACTGGACCATAAGATGCACCGTGGAAAATAGCAAAAAAAAAAAGATTTTTATAAGATGGGGGTCCGTCTTATTGTTTGAATTTAAGGTATCTTACCTGAGGGCCGGCGGTGGTAGAGCGGGGTCACAGGAGGCATGGTACCTTCCTCAGGTAGCCGGCTGCGGCAGAAGTGTAGGTCCGGTGTCGGTGGTGAGGCAGAGCAGAGTGTCTTGCATGGAGCAGGGTCCCTTCCTCAGGATGCCGACGGCAGAAATGTGGGGATGCTGTGGCCCGGTGTCCACGGTGAGCAGAGCCGAGTGCATCATTGGTTTCTCGGCGGCCATTTTCCTGAGGCCGCGCATGTGCAGACTGAGATCTCGGCGGCCCTCAGCTTCAGGGAAATGGCCGTCGAGATCTCAATCTGCGCATGCATGGCCTCCGGCGGCCATTTTCCTGAAGCCCACAGCCTCAGGAAAATGGAGCGTGAGAGGTCAGCCAAGATCTCAATCAGAGCACGCGCCACCTCTGGCGGCCCACGGCTTCAGGAAGATGGCCGCAGGGAAACCAATGAAACACTCCACACTGCTCACCGCTTCAGCATCGCCACACTTCTGCCGCCACCGGTTCTCTGAGGAAGGGACGCTGCTACACCACTGCCGCAACCTTTCGGTAAGTTCACGTTCGGACTATAAGACGCACCCCCTATTTTCCTCACAAATTGTTTTGGGAAAAAGTGCGTCTTATAGTCCGAAAAATACAGTATATGCGTATACAGGGACCATGGAGGCATGCATACAAGAACAGGGACGGCGGAGCCATTCATACAAGGACAGGGACGGGAGCCATGCATACAAGGACAGGGACGGGGGAGCCATGCATACAAGGGACAGGGATGAGGGAGCCATGCATACCAGGATAGGGATGAGGGGACAATGCATACCTGGCTTATACTCGAGTCAATAAGTTTACCCAGTTTTTTGTGGCAAAATTAGGTGTCTTGGCTTATACTCAGATCAATTTATACTCGAGTATATACGGTACATAAGTATTTTTTTTTATTAGCTTGGCAGATAGGTGGAGTCTGCAAATGTCAGGTTTGGGGGTGCCTATGGTGACCGGCACAACTGTGTATCATGCTGGTGAAGATGAAGGTAGGATAGACTGGAGTCCACTGGAACTGCAAGCAGGAGTCATCTACATATTCTTGTATGATATATTAGTCATGGCCATCAGAGACAGCCCACACAGGTGCTAAACACTTGGACAATTGGGGACCAGCACTTGCTCCACTAATTTCCTTTGCTATTTGATGGCCAGTACAAGAATCTCCTCCCCTGAGGAGCAGCATTGCTTCCAAACCCAAAGGCGAGGACATGGCCTTAAGGTGTTCCCGGAAAGAACAAGGAAGAGGACCCTCGATATCAAAATCCAGGGCTTTTTTTAAGCTCCTTTAAAAGGAAATTGTATACCCAAGCCCCCCCCCATATATGTCTACTGTGTTACCATACAATAGTAATGATCTATTGCTTAGGAAACGAGTTAGGACACATGGTGGGAAATAGAAGGAAAGGAGGAAGAATAAAAGTGAGAGATGTGTGCATCATAGATGGAGGTTATGGAAGTCACAATCATAAGGACAGTACCAGACAGTGAAAGGTGCATTACCAGAATGAGACTGGATGAGATTGACAGATGTTCCCGATGTCTCCCTAGTCCACCCTGACGAAGAGACAATGGGATGAAAATGAAACCCAAAGAGATGAAAAGAGAGAAGAGATGATCACAAGACGAGGAACTCACAGGTCATCGGAAGGTTTTTTTGTTGCATTGATCAAGATATCACTGACCTTTTGCACGGTGGTCTTCTTCCTTAGGACACTTTCCGCCTTCCCACCATTTGCGTTTCAAGATCTCCAAGCGATTATTCTCTTGAAGTTGGAGGATTGCAAGAGTGATCTCGTCCCTGTATGGAGATTCTAGTAAGAGAAGGGGGTTAGTTTCCATATTTGGCTTTACAAAATTATCAACATTTCTGAACTGGGCATCACTCCTAAAAAATGACTTCTTTCTTGCAAACACAGTGCCAAACTTGTTCACCAGTTGGGTATGGTATTGCAAATAAACCATACTTCCTAAGATGGAGCTAAGCTGCAATACCAGACATAGCCCCACAACAGGGATAGGATTAAAGCAGCCATGTTTTTCTAATTCTGTATTCCTTTAAATTACCAAAATCTAAACCAATGGATGACATTTGTCTATACCTGTCCTTCCTGTACATATCATCCAGCCTTGGATGCCCACCACAGGTCTGAGTCTTTAAGACTCCCCTTCAGTAGTAATCAAGGCAGGTTGGTAATTCTGGAAATTGACTGGTAGTGTAAGAGTCTCAACCAGATCATGCTTTACCCTACAATTTGGCACCCTATACCTCCTTATTGCACCCATACAGTATCCATATAGCCCTCATAGTATATACACACAGATATGTCCATCCTTCCTTTTTCACAAAATTAGCAAATATCTAATACACGATGACTAGCAAAATTGCAAAAAAGCTGCAGTGCACTTGACAACCACTAGATGACCACATAAAGGGTAAACATCTCCTAACAGAGTATCTCAAAATAATTTGTATTTTGAAAGCTGGTCATCTTGAGATAGGTCAGGCTAAGAGGAAAAGTAAGGATGGACACATTTGTACTGTGAGAAGGCACATCTCAAGTTTCATGGATTACAAAGATTCCAGTGATACATGACTGCGGCTGGAAAGAACGTTTTACAGCACCATGATCTTGAACTTGGACCAAGATAGAAAAGAGTGACACAATCTGCCTAATCCAAGAGATCTACTTGCCCAATGTAAACCATCGGCTCGGTAATTGACACATTGGTGCTCTTTTGACTTGTCCAACCACTTTGGGTTTCAAAGGTCTGGCAGATATGACCCCCACTGGGAGGTGACATTGGAGTCCATCATATTAGGGTATATTGCTTATAGAACGACTTGCAAAAAACTATTGATCATGTGTGTACAAGAACAAAACGGAACTTGGTTCTCATTGAAGAGATTCTGCTTGGGGCTGGGAGTCATACAAGCAATGCTCCATGGGAAAAGATGCAAATTAGCTCTCCTCAAGGAGGATGAAAACTCTCTCTAGTGCCACCTATAGGTACCTACCCATTAAGTCAATGTTTCAACTATAAAAGAGCCTTAAAGGACTTGTTCACTATTGGACAAGATCTTAGTAATGGGCCCAGGGATGTGGAAAAAAAAACTATACTCCCCACTCGGGCAGGCGCCTCTCTTCCATACTCAGCACTGTCAGTCTCCTGGCATTAACTTTCGGTTAGAGCACTCATTGGCTTTGCACTCATTGACGCCCCTGCCGGAGGATAATGCCAGGGGAATGTCGCTAAACATGCAGTAGCCAATCTGCAAAGTCAACATTATTTTCTTTTTTACCTCTCTATGACCATTAATAAGGAGTTTTCCAGTAGTGGTCAAACACTTTAAAATATGACTAAGGACATTCACCAAACTAGGAACACTCATCTTCCTTCTGGATGAGCTAGGGTGGGCTCATAGAATTTGCTCCATTGGTCGGTACAAGATACCAAAGGGAAAGACAACCTTCACCCAAAACATTCCTATGGCCCCAAAGGGCACGTCTTATCTGTGAAAATTCAATGGCTCTTAATTTATCAAATGGTACAAAATGTCGGATCCAATTTTTGAAGCCTTTGATATAACATTAACATTAAGGAGAAGTCTCCTGACTCAGGATTGATGTCTTCTTTGCACGAAGGAACTTTCAAGCTATTAGCATTCAACGCAACATCCTACCACTTGCTTCTATTATACTTCTGTGCTGTGGGCCTTGTCTACTCTATACAGTTCCCCGGCTTGTGCTGTCTTAATTACTGTACTTGATGGGGACATTGATGCGCCATCAACCCAGATGGTCGAAAAAAGTTCCCAGTAAGGGTGGCCATCTGCCAGAAAGCAATTAAATCAAACAGTTTGAAAGGAAAGCAACAGTGAAAAAAGAATTAATAAGCATCAGTAATAGACAATAATAAACCACCCCTAACATTCCCGGAGATAAAGGAAGGAAAAAAAAACAGTTTCCAGCTTTTGCATCTTCAGAAGGTTCAAGTCGATAGGGCTGAGTTAGTTGCTTTAATTTGGTGGAGAAGATTCTCCAATTTTTGGGTCAATGTGAAGAACTTTATCCTAGACTCACAAATTCAAGGACTTTAATGAATTTGCTAAAAATTTGGTCTCATTTACATCTGAGCGACAACAATATGGTTGTCATTAACGCTACCATGTAGGACTGGGGCAAATCAATTTGGTCCATCGGCCAGAACAGTAATCTCTGGCCGCTCGACAGGAGCCGCGAGAACCAACTCTTACCTGACGACATCCGCAACTGTTCTTTTGACTAGCCGTCATGGCTTGATGCCACTGTTGCGGCGTGTTGCAAATGTAACGATGCACCAGGCCGGCAAATTAAAAGAAGACCCACAGATGTTCTCGGGTAAGAGGTGGTTCACAGGAGTGGAGTTCAACGATTACAGATTACTGTTGTGGACGATGATCCTGGTTGTTCAAATACATTCGCAGCAACTCTACTCCCGTGAGCTTTAATTGATCCATCAACACTGGAGAGGGGATATAAAACTCCTTAATTATAGCAGTGCCGTCTGTTTATTTCAATGTCTACGTGGCCTAACATAGTCATCCAGGTCCGCCACAAAAAAGGAGAACCTGGTTGGCATTTCACGTTACACGTATAAAAGAAGAACCACTAGAGGCCCCCAGATACATCAGATGAAGGTCGGAGAAACACCGATTTTAGTGGGCCTGACTGACCATCATATATATTAGGGCCTATTCTGATTCTCCTGCCACTTGATTCTCCTGGACCCCAATGCATAATCTAACAGCTCATCACCCATCATATTGCCCTCTACTCCTCTTTGGTCAGACCTCATTTTAAAAAAGACATCAACAAACTGGAGCAAGTTCAGAGAAGAACGACCAGCATGGTGACTGATCTGCAAACTACGTCCTATGAGGAACGGTTACAGGATTTAGGAATGATTAGCTTGTAAAAAAGAAGACTGAGAGGAGACTTCTTAATAGCTGTCTACAAATATCTCAAGGGCTGTCACATTGTAGAAGGATCATCTTTATTCTCATTTGGACAAGGAAAGACTAGAAGCAATGGGATGAAACTGAATGGGAGGAGACAAAGATTAGATATTAGAAAAAACTTTTTAACAGTGAGGGTGATCAATGAGTGGAACAGGCTGCCACGAGAGGTGGCGAGTTCTCCTTGAATGGAAGTCTTCAAACAGAGTCTGGACAGACATCTGTCAGAGATAATTTAGTGAATCCTGCTTTGAGCAGGGGGTTGGACCAGATGACCCAGGAGGTCCCTTCCAACTCTACCATTCTAGGATTCTATGATATGTCTGCTTATAACACTGGTGTCTCTTACGTGGTGGAGGCAACCTTGGGCTCTCTTCGACACCAGATCCAGGCTGTGCCTGCTACTTCTTTGCCTCCATTCTTGCCAAAATGGTGAACTAGAGATGCTGAAATCCCACCACTAAGGGCAAAACCGTGCAAGAATGCCCATTTTTAATGGGATTCTTAACAGTCTGTGGGATCCAAAAATTTGCCAAAATTCTTAAAAAAAAACAAACTTTAAAATACATGGCAGCCTGGAAAAAAATTTAAATAGCTGAATCCCTTATTGCTATCCCCTGGTTGTGATGACACGCTGATCAAAAAATATTCAATTGTTTCTCATTTGGATTTTAAAAGGACATATCAACAGTTCAAAAGTGTCCAGTTTGTGCTCTTATTCTATTACTACTGCTCCGCTTAGTCTTTCGGTTTTTGTTTTTCTAAAATCCATCATGCGGTTCCAAAGATATGGGCCTCCTAAATTGTTATGGTCTTAACAACAAGGTGGGGTGTTGTGAACATGTTGGAGACGACTTCGGAGCTGAAGCTCCCTCTGGTGGTTGCTGAGGGTATTGAACCTATGTTGAACAGCAAAACTCCACCATCTGCAACTGATGATTGGTTACCAGGTGGGACGGACTGGCCTGATATAAGTGAGCTGACCTCCCATGGTCCTTGCCGGTGATCAATTGTTCTTCCTGGTCTAGGTTGGAATTCAGCTTGCTTTTCTGCTGTCTCCTGCTTGCATTCAGATAAGTCACTTTCAGTTTTTTTTACTGTGGTTTGATTTTCCTTGCTTTTTTTCTGCATTGCTTTTTGACTTCAGCAGGGTCCCCTTTGGGGGACTTGGGCTGGTCTCCCTTCGCTTTTTGTATTTGTTCATTTGCTCAGTTCTTGTGATATTTTACTGCTGGGTAGCTACGTGTCCACACCAGAGATCTGATATAGGTGGTCGAGACCGTGTGGTCTCAGTATTTTTGGAATCAGAAGTGTTGGGTTTTTCTGGGTTGCGGACAGTATTCTCTCCTGTGCTGTCCTATCTAGACAGTTTTGGGCCCCAGCGTTTGCTCAATCTATTTTCTGTCTGTGTTCGTGTTTTCATCTTGTCTAACCGCCATTATATGTTTGGGGGCTTCCTATTCTTTTGGGGCTCTCCTCCGGGGCAGTTAGCTTTCCTCTTTCCATCTTCAGGAATAGCTAATCTCTACAGCTGTGACGAGGCGTCTAGGGCACCGTAGGAACGTCCCACGGCTGCCTCTAGTTGTGCGGTTAGTTTAGGGGTCTGCAACCTATTAGTTTCCAACCTCTCTGGTGTTTGGTTGCCTATGCGGTTATCTGATCCTGCCTCCTCAGCTACCAAAACATAACAGCGGGGCTCACAGGATAATTATGTAGAGCAGCCTGATGACACGCCCAAGAGGATCGGTAAGCCACGCCCCTTCATAAAGAGCATAAAACTTAGCACTAATTAAAAAAAAGTCTCATATCTCTGGAACCGTGTGGCGGATTTAAAAAAAAAAAAAACTGTAATCACGGGAGTAGCGGAAGTAGTATAAGATCACAAACGGTTCTCTTTTGACCTAGTGATGGGTCCTCTTTAAAATGTGATTTTCAAAAACGTCCGAGATAAAATTATTTCATTGAATATGAAAATGTATTAGACAGGTCTGAAGTCACGTAATTGATGCCACCAGAGGGAGCACGAGCTCTTCACATCGAACCCAACGTTACATTGCAGCAAGCAGTATATTGTATGTCGCCTCTGCTCTTGGCAGGCATCATTCCTATCACAAGGGTGGCAGGGTGGCGATTTGATTGAAAAGCCTGCCAAGCTCCGAAGAATAGCACTAGACGAACCACTCGGGTCATCCATCACCACCAAACTCGGGACATTTAATGCACAGGCCGAGAGTGGAGAAATCAGCGGAGCAAGGAGCCGGGTCTGGAGGGAGCAGTATTTCCGCACAGTGTGAGTCCAGGTGCATAGTGGTTATGCAGTGTCATGGTGCATTATGGGAGTGCAGCATTTCTGCAAGGAGATACTATGCCGCTGGACTTATTAAGTGTGGTGATCGCTGATGTGAGCGCAGCGCATTGTGTCTGCTGCATTGTAGACGAAGGCGTGCTGTGAGCAAGACCCGGTCACATTCGATTTTCGGAACTTTTTTTTTGAGCCCAAGGCAGAAGAAGAGGAAGAAACCCATCCCCCCCTTTCTCTGCTACTGATTGACACTAAATGCAGCAGTCGACTCCTGCGGGTTAATGCAAATTGTGACTCGATCAGACAGATGTACATCAAAATTAGAGAAGACATCTCGGCAAGAATGTAGACGCTAACCCCCTCGAGGAATCGCATGATTTACTCTATTGACAATACAGATGTAGTCAAGGCTCGAAATGGATATTCCGCTTAACCCCCGGAATGCCAAGGCGCAGTCTTTGCTGCTCTGAGTGCTTGTAATCCATCCCAAATAACCAACAGTATTTTGGATTTTAGGTCCAATCTTAGGATGGGTTGAGTAGTGCCTGTAATGTAAATGAGACCCAATGCAAGTTCTCCAAACGGGGCCCCCAAGTATCAGGTTTCCAACTTTCACCTCCAAAATGCATATTAAACGAGCTGTATTTAGCCCCTATAAGAAACATATCAGCACTGTACATTTTAGTGAGATAGTGCTGGAGAAAATTACTTTTAATTAAAAGGCAAATGAGGGGTCTTTGGTGCACGTTGGAATGGCCAAGGACTCATTGTACCGTTTGCATTTTGGGGACTGTTTCCATTCCTGATTGACAGCACTCCCTTGCCCAGAGCAAGAGACACCCAAACGCAGCCAGCATGTCTATGCATGCTCACTGACACTGTAAGCACATGCGCACTAACACTGTCTGTGCATGCGCACTGACACTGTCTGTGCATGCGCACTGACACTGTCTGTGCATGCGCACTGACACTGTCTGAACCCAGTCATGTGCACACAGTGTCAGGGCCAGTGCGTACAAAGCGTGAGCAGATGTGTTCTCCTCCTTGGCTCCTCTCTACATTCTCCATGATTCCTCTCTGTGGCCACTGCTCACTTCAGCGAGTAGGCAGGCAGGAGAAAGCCCACTCATACCATTTGTGCATGGCTCAGGCTCAGGCAGTGTCAGTGCACATGTGGAAACAATCGGGCTGACTTCAGGCAGCACTCGCTGTTAGAAAAGGCAGAAGTTCTCAAAATGCAAATTGTGGGGCATAACCACACCAAGGGTGCACAGGAGACCCCTCATTTGTATTTTAATTAAAACTAATTTTTTCAGGCACTGTACCACTAAAACGTACACTGGTATGATTTTTCTAGGGACTAAGCCCCCTATCTAAATCTATGGATAGTTTAATATGCATTTTGGGGGTGACAGACTCCCTTAAATACTATTGTTTTTTCATATGAGCGAGAAGACCTCGGGAGTTCAGGGGCAAATGCACCCCGTGCACCCACTACAGTTACGCTCCTGCATAGTGCCATGTGTTGCACTTTCTATTGATGCCTCTTTCAGGGTACCTATTTGTTACAAAATTATACAGTTGTATGTAACCAGACAGCGCCCGAATAACACTGCGAAAAAGGTGCCCAAAAATACTACCCACTCAATAAATTATGGAATCAATTTCATCCTGAGACTATTCTACAAAACTGGGCATCTAGGTTTGGATCTGTTACATGGATCCAGCTCCCCATGTAATTACCACTAAGCAACTCATAACTCATCCACCCTCACAGTATATATTCGATCCTATTCCAAGTTCCTGTTCCCTGAAGTGTTGGTGGGCTTCTGAGTGGTATTATTACCAGCAGGTCCAACCACCCAACCTATAAGAGCAAGATGTGCAATAAATCAAGGTGCACCATGCATGGGGAGGTACTGCTGTATATGACAGAGAGCAGGGGGGGAAGGTTAGGGAGGAAAGGGTTCAACAACAAGCTGAAAGCCATTTTTCCTAATCATGGGCTTTAAGTGCCAATTTATGCATACATTCTCTAATAATCCCTTGTTTTTCACAGATCTATCATTCTGCAAATGCATTAATGTAAAGATTTCATGCTCAGTTCTGTATTACAGGTTTGTGCAAGCTGCAAGGCATAATGCACCACTCATAGTATTCTGTGAGGGGGTCTTACGTACATCTATATGCTTCTTGTTCGACAAGAACAATGGAAATAGTCTTGATAATATGGCGGCAAATAACGGCACAATGGGACCAACTTCCTTGCAATACTCCCTGTACATCAACATGTTGTGAGAAGAGGTGGTCGTGGTCGTGATCGAGGCTAAATGTTGCGGCTTCATACCGGTTTTTAGGGAAGGTATAGAAATAGTTGAATGAGAGCAGTGGTTGTTGCAGTGGTCAGATCCTCAGTGGTCTAACCATTGCACCTATTCCGGGGATAGCTGGAAAAATAATTTTCAAGAAATGATGACCAAGTAGAGTTGGCGCTAATCAATTTGCAAGACCCAGTCCATCCATTGAACACATCACTAATCTGCTGCTGGATTGAATCTGTGAGAACCACCTTCTTACCTGATGGCACATGTGACATTGCACCAGGCCGGCAAATCAAAAAAGAGTCATGGATGCGGTCAGGTAAGAGTTGACTCTCACGGTTCCTCCCTGGCAGCCACAGATTACCAATGTCGCTGATGGACTGGACCAAATGACAACCAGTCCCGTTCACTCACCTAGCGGCATCCCAATGCCATAGCCCTTGGTATCGAGTAAGCCCCCAATTTGAGTGAGGTTGCAGTTAAGCCTACGGTGGTATTCATTCATGGTGGACTCCATCAGAAAAGCGTAACGGGAATTTAGCACTCGCGCAATTCCCTCTTCCGTGCTCTTCACGAACACGCTAGGCTGCTTTGAGTTCATGTAATTCCACATGCGCTGGTAGGTTTGATACCGTGAGTTCTGTTGATGGAATGGAAAATTAAAATTGAAATCAGATATTGAGGTTGTACCAATAAACTCAAAAAGACCCTATACATATGGACATAACTTAAGGGAGCAGTTGACATTGATAGCAAGTTTACCCACCTGGAAGAAGGTCATAGTAGATCCACCATGAATGGTTCCATACTCGATATTGGTCTGATCTGCAAGGTCGTCAGCGGACTCAATCGGGACCTCCATTCTCTGCACAGTCAGGAAAGCAGCAAGGTTGGCAGTGTAGGAAGAGATGATTATGAGAGTGAAGGCCCACCTAGAGGAGAAACACTGGATGACATGGGTTGTATCCTTGAGAGGCAAAGCAAGGAGAACAGCTTAGAGTTGCTGATGCCAGGGATGAACCTACAAGGCAATCAATGGGGCTCCGAACTTACCAGACTCCACTAACGCATCGTGTAGACAGTGCCCTGGCATGACTTCTGACCCCTGCTGCATAAACCCTCCTACAGGAAACCACAGGCTGTTCCCCAACGTGTACTGGTTCTCCAGGATGTGATGTCTCTCCCGCAGACATGGGTGTGGATTGTACCATTCATAAGGACTCAATCTGAGGGTAAAACAATGCAAACGTGAGGACCATGCCACCAACGGACGTGACTGTATGACTAATGCGGCAGTATTTTCCCTCACAGCAGCTGAGTTTACACTGTACATGCTCACGGGCTGTGGTTCTAACATTCTAACACAGGTTTCTGTCAGTGTAACCAAGTGGCGGCTATTTTACTTCCATACTAATTATTACCACTCTAGTAAAAACTAATCTGATTTGTTCATTAAAAGTATTTAGAAGTTTATTTATAATTATATTGTCTTTTTATATTTATTTTTTATTCTATTCTCATAGAACCTCATTAAATATTGTGGAGAACTTTGGGGGAGATGTGGGGGGTAGGACTTTAATTTTGATGACCTACAGTCATGGCCAAAAGTTTTGAGAATGACACAAATATTATATTTTCACATGATCTGCTGCCCTCTGTTTTTTATGTATGTTTGACAGATGTTTTTATCACAGACAGAAATATAATAATTGCAAACATATGAGTAACAAAAGCTTATATTGACAGTTAGAATGAGTTAATGCAGCAAGTCAATATTTGCAGTGCTGACCCTTCTTCTTCAGGACCTCTGCAATTCTCCCTGGCATGCTCTCAATCAACTTCTGGACCAAATCCTGACTGATAGCAGTCCATTCTTGCACAATCAATGCTTTCATTTTGTCAGAATTTTTAGGTTTTTGTTTGTCCACCCGTCTCTTGATGATTGACCACAAGTTCTCAATGGGATTAAGATCTGGGGAGTTTCCAGGCCATGGACCCAAAATCTCTATGTTTTGTTCCCTGAGCCATTTAGTTATAACCTTTGCTTTATGGCAAGGTGCTCCATCATGCTGGAAAAGGCATTGTTGATCGCCAAACTGCTCTTGGAGGGTTGGGAGATGTTGCTCTTGGAGGACATTCTGGTACCATTCTTTATTCATGGCTGTGTTTTTAGGCAAGACTGTGAGAGAGCCGATTCCCTTGGCTGAGAAGCAACCCCACACATGAATGGTTTCAGGATGCTTAACAGTTGGCATGAGACAAGACTGGTGGTAGCGCTCACCTTGTCTTCTCTGAATGAGGCGTTTTTCCTGATGTCCCAAACAATCGAAAAGGGGATTCATCAGAGAAAATAACTTTACCCCAGTCCTCAGCAGTCCACTGCCTGTACCTTTTGCAGAAAATCAGTCTGTCCATGATGTTTTTTCTGGAGAGAAGTAGCTTCTTTGCTGCCCTCCTTGAGACCAGGCCTTGCTCCAAGAGTCTCCGCCTCACAGTGCGTGCAGATGCACTCACACCTGCCTGCTGCCATTCCTGAGCAAGCTATGCACTGCTGGTAGCCCGATCCCACAGCTGAAACACTTTTAAGAGACGGTACTGGCGCTTGCTGGTCTTTCTTGGGCGCCCTGGAGCCTTTTTGGCAACAATGGAACCTCTCTCCTTGAAGTTCTTGATGATGCGATAGATTGTTGACTGAGGTGCAATCTTTCTAGCTGCGATACTCTTCCCTGTTAGGCCATTTTTGTGCATTGCAATGATGACTGCACGTGTTTCTTTAGAGATAACCATGGTTAACACAACAGAAACAATGATGCCAAGCACCAGCCTCATTTTAAAGTGTCCAGTGGTGTCATTCTTACTTAATCATGACAGATTGATCTCCAGCCATGTCCTCATCAACACCCACACCTGTGTTAATGGAGCAATCACTGAAAAGAGGTTAGCTGGTCCTTTTAAGGCAGGGCTGCAATGATGTTGAAATGTGTTTTGGGGATAAAGTTCATTTTCTAGCCAAATATTGACTTTGCAAGTAATTGCTGTTAAGCTGATCACTCTTTATAACATTCTGGAGTATATGCAAATTGCCATTAGAAAAAGTGAAGCAGTAGACTTTGTAAAAATTAATATTTGTATCATTCTCAAAACTTTTGGCCATGACTGTATGCTTAGGTTAGCTTATCAATGCAAAACAATAGAGGTCCATCTAGCAGTACCATTTATGGCCACTACACAGTGTATGGCGCTGTCCCACAACCGGTGATCTGAGGCCCTGGCAATGGGCTGATCAGTGGGGAAGTGGAGAGTCAGACTATCGCCCATCTGATATTGGTGACATATACCCAATGGTAGGTCATCAGTAATAATTGGGCTCTAACGTGGCTCCTCCATACGCCAACAGCTACATGGCACGTTTCGAGGAGGAGGTAGTCTACACACACCCCGTTATTCAGATCCCATAGCTTAATCTGGAAAAGATATATAGATGACATTTTCTGTATATGGACTGGCACAGCTGAATCTCTAAACCAATTTTTTGGGGTTCTTAACCAAGCTTGGCCTGGATTATCTTTTACTATTACTTCCAGTTTGGAAAGGGTTAACTTCCTGGATACCCTGGTGATTAAAAATGCATCAGGTAGTCTTTCAACGGACTTATACACCAAGCCCACGGATAGAAATAGTCTCTTACACTACAATAGTCTCCATCCCCCGTCCACCAAAAAAGCTATACCTAGATCACAATTTCATCGAGTTCGGAAAATTGTCTCAGATCCTGTTATGAGCAACCACAGGATAGAGGAAATGCACACAAAATTTGAGGAACGAGGATATCCACGTATGATATTAGATCAAGCTAAAGATCCTACACAGTGCCCACGCAAATCGGTGCAGAACCGTATTCCATTAGTACATACATTTCACCCATATGTACATATTCTTCATCATCATATACGGAAACACTGGGGCATCCTCAAGACAGCATATCCTAATGTTAAGGAGTTTAATAACCCCTTTCTACCGTGTTATAAACGTCCCCATAACATTAGGGATTCACTGGTTAGAGCTGATCTGGGTACAACTGGACGGTCTAAAGGACAGAGGTTTCTGCAGAAACCAAAAACCGGCACATATCCATGTTTGCATTGTTCACAATGTAACAATGTTATAAAAGGAGACACATTTCTCCACCCACATTTGGGTAAAAAATACCAAATCAAGGATTTTGCAACATGTGATTCCTCTTATGCCGTTTATTTAATTAAATGTCCCTGTGGCTTATTGTATATAGGGGAAACTACCCAGCCTATCAAGGATAGAATTTCCAAACATAAGTCGACTATCCGTTGTAAAAATATGTTGTTACCGATACCATTTCACTTCATCACTAAGGGACACACAATAGCACAACTTAAGTTTCAGGTCATCGAACTAATTACACCATCTAGACGAGGTGGTGACCGTGTCCTAAATTTGAAGAAAAGGGAATCATTTTGGATTCACCAATTACAGACTTTATCTCCCCGGGGCTTAAACAGGGAATATGATTTGCATTCTTTCATATAAAATCCTGTGTACAGTAGATTTGATGGTGCTGGTATACTAATAGTGAGATTCGTTTGACATTTTAATGGTGACTTTCTAACAACATACTATGTTCACTAACTCTGTTATTTCTTCCATAGAGTCGTCTGTATTGAAAATAAATAAAGTGAACCCTCCTCCTACCTAACCTTTGGACGTAATTAACCTACTCGACTGCTTATATATTTTTTTCTCATTAATATATATATTTTTTTCTCATTAATAAATATATGATGCAAATGAATATGCTTCCCATTGATCTTTTAAGACGTCTGATACGCAATATCTTACGGTTGGAATGCAAATTGGCTCACACGTGCCTCTTTTTTCTATTCTCTACATTAGAGATCCTTTTTGGATCGCAAACATGAGAATTTCGATCGCATTTGTTAGCGTCACATTTGGTGTCGCACTTCCTGTGAGCGTCACTATATGCAACGCTAAATATTTTTGGCTCGAGACCATATGTAACGTCACTTCCGGTGACGCTGTTCCGGTTCAACGTCACGATCATAGTCCCGCCTCTAGCACATATAATGGCGGTTATTTTGAATCAGAGGCCCACTTGAACAAGCGGCAGGACACCGCGTTCAGTGAGGACCTGTCTCTCTATTCTCATCTCCATTGGTAAGATATTTTTATGTTAGCGACTAAATTCGCACCTCCTAACATAGTAGCGTTATTTCAGTGTTTGCTATACTTTCACGATCCTTTTTGGATCACTATCCAATTTAACTAATAACGGTCACATTTAGTGATCCAATCCACATCTCCCAACAGAGTAACGGTATTCTAGTGATTGTCACATTTCACGATCCTATTAGGGTCACAATCCAGGACGCACCGCGCCACCTAGATTTTTCATAGTGATCTTTTTTTGCATCTTTAGTATAACAGCATCACAGCTAGGAAGCATCTCTCTACCCTATAGCGATCACTTTTGTATCTCTAATATATCATCATTGCATTCAGTTTTTATCATATTTCCACAGCTATTCGGGTGTCATAATCCAGTCCTGACATCCGGTTGCTTGTTTTTCCAGTGGATACTGGCTATACCTACTAATAGAAAAAATATATATCAAGAAATATATATCAGGTAATATATATTGTATATATAAGAAATGTACTTTATGGCACATACCGCCCTATCTGAGACACATTTTCTTATATACAGGTATATTTGGGATCTTAATTAATACTGATACGAATCTCATTTCCACCATAGGTATGGTATTTGCATTCCAACATGTATTTTTTTGCTATTTTTTTGCTATTTTTTTGCTCTTTTGCTTTTGTCCTTGCTGATGAATCTAACATACTTTATTAGTTCATAGATCTCCTGTAGATCATGTAAAGAGTATTCCGGACATTACTTTACCTACCTATAAGAGTACCATTCTACAAGCAGTCGGGTAGGCGTTCTTTGATAATTTTTTTCATGTTAGTATCTCATTTATACTTAGACTTTTGATCATATTATGTTCATATTTCAAATATTTTTCTATATTACATATTCTGTTTTGTTTTTCCTCTCTGGTTACATTACTATTTCATCTAATGATTTGTCAATAATATATTATACCAATTTTTATTTTCTGCAGTACTTTGATGAAGGTCCGAATAGGACCGAAACGTTGTTTTTGACTGCAATAAAAAAATTTTCGTTTCACAAAAGTTGAGTGCCAAGTTCTTTTTTGATATCAGTAATAAAGTCCTGGAAAACTCACCTGAAACTTTTTCTTTACATGAATCCTTAAAGAGGTCTCATCAGCTCTTTTTACATGTTCGTTTCAGCAAATACATGTACATGTGTATATATATATATTACATACATGCATACATGTATACATACGTACACAATAATTACATACCTCTATATACACATTTGTACATACGAGTATACATACACACACAAACAGTATATACACACATATAAATATACACATATTCATATATGAATACATACAGTACATGCACTCATAAATATACACACATGTGTACATATACATACATATACGTAATATACACACATACAGTATATACACACACAAATATTCACACACATACTATATATGCATACATATACACAAATATACACATAAATACATGCATAAACACAGACAAACATACACATATAGTATCCGCATGTACACAAAGATACATATACATGCATACATAAACACGTACATACCCACATACATTCATATACACATACACATATATACACACACATTCATATACAGTGGGGAAAAAAGTATTTAGTCAGCCACCAATTGTGCAAGTTCTCCCACTTAAAAAGATGAGAGAGGCCTGTAATTGACATCATAGGTAGACCACAACTATGAGAGTCAAAATGAGAAAACAAATCCAGAAAATCACCTTGTCTGATTTGGCAAGACTTGTTTTGCAAATTATGGCGGAAAATAAGTATTTGGTCACCTAAAAACATACAAATTTCTGGCTCTCACAGACCTGTAACTTCTTCTTTAAGAGGCTCCTCTGTCCTCCACTCATTACCTGTAGTAATGACACCTGTTTGAACTTCTTATCAGTAGCATTTGGATTGCCCAGAAGAGTATTGGGAGAATGTCATATGGTCTGATGAAACCAAAGTAGAATTGTTTGGTAGAAACAAAACTCGTTGTGTTTGGAGGAAACAAATGCTGTGTTGCATCCAAAGAACACCATACCTACTGTGAAGCATGGGGGTGGAAATATCATGCTTTGGGGCTGTTTCTCTGCAAAGGGACCAGGACGACTGATCCGTGTACATGAAAGAATGAATGGGGCCATGTATCGTGAGATTTTGAGTGCCAGCCTCCTTCCATCAGCAAGGGCATTGAAAATGAAATGTGCAAGGGTCTTTCAGCATGATAATTATCCCAAGCACACCGCCAGGGCAATGAAGGAGTGGCTTCATAAGAAGCATATGAAAGTCCTGGAGTGACCTAGCCAGTTTCCAGGTCTCAACCCTATAGAAAACCTTTGGAGGGATTTGAAAGTCTGTGTTGCCCAGCGACAGGCCTAAAACATCACTGCTCTAGAGGAGATCTGCATGGGGAATGAGCCAACATACCACCAACAGTGTGTGTCCAACCTTGTGAAGACTTACAGAAAACGTTTGACCTCTGTCATTGCCAACAAAGGATATATAACAAAATATGAGATGAACTTTTGTTAATGACCAAATATTTATTTTCTACCATAATTTGCAAAATAAATCTTGCCAAATCAGACAAGGTGATTTTCTGGATTTGTTTTCTAATTTTGACTCTCATAGTTGTGGTCTACCTATGATGCCAATTACAGGCCTCGCTCATCTTTTTAAGTGGGAGAACTTGCACAATTGGTGGCTGACTAAATACTTTCTTTCCCCACTGTATATATATACACACACACACATATACTGTATATCTATCTGTATATATATATATATATATATATATTATATATATATATTATGTGTGTGTATCAATATAGATCTATATATTACACACACGCACATGAATGCATATACACATATATAGCCAGATAACTTTTTTGTGCTGTTCTTACTCTTATTCTCTGTGAAAAGTATAACAAGATTTGACAACGTATTGTCACTATTAGTCTCATCAGGGAGGCCTACCTCAATGCTGACACTGTCACAGATTGTATAGCCAGTGTCGGACGGGGGATCCAAGGGCCCACCAGTAACCAACTTCAGGGCCCCACTTTTCAGCTACATGCAAATGTGACATTATCCTCAATCATAAATTTGCATAACAAAGAACTGGGTAGATTGTTAAATGAATAAGATGCCGCCTTTGTCTGTAAATAGTGATTACTGCTCATATAAGAGGGTGGTGGCCCACCGGAGGATTCACCTGCTGTCCCATGGGCCAGTCCAGGATGTGTGTGGGGACACAACTTATTGTCAGTATATATACATTGGGATGACTCTTTGATAAGGGGAATCAGTAATGAAGAATTATTAATTAGTCCATTTTCAGGAGGAATAACAGAGGAATGACACAACAGAATTGCTCCAGCCTTGATACTTCATGTGAAAATCAAAGATTTAGTAAAACAGACATGTCAGAAGAGCCGGCCGGTCCGCTATGTGTTACTATTGTTTTTATTATCCATAATAGTTTAGTCTGTGCATAAAAGCGGTATAATGACAGCGTAGTCCTAGACGAGAGTACAACCGGAGAAAATGCCTTTAAGACGGAAATATCCGCACACAACTATTTATCTATATTTATCTGCATTATAACTGAGATCTTACACGTCTGTAAACCTTGGACATTTCTGCCTTTTTATCACTTTACCATAATTAAGCTCTCATTCCCACAAGGTCTAACACAGAAAAGCGAATTCGCTAAATGTCATCGCGGATTTTCAAAGGTTTTAGCTAGCGGTGCAACGCATATTTTTATACAAATGTCACCCTTTGAGCCTATTAACCATTGCGGCATTATACAGCACAAGAGCTGATTTATCAACAGTCATTAATAGAGTTGAGCGATACTTTCCGATACCCCTAAGTATCGGAATCGGAATGGTATCGCCGATACCATTAAAATATCGGCGATACCCGATACCGATACCGGAAGTCCCATGTAAGTCTATGGGAACAAAATATCGTAACTAAAAAAACCCCATTCTTTCCTTGTAAACACTAAATATACACACATAGAATACAATATATATATATATATATATATACATGTCATTGTGACATATATATATATACATATATGTATAGTTTATACACTTCTACATAGTAAAATATCCTCTGATTCAATTGCCGGGTAAAGCCGGCTTCAGTGAAAAGACAGAAGCACCCGACATGAAATGACACTTGGTGTACATAGGGTTAACCATGTCTTTTCATGTCGTTTGCTATCTGATTTGCACAAACAATTAAATCAGTCTATGTTTGCAAAATTTCACACCTGTAGGGGTTAATTAAAGGTGTAAATTCGTTGTAAAAAAAACGGACTTTTTGCTACGAATTTACACCTTTAATTAACCCCTACAGGTGTGAAATTTTGCACACATAGACTGATTTAATTGTTTGTGCAAATCAGATAGCAAAGGACATGGTTAACCCTATGTACACCAAATGTCATTTCATGTCGGGTTCTGCATTTTCACAAAAGCCGGCAATTGAATTAGCGGCTATTATACTATGTAGAAGTGTATGAACTATAAATATATATATATATATATATATATTATATATATATATATATATATATATGTCACAAACTCAATGACATGTATATATATATATATGAGGTGTAAAATTGCTGAAAAAAAATGCGTGGGCTCCCGCCCTATTTTCGCAACCAGACAGACAAAGCCAGTGAGTGGGGGCAGATAATAATAGTCCAGAGAGGGACCATTATTTTTGGCCCCCCCCCGGCTACTAACATCTGCCCCCAGACACCCCAGAAAGGGCAAATCTCTAATTAGATTTGCCCTTTCTGGCACTTTGCCCGTTTATTCCATTGCCCTGTAGCGGTGGCGAATGGGTTAATAAGGGGTTAAAATGACCTTGCAATTGAAAGGTCACTTTAAGCCAGGTTAATAATTGAGAGCTGTCAATTAGACAACTATCAATTATTAATCCTATTGTATGAAAGAAAAATCAAACACACACACTTTAATAAAAAAGAAGTTTAATGAAATAATCACACAGTTTTTGACCATATTTTATTTACCTGCTAAAACCATTTCCTGTAATAAAAATAAAATAATAAAGCAAAATTATTCTTACCAATCCGATGCACAGTCAGGTCCCACGGTGTAATCCTTCAGAAAGGGTTAATGTTTACTGCAGGGACCGCAGCTAATGCTGCAGCCTCACAGTAAACCCCCAAATGAATGAGTTCCTCTCCTGGCTGACAGGAGAGGAAGTGGAAAGCTTAATTGATTGCTTTCCACTTTCACTTCAGGTCAGCCAGGGACACCATCAGTGACGTCAGAGGGAACTGATTAACAAAATAGGGGTTCCCTTCGAAAAAAAAATGGCGTGGGGTCCCCCCTATTTTTGTTAACCAGCCAGATGAAGCAGACCGCTGAGGCCTGGATTTTCAGGCTGTTAAGGAGCCAAGATCCATGGACCTTGCCAGCCTGATAATACCAGGCCACAGCAGTCTGCATATCTTGGCTGATTAACAAAAATAGGGGATCCCCTCGAAAAAAAATTAGCGTGGGGTCCCCCCTATTTTTGTTAACCAGCCAGATGAAGCAGACCGCTGAGGCCTGGATTTTCAGGCTGTTAAGGAGCCAAGATCCATGGACCTTGCCAGCCTGATAATACCAGGCCACAGCAGTCTGCATATCTTGGCTGATTAACAAAAATAGGGGATCCCCTCGAAAAAAATTAGCGTGGGGTCCCCCCTATTTTTGTTAACCAGCCAGATGAAGCAGACCGCTGAGGCCTGGTTTTCAGCCTGGTAAGGATCCAATATCCATGGACCTTGCAAGCCTGATAATACCAGGCTACAGCAGTCTGCTTAGCTTGGCTGGTTAACAAAAATAGGGGATCCCCTCGAAAAAAAAACGGCGTAGGGGTCCCCCTATTTTTGTTAACCAGCCAAGTAAAATGCAGACTGCTGCGGCCTGGTATTAAAAGACTGTCAAGGCCCATGGATTTTGGCCCTCAACAGCCTGATAATACCAGGCTACAGCAGCCCCACATTTGGCGCATCAAAAGATGTGCCAATTGTGGCACTTTACCCGGCTCTTCCCACTTGCCCTGTAGCGGTGGCAAGCGGGGTAATAAGGGGTTATTGTCACCGTTGATTGCACGGTCACAATAAGCCCGGTTAATAATGGAGAGGGTCAATAAGACACCGATCCATTATTAATCCCAAAGTTATTAAATGTGTAAAAAAAAGACACAGCAAGAAAAAAGTCTTTTAATGAAATAAAAGAGACAACACAGTTTTCATTTTTTTTATTACTCTCTCATTCCTGCGACGCCATCGATCTCCTGTAAAAAAAGAAAAAAAACAAACCAACAGTATACCACCTGTCCGACGCAGTCCATAGTAACGATGTCCCACGACGATCCAGCTCTGCTACATCGGAATGACAGGCAGAGCCTGTCATCGCGACGCAGCACAGCTGATTACCTGCTTCCCCGGCGGTGACGTCATCGGACTGACTGCTTTACGGCCGCGATTACCCAGCAGTCACTGCAGTTATCGCGAGATACTGCATGTGACCGTCGGGGAGAAGAGGATGGCGGCCATTAAGCAGCCCGGGATGTGACCGCCGGAGATCTTCTGCGGGTAAGTGCCGCTGACTCCTGACAGACCCGACCGACGGACACTGACAGTGACAGTGACAATTCCGATTCCGGTATCCGATATGACGAAAATATCGGAACTCGGGATCGGAATTCCGATACAGCCAATATCGGCCGATACCCGATACTTGCAGTATCGTATCGCTCAACACTAGTCATTAATAATTACAAGGAAACATTTGTGGGGTTACCATATATCAAATGAGAAAAATAAGGCCTTTTTTTTTCTCTCCTGGAAATGGCGCCACTTGTGGACGTGGCTGGTACTGCAGTATACATCAGGGGTTGAGCAGCAATATCAGAGGAAGACGATAATTATAAAAGTCCTTTCCAATGCTGCTGCCAGGTAATAATAATAACCATAATAACCTTCTGATACCATAATAGTAGTATAATAATAATAATAACAATAATAACAATAAAAAATAATATAATAATAAATAAGAATAACAATAATAATAGCACTAAATAATAAAAATAATAATAGTACTAAATAATATAATAATAATTATTATTATACATACAAATTATTATTAATATAAAATAATGATAATACATAATAATATTGCTAAGTAGTAATAATGATAATAGTACTAAATAATAATATTACTAAATAATAATAGTACTAGATAATAACAATACTAAATAATGATAATAATAATAAATAATAATAATAATAATAATAAATAATAATAAATCTCACCGCTAATTTTTTAAATTAAATGGTATGGACACCATTGGGGTCTTTTTTTTCTTCTTAAACGCATGTGTTTGGGGCTAAACATTATTTTTGCAATTGGGTTTCATTAAAAAAAATTGCACCGTTTGCCTTCTTCAGTCTCTTTGTTAAACTGTGTATTGCTGGTTGCATAATGAGTTAACTGAGAATATGTCAGTGAGCTCCTTCTGACAGTGTTTGTAGCTCTTTTAACTGGCTTGTAATGACCTTCTCTCAGTTGAGACCACAGACAGAGTTGACCGCAGGAAAGTTCAGCTCTGATATAACATGTGGTCATAAATTCACGGAGAGGAGCTCAGAAAAAGACAGGTAAAGAGATAGCGACTCTCTGTAAGAACGAGCTCACTGATGGATTCTTAGTTAATCTCATTTTGCAGCCTGCAACTTGCAGGGTAACAAACAAACAGACTGCTAAGCCACAATGGTGTCAATTTTCGAATAAAACCCAATTGCAAACATAATTTTTAACCCAAAACACATGAACCTGTCATGTCCACAGAGAGTGACTGCACACTTGAACACCAAACCTGGACAATCCCTTTAAGGATGCAGTCTGGGCATTATTATTATTAGAAGGCACTATGGGCTTTATTATTAGTTGAGGCACCCTGGGCATTATCTGTTAAAGGAGAACTCTAGGCGTGAATACTTTTTAAGCGAGCCCTCAAAGGGCATTATTACTTTATAAGGAGCTCACAGAACATTATTACTGTTTATGGGCTAAAAGGGAACACATTTTCTGGGGTATTATTATTTTCTAGGGGCAATAACTGTCTAGAAAGGGAATAACATGCTCAGCATTGGGGGTGGCAGTAGGATATGAAGTTTGTGGAGGTTGGGGATAGATGAAGTTAAAGAGATCATCCACTTTTCTTACTTAGATTCATTTGTTTTTGGTTACAAAATCATTTTTGTAATTCGGTTTCATTAAAATTTTTGCATCATTTGCCTATCTGCCTTCTGGCTGCAGAATGAGTCAACTAAAAATCCATCAGTGAGCTGGTTCTTTGAAAGTTTGTATCTTTTTTATCTGTGATTTTTACTTTCTCTAGGTTGATTTATGACCAAAGACCACATCACATCTTAAGGGGTTAAAGAAACATTCTGAAGAAGCCAAGGGCGTTTTTACAATGGCTGAGTGCCTCCGTTGTCTGGACTTTATCTTTAAGCCTGCGGTTATTTGACTTATGGGGGACTGCACGGCCATCTAATTTACCTTATTACTGTCCCTCCTTGCTTTCGGACCTTTGCTTATACTGCATTTAATGAAACTTCCTCGGATCTAAATTCTAAAACTAACAACTGTGAAATGTAAAAGGGAAATTAGCTTTGTTTCACGCCTCCGGGTTCTGCCATCTCGGCCACCTAACAAGTTTTCATTTAACAGATATGAATTGGAATAGGTCAAATATATTGTAAATCTAAAGCGATTCCGTAAACTGGAGCGCAATTTATTCTTACACCTTCCCCAGCCGAACGGACGCATCCGTCACCTTTGGAAGAAGTTCCAAATGAAGTTCCCCGCTGAGATAACGTTATCATTAAAGGGATTGTCCAGTGACAACAATTCATCACCTATCCACCAGTATAGTTCGGCAAGAGTCGATGGGATCTGCACTGATTGCAGTGGGGTCGGATTGTTGGGGGTCCCAGCAGATGGACCCCTAATAATCACCAAGTTATCCATTTTATCATTCATAGGAAAAAAACTGTGACTGTAAGAGAATCCCTTAAAAATTCCACACATTGACTTTAGAGAAGCTACCTCCTAGGTTTAGCTGAAACATGCCAAGAGCTAGTAAATGTCAGCATACTGCAAAAAATGCTATCACTTTTATGCATTAAAGGGGGCGGATTTAGAAAACTAATTTTCCTACACCCTATAAGGGAATTCTGTGTTATTACAGGACATTCCCTCTATCAGGACCCTAATTTATTACACAGCTACAAAGTGCATCTCCTAAACTGGAGAACCCGACATGTCTATATATTGCACATACACTCCAACTATTTTATTGTGAACTGTGTAATACTTCAGTTAGCCTGTGATGGCGCTGCAGGGAAACTGAACACTCGCTAGTGGTTTCCTGCTCCAATCACAACTGATCAGTGATTGTGTCAGAAGTGGGACACACTGAGATCAGCTTATTTTTAGGGGGAGCCTTCTTATTAAAATATATTACACCCCATAATATTTCCTTTATTCTTATCATACATTGGTTTGTATACTATTCTGAGATCGGGATGGTATGGTAAGAATAAAGGTGATATTATGTCATACACACAATATCTTGCAGGCAGTGCACCGACAACGTCCAAGATCCACAAAGAAACAATGTAAATAGCAATCGTAGATCTTCTCTGTTGTGTCTGATCCTCTACCAGCAATTATGTGTTATTCTGTAGGATATCTGTGATGCGCCGGGTTTTACAGAGTTTAGATTTCAGCATTTTCTTATATGCAGTCATTCAATATAATGACAAATCACCAGTTCTTTTAGGTGTTAGTAGAGCATTTATTGCCTTCAGTCAGACAAAAGCAATCGATTCACTGAATTTCTGTGTTTCCAGAGAAAAGGTCAATTGCATCCTCAAAAAACAAGATGGTAAGGTAATCAGGATGGATGAATAAGAGAACGATCCCCGGGGTCTCCTGATAGCAAAACTGGAGGTCTGGTCTTCACCCAACATCAGCCTGGACAAAGCAACCTGCCTATTTCTCAATGCATATCTCACATTTATCTGCCCAACTATTCAAAATGTGAAAGAAAAAAAAAAGAAGAAAAAACTGCATTATCTAAGAAACAAAAATATATGTTAAGAGTACAAATATATACAGTCATGGCCATAAGTGTTGGCACCCTTGAAATTGTTCCAAAAAAGGAAGTATGTCTCCCTGAAAATGTTTGCAATTCACATGTTTTGTTATACACATGTTTATTTCCTTTGTGTGTATTGGAACAATACAAAAAAAGATGAAAAAAAAGGCAAATTGGATAAAATTGTACACAAAACCACAGGAATTGACTGGACAAAAATATTGGCACCTTTCCAAAATTGTGGGTAAACATTTTTGCTTCAAGCACGTCATGCTCGTTCAAACTCACCTGTGGCAAATAATAGGTGTGAGCAATATGAAAATCACAGCTGAAACCAGAGGAAAAGGGAGGAAGTTGACTCAATCTTTGCATTGCGCGTCTGTGTGTGCCACACTAAGCATTGAGAACAGGAAGAGGAGAACTGTCTGAGGACTTGAGAACCAAAATTGTTGAAAAATGTCAACAAACTCAAGGTTACATGTCTGTCTACAGAGATCTTGATGTGCCAACACTGTCGGCCATGACTGTATGTATGTGTATATATATATATATATATATATTTATGTTACATTCACTGGTATTGTATAATATAATGTCAGAAAATTGAAGGTTCAACTTAAAAACCCAGTAGATTCCACAATACATTGCTTATAAATTGAAAACTGTAGCTATTTTGGTGTCAAGTAATAGAAAATGAAAACCAATATATTTAAGGAACCGTAATGGGTACGATACCAAGCCCTATTTTTCTGTGTGCAGAAATAGTGATATTTGTAAGCATAATCTCATTGTATATAAGAAAAATCTCTATATCTGATGATTTTTAGTCCAAATGAAAACAGTATAAGATACATACCATTTTTTAAAAGAAGGCAAAACTAAAAATATATCAGGTGCACAGGGTTGGGCACGTGCATTACATTGTGAAATGTGGAGTGTGCAAAAATAATAACATCAAGGATGCAAAGGGGTCATTCGCTACTTTGCAGATGCACATCACTTGGTAAGGGTGATTATGTCTCGGAACACAAGGCTTATTACAGAGGATGTTATACAATTCAGTGCACAGGGAGGTTGGATAAACATGGGTTATTACCTGGCTGCCAAGAACAGCACACAGCTGACTGCCAGATAAGCCAACAACATGAAGAGCCAGACAGCAGGAGAGAAAGGATCCAGAAAGGAGAAGTACCCAGGCTTCCGGCCCTGTGGGAGACATGGGAATATATACAGGAGGGAACATATGTATACAGGAGGTACAGTGGAGGGTTCGGGTGTACATTACAAAAAAGAGAATGGTGAAAAGGGTGCACTCATCAATGACAAAATTGAGCAGGAAGTTCTTAGCTGTCAGAAGAGATTACAGTGTAACATTACATATGTGCCTAAAGTGAAAAAAAAATAGTGTGGAAAGTATTTTTGATGGAGCACAATGTGCTACATAACACAATCCATAAATACCTAGTGAAGGGGATACTTTCCGAAATAGAATCAACTCGACATGAGCAAAGTCACATAAGCTTATCTTTTCCTGTACACTAGAGGCAGTTTGCCGCAAAACACTTTTGCAGGAAGTTTTTTTTGCCAATAATTGTCTGAGATGTAGTACTTAGAACCCTACATTAAAAAAAGATGTTCTGCAGCAGCTGCTGTGTGTTTTATACAGTTGTGTGACCCAATAAACAAAGAACATTATAATACACACCACAGAAGCTCTAAATACAACTGTACGATACTGCATGACCTCATAATACAGAGCCTAATAAAACACCTCAGCTGCCGCAGAACCTCAAAATACACCTCAGCTACAGCATAACCTCATAATACACCTCAGCTGCTGCAGAATGTCATAATTAGAGTTGAGCGAATTTGTTTGGGTTCCCTCTATGTGGCCACGTTGCATTTTGTAAGCGTTTTTTCCACACTTTTCTGCAGCGGAAACGATTATAAAAACACTAACAAAACGCATCCATGCAATCCTATGTGATTCCTCAGTTGCTGTGCTAATGCTGTGTATTTTTCCACAGCGTAATCGCATTGCGGTAAAATACGCAGCATGTTCATTATTTGAGCGGAATCGCGGCGATTCTGCCGCCATAGGATTGTATTGAAATGCTCAGTTTAAGCATGTGGCTATGCCCACCATGTGTAAAGTGAGTGTTCATGTACGGTTGGTCCCCAGGGTCTGGAGGAGAGGAGACTCTCCTCCAGGCCCTGGGTACCATATTCCTGTAAAAAACAGAATGAAAATAAAAAATAGGGATATACTCACCCTCTGTCGGCCCCAGGAGTTCTCCCGGTCCTCAGCGGCGCTGGCGGCAAGTTTCGTTCCCAGGCGTGCTTAGTGAGAATGACCTTTGAGACATCGCGGTCGAGTGACCGCAACGTCGCAAAGGTCATTCTCGCTAAGCACGCCTGGGAACGAAACTTGCCGCCAGCGCCGCTGAGGACCGGGAACGCCGCTGAGGAGATCGGGGGCCACCAGGAGGTGAGTATATCCATATTTATTATTTTTTATATTATTTAAGTTGGTCACACTTGTCAAGCACTATGCTTGACAAGTGTGACCAACCTGTCAATCACTTTTCCAAGCGATGCTTCAAATTGCTTGGAAAAGCGCAAGCATTCTGCAAGCTAAAAACGCTTGTGTTTTGCGGGATAACGCATGCGAATTACACATGCGTTATACCCGCGGCGGGGAGTTGCGCAAATGCTCCGGATAATTCCGGAGCATTTCTGCAACGTGGGCACATAGCATTATTCGGCAACCTATAGCACTTACCGTATAAGCTGCAGGGGAACCCGGCTTCCTAGATCGTGCCGGCCGATCAGCTGATCAGCGTCGCAGCTGCATGTGTCTTGGCTGTGTCACAGTCACAAAACATGCATGGAGAGTCTGCATGTAGTCAGATTCGCTCAACTGTAGTCATAATACACCTCAGCTGTTGCAGAACATCATAATACATTTCAGCTGCTGCAGAGCCTCATAAATCACCTCAGCTGCTGCAGAACATCATAATACTCCTCATCTGCTGCAGAACATCATAATATACCTCAGCTGCTGCAGAACATCATAATACACCTCAACTGCTGCAGAACCTTATAATGCACCTCAGCTGCTGCAGACTGTCATGATACACCTCTGATGCTGCAGAACACCTTAACACACCTCAGCTGCTGCAGTACCTCATAATACACCTCAGATGCTGCAGAACATCATAATACACCTCAGCTGCTGCAGAACTTCTTAATACACCTCAGCTGCTGCAGAACCTCATAATACACCTCAGCTGCTACAGAACGTCATGATACACCTCAGCTGCTGCAGAACACCATAACACACCTCAGCTGCTGCAGTACCTCATAATACACCTTAGCTGCTGCAGAACATCATAATACACCACAGCTGCTGCAGAACCTTATAATACACCTCAGCTGCTGCAGAACATCATGAAACACCTTAGCTGCTGCAGAACCTCATAATACATCTCAGCTGCTGCAGAACCTCATAATACATCTCAGCTGCTGCAGAACCTCATAATACATCTCAGCTGCTGCAGAACATCATGATACACCTCAGCTGCTGCAGAACCTCATAATACACCTCAGCTGCTGGACAACCTCATAATACACCTCAGCTGCTTCAGAACATCATGATACACCTCAGCTGCTGCAGAACCTCATAATACACCTCAGCTGCTGGACAACCTCATAATACACCTCAGCTGCTTCAGAACATCATGATACACCTCAGCTGCTGCAGAACATCATGAAACACCTTAGCTGCTGCAGAACCTCATAATACATCTCAGCTGCTGCAGAACACCATAATATACCTCAGCTGCTGTAGAACATCATAATACACCTCAGCTGCTGCAGAACATCATGATACACCTCAGCTGCTGCAGAACCTCATAATACACCTCAGCTGCTGGACAACATCATAATACACCTCAGCTGCTTCAGAACATCATGATACACCTCAGCTGCTGCAGAACCTCATAATACACCTCAGCTGCTGGACAACCTCATAATACACCTCAGCTGCTTCAGAACATCATGATACACCTCAGCTGCTGCAGAACATCATGAAACACCTTAGCTGCTGCAGAACCTCATAATACATCTCAGCTGCTGCAGAACACCATAATATACCTCAGCTGCTGTAGAACATCATAATACACCTCAGCTGCTGCAGAACATCATGATACACCTCAGCTGCTGCAGAACCTCATAATACACCTCAGCTGCTGGACAACCTCATAATACACCTCAGCTGCTTCAGAACATCATGATACACCTCAGCTGCTGCAGAACCTCATAATACACCTCAGCTGCTGGACAACCTCATAATACACCTCAGCTGCTTCAGAACATCATGATACACCTCAGCTGCTGCAGAACATCATGAAACACCTTAGCTGCTGCAGAACCTCATAATACATCTCAGCTGCTGCAGAACACCATAATATACCTCAGCTGCTGTAGAACATCATAATACACCTCAGCTGCTGCAGAACATCATGATACACCTCAGCTGCTGCAGAACCTCATAATACACCTCAGCTGCTGGACAACATCATAATACACCTCAGCTGCTTCAGAACATCATGATACACCTCAGCTGCTGCAGAACCTCATAATACACCTCAGCTGCTGGACAACCTCATAATACACCTCAGCTGCTTCAGAACATCATGATACACCTCAGCTGCTGCAGAACATCATGAAACACCTTAGCTGCTGCAGAACCTCATAATACATCTCAGCTGCTGCAGAACACCATAATATACCTCAGCTGCTGTAGAACATCATAATACACCTCAGCTGCTGCAGAACATCATGATACACCTCAGCTGCTGCAGAACCTCATAATACACCTCAGCTGCTGGACAACCTCATAATACACCTCAGCTGCTTCAGAACATCATGATACACCTCAGCTGCTGCAGAACCTCATAATACACCTCAGCTGCTGGACAACCTCATAATACACCTCAGCTGCTTCAGAACATCATGATACACCTCAGCTGCTGCAGAACATCATGAAACACCTTAGCTGCTGCAGAACCTCATAATACATCTCAGCTGCTGCAGAACACCATAATATACCTCAGCTGCTGTAGAACATCATAATACACCTCAGCTGCTGCAGAACATCATGATACACCTCAGCTGCTGCAGAACCTCATAATACACCTCAGCTGCTGGACAACCTCATAATACACCTCAGCTGCTTCAGAACATCATGATACACCTCAGCTGCTGCAGAACCTCATAATACACCTCAGCTACTGCAGAACATCATGATACACACAGCTGCTGCAGAACCTCATAATACACCTCAGCTGGAGAACATCATAACACACACACTTAGATGATGCAGACCTTTAAAAAACAAGTTGAGATGATTACATATCAGTGAATGGTGTGAAGGAAGCCCTCTCACCCTCAAATCTTTAACAAGAGGTTCTGCAGCAGCTGAGTTGTGTATTAAAAGAAATATCTTTGCATACATATAATATACAGGAAGGCGCAGCATGTCATAAAGTGAAGAAGACGGGAGGCTGCCGACAGTGTGGGTGAGGAGGACATGGAGGAGGGCATGGAGGAGGGCTGACCAGTATACTCGTGCAGAACCTCGGATCAGAGATATGAATAAAGATGAGGAGGTGGATTTATGAACAGGAGAGGACACGAAGTGACAGAGAAGTGACAGCTCGAAATGATGGATGTGTCAATAAAGGACATTACTTCCAGCAGTATCACAGCACGCTCTATAAATATGGCTGTTAATACTGCAACACAAGCCATGACCAGAAGTGGCGCTATCTCAGAGAAAAAAAGCTACCCCTGATCTCATATAAGCCCCTCCTATCAGGGGCGGATTACCAGAGGGTCAATCTGGGCGGTAGCCCAGGGCCCAGTGGTGTGGGGGGTGCCCACAGGGCCTCCATAAGGGCATTACTGCCCTGACTGGCATATGGGGCCCGGTGGGCAGAGGAGGCCTGCATCGGACCCCGTCTCTTCTGCTCACTGGGCCCCTACCGACAGCAGGCAGGCTAAACCGGGCCCTTAGCAGCGGCGCGCTGTGGCAGTTTAACGCTATTGACGTGTGCGCCAGCGCCCGCACGTCAATGGTTAACAGCCGCCAGCCAATCGGAGGCTGGCAGCTGACATCAGCCACAGCGCGCACTTCGCCGGCGTCTGACATCATTGTCAGTCGCCGGCGATGTGCGCGCTTCAGCTGCGTGGAGGGAACTTCGCCGCTGGAGCACAGCAAGGTAAGAAGAACGGGGCAGCCTGTGAGACTCGGGGGACAGAATGCTGGACACGGGGGGCGGACTGTGAGACATGGGGACATGAATGCTGGACATGGGGACAGAATGCTGGACATAGTGGCAGACTGAGACATTGGGACATGAATGCTGGACATGGGGGCTGACTGAGAAATGGGGACTGACTGAGACATGGGGACATGAATGCTGGACATGGGGGCAGAATGCTGGACATGGGGGCTGACTGAGAGACATGGAGCAGAATGCTGGACACGGGGGCAGAATGCTGGACATGGGGCAGAATGCTGGACATGGGGGCAGAATGCTGGACACGGGGGCAGAATGCTGGACATGGGGCAGACTGAGAGACATGGAGCAGAATGCTGGACACGGGGGCAGAATGCTGGACATGGGGCAGAATGCTGGACATGGGGGCAGAATGCTGGACACGGGGCAGAATGCTGGACACGGGGGCAGAATGCTGGACATGGGGGCAGAATGCTGGACATGGGGGCAGAATGCTGGACATGGGGCAGAATGCTGGACACGGGGCAGACTGAGACATGGGGCAGAATGCTGGACACAGGGGCAGAATGCTGGACACGGGGCAGAATGCTGGACATGGGGCAGACTGAGACACGGGGGCAGAATGCTGGACACAGGGCAGAATGCTGGACACAGGGCAGACTGAGACATGGGGCAGAATGCTGGACACAGGGGCAGAATTCTGGACATGGGGCAGAATGCTGGACACGGGGCAGAATGCTGGACATGGGGCAGACTGAGACACGGGGCAGAATGCTGGACACAGGGCAGAATGCTGGACACGGGGCAGAATGCTGGACACGGGGCTGAATGCTGGACACGGGGCTGAATGCTGGACACGGGGCTGAATGCTGGACACGGGGCAGAATGCTGGACATGGGGGCAGAATGCTGGACATGGGGGCAGAATGCTGGACATGGGGCAGACTGAGACACAGGGGAAGAATGCTGGACACGGGGAAGAATGCTGGACACGGGGCAGAATGCTGGACATGGGGCAGACTGAAACACGGGGGCAGAATGCTGGACATGGGGCAGAATGCTGGACATGGGGCAGAATGCTGGACACGGGGTCAGAATGCTGGACACGGGGTCAGAATGCTGGACACGGGGCAGAATGCTGGACACGGGGGCAGAATGCTGGACACGGGGCAGAATGCTGGACATGGGGCAGACTGAGACACGGGGCAGAATGCTGGACATGGGGCAGAATGCTGGACATGGGGCAGAATGCTGGACATGGGGCAGACTGAGACACGGGGCAGAATGCTGGACATGGGGGCAGAATGCTGGACATGGGGGCAGAATGCTGGACATGGGGCAGACTGAGACACGGGGGCAGAATGCTGGACACGGGGCAGAATGCTGGACATGGGGCAGAATGCTGGACATGGGGGCAGACTGTGAGACATGGGGCAGAATGCTGGACATGGGGCAGACTGAGACACGGGGGCAGAATGCTGGACACGGGGCAGAATGCTGGACACGGGGCAGACTGCTGGACATGGGGGCAGACTGTGAGACATGGGGCAGAATGCTGACATGGGGCAGACTGTGAGACATGGGGGCAGAATGCTGGACATGGGGCAGAATGCGAGACACGGGGCAGAATGGAGATACGAGGCATGATTGGAGACACTGGGGGCATGATTGGAGACAGATGGGGCATGATTGAAGACAGATGGGGCAGAATGGAGATACAGGGGGCATGATTGGAGACATGGGGCAGAATGGAGATACGGGCATGATTGGAGACACGGGGCAGGATGAAAGACATGGGGCATGACTGGAGACAGATGGGGCAGAATGGAGATACCGGCATGATTGGAGACACAGGGGGCAGGATGAAAGACATGGGGGCATGACTGGAGACAGATGGGGCAGAATGGAGATACGGGCATGATTGGAGACACAGGGGGCAGGATGAAAGACATGGGGGCATGACTGGAGACTGATGGGGCAGGATTGGAGACAGATGGGGCAGAATGGAGACACGGGGCAGGATTGCAAACATGGGGGCATGATTGGAGACTTAGGGGGCAGATTGGAGATTTGGGCCTGATTGGAGACACGGGGCAGAATGGAGATACGGGGCATGATTGGAGACATGGGGGAAGGATTGGAGACAAATGGGGCAGGGTTGGAGACAGATCATGCAGGATCATGGGGCAGGATGGATACGATGGAGACAGATGGGGTAGGATGGGGAGATCATATGGGGCAGAATTGATATTCATGAGGGCAGGATGGGAGAATATATGGCTGAAGCCAGGAATGAGACACACGGGGGCCAGGATGGGCAATATTATTACCATAGGAGCTAATTAAGGGATATTACTGCAGTGATGTATTTTTTTTATTTTTTGAGCATACTGTTTTAAATGGGGGGGCGGTCCTGTTACTGTGTAGAGTGATACTATGTCACCTTTTTTCTTCATGTGGTGTAATGTAGAAGTTGGGAAAAAATAAGTAATGTGTTCTGCAAGCGGAGCTCGAGATAACTGTGTTATTTCCTGCAGAGCCGAGCCCTGGCTGGAAGAAGTGATGGCGGTCTGTGCTGGATGAAAGATGAAAACAAAGATGAAGGACTTCATCTAGAGACGTCACTGTTGAGTCAGTGTGTTACCTATACACTGACACTATACACTGTATACTATATACAGAAGTCCTGTGTACAATGTCACCAGTGATCACTGTATTACTGTACACAGACACTGCATACTAAGTACAGCTCTCCTGTGTATAATGGCACTTAGGCTGGAGTCACACACAACCACAAAAAATCGGTCCGTTTTAGACGGTCGATTGTCGGATCAAAATGCAAACATCACACATCCTTCTGGCATCCGATTTTCCTTCAAAATGCGATTTAATCGCATGTGTGTGTACCTTGTAACATCCGATTTTCATCCGACTTGCGAGATTTTCTCGCAGGCTTGCAAAACTGACATATAATGGATCTAAAAGAATAGTATTTCAATCACAAAAAAAAGAATAGATATATACACATAGAACACATATATATATATACATGTCATTGTGACATGTATATATACATATATTTATAGTTCCTAGACTTCTACATACTGTTATAGCCGCTAATTCAATTGCCGGGTTTTGTGAAATCACAGAAGCCGACATGAAATGATACATTGTTTCCACACAGTTAACCATGTCGTTTCCTGTATTTTGATATTTGTTTAGAACTTACAATTACATGAGTGTATTTGTGCAAAATTTCAGACATGTAGGGGTTAATTAAAGGTGTAATTTCGTTGAAAAAAATGCGTGGGCTCCCGCTGTATTTTCTCCACCAGACAGACAAAGCAAAGCGAGTGGGGGCAGATAATATAGCCTAGGGAGGGTAAATTTTTTTTGTGCCCCCCTGGCTACTAACATCTGCCCCCAGACACCCCAGAAAGGGCAAATCTATAATTAGATTCGCCCTTTCTGGCACTTTGCCCGTCTATTCCCATTGCCCTGTAGCGGTGGCGAATGGGTTAATCTCACCTTACTGTCACCTTAGTATTGAAAGGTGACCTTAAGGCAGGTTAATAATTGAGAGCTGTCAATTAGACAACTATCAATTATTAATCCTATTGTATGATAGAAAAATCAAACACACACAGTTTAATAAAAAATAAGTTTAATTAAATAATCACACAGTTTTTGACAATATTTTATTTTCCTGCTAAAACCATTTCCTGTAATAAAAATAAAATAAAAAAGCAAAATTATACTTACCAATCCGATGTACAGTCAGGTCCCACGGTGTAATCCATCAGAAAGGGTTAACAGGTTACAGGTCGCAGAGAGCTAATAATGCTGTCTCAGACCTGTATTCCCCTGAATGAATAAGTTCCTCTCCCAGCGAAAGTAGAGGAATAGATTCATGAATGGAGCTTAATTGATTTATTGGCAATTTAACTGTAGTGACCTGACCTAAAGGGAAAGTGGGATACAATCAATTAAGCTTCATTCATGAATCACATCCTCTCCTGTCGCCAGGAGAGGAACTTATTCATTCAGGAGCTTGAGCTGAGCATGCAGGATTACTTGCACTGCTTGGCTCAAAGCTAGTTAACCCTTTGTGAAGGATTACAGCGTGGGACGTGACAGATCGGCGGAATAGGTAAGAATAATGTTGTTTTATTTTTTTTTCTTTATTTTAGGAGATCAATGGCTTCGCGCGGATTAAGTGTAAAATAAAATATGGTCAAAAAAATGTGTTTTTATTTCATTAAAATTATTTATTCTTAAAGTGTGTGTGTGTTTTTTTATTTACTTCAATAGGATTAATAATTGATAGTTGTCTAATTGACAGCTCTCAATTATTAACCTGCCTTAAGGTCACCTTTCAATACTAAGGTGACAGTAAGGTGAGATTAACCCATTCGCCACCGCTACAGGGCAATGGGAATAGACGGGCAAAGTGCCAGAAAGGGCGAATCTAATTATAGATTTGCCCTTTCTGGGGTGTCTGGGGGCAGATGTTAGTAGCCAGGGGGGGCACAAAAAAATGTACCCTCCCTAGGCTATTATTATCTGCCCCCATTCGCTTTGCTTTGTCTGTCTGGTGGAGAAAATACAGCGGGAGCCCACGCATTTTTTTTCAACGAAATTACACCTTTAATTAACCCTACATGTCTGAAATTTTGCACAAATACACTCATGTAATTGTAAGTTCTAAACAAATATCAAAATACAGGAAATGACATGGTTAACTGTGTGGAAACAATGTATCATTTCATGTCGGCTTCTGTGATTTCACAAAACCCGGCAATTGAATTAGCGGCTATAACAGTATGTAGAAGTCTAGGAACTATAAATATATGTATATGTACATGTCACAATGACATGTTTATATATATATATATTATATATGTGTTCTATGTGTATATATCTATTCTTTCTAGTCTTTATTAAAGCTGTCAGTGTGATTTTACAGTATAGCCGGGGATGAATTGCCGGCTTTTCTAAAGGACACCGATGCGATTTCATCGCAAGTCACACATGCGGTCCGTTTGTAATCAGATTTTTCATCGCTCCCATAGACTTGCATTGGCGATTGTCGACCGACAATCGGTGACAATCGCAGCATGCTGCGATTGCACACGGACGTTTAAAACGGACCACAAAAAATCTGATACTGGGAGCTGCTCCATAGATTAACATAGGTCCGACTGCAATGCGATATTTCATCGCATTGCAGTCGTCCGATTTTGTCGCCAGTGTGACTTCAGCCTTATGGTGATAGTATTGTTTTTTTTTATTACTGATCAGTATTGTAGTATTCAGTCACTATGTGGTGGTAATATGTGGTTTGGACATGGTGTTGCGGTATTTGACCCTTGTATGTACTATTTGGTCACTTTGTGGTGGTAATATGTGCTCTGGTCATGGTGTTGTGGTATTTGTTCCTTGTATGTGATATTATTCGATCACTGTAGTGGTAATATGTGATCTGGTGGTATTTGTCCCTTGTATGTGGTGTTATTGGTCATTTTAAAAATTTCAAAATAAATAAAAATATACCTAAATTGTATTGCATATTTTAACAAATATTTAATAAGTTACAGTAGAGTAGGGCCCGGCCAAAAGTGTCTACTGTATTATGGTGGAGGCTTAAAAAATCTTTTGGCCAAAACAAAAGCTGCTGGCTATATGTGTGATCTGGTGATGGGAACTGTTAATATGTGATGGGTGAGAAGTGGAGTTTTTCCAAAGAGAGCGGTGGGACTGTGGACAGTTCGAGGGGTGGAGGCGCCTGGAATAATCTGTTTCAGGTATATGATGATCCCGTCGCTTGACCCCGTCACATGACTGGGGGGCCCACAGAGTCTGAACAGCCCGGGGCCCTGGCTATCCTTAATCCACCCCTGCCTCCTATGTACAGAATTGTGATTGCTGGAGGTCCCAAAACTGGGGTACAGAGCTGCGGTCAAATTAGCACGGAGCACCGTGGCCGCGCCCCATTCATTGTCTATGAGACTGACCATTTCATCCTATCTGCAGCTAGGAAGAATGGGTGTGCCGAACCCCTATTTTACAGGTGAGACCCCCAGCGATCAAATACTCATCATGTAAAATCCCTTTTTAATGGTGGTACTAGGTTTGCCAGGTGATGACTGTTGGATCGTAGCCTGTAATTATGGATACACATGGTTCTGCATAGGAGCTGTGTACACAAAACAATAGGAATTACTTGTTTCTTTTTTTATTTGTAATGATGCCATAAAAAAAAATCTATGTTGCAAAAGTATACACACCATTTTTTTAATTTTATGCAACATAGCCAGGGTGATTAAAAAGTCATAGCAAATTCCTGGTCTGTTTCCTAAAAAGCATGGCCCCTCTCATCAGTTCCTCCAGCGGGACGATCATTACACTGCTATGAATAAATGATGAGGGTGTCATGACTGAAAGGAAGCGGGTAGAAGCAATGGCAGGTAGAGGACATGTCATGCTTCATCGCGTGTGAGGACTGTACGTGTCTACCATTATTCTTTACCTCTCATTAAAGGGCTTCTCTATATGGAACGGGAGATCCTACAAAATGGGCTCTTGGTGATAAACAGTGCTGTAGGTGATCTATATGCACAATGGTACCCTAAATTAAAACTAAAAAAAATTCCCTGAAAGGTTTCTTTTCCTGAATCAAAAAATGGAATAAGTCAACAAATTATCCAGCATTACTTAGACAAGATTTACGATGAAAAGAACTTAAAAATGAAGATGAGGACAAGTGCAGACATGAACGTGTAACATGGAAATAACACCTTTATCCACTTTTTCCATTGGGTTCACACCTATTTTTCTTTACGGCTTTAGAAGCAGCAGACTGACATTGACCTCTAGTAATAAGAGCTGGATTTTATATTTCTTTTCCTGGATCTTTCCATGGCAATCATCTAAATGATGAATATCTGAATATATCTAGGAATAGAGGAGGACCTCCTAGTGCCATTTATACCCCCCAATATGTCTATAGGATAGTATGGTAATATATTGACTAGATACAGTAAAGGAAATAAGTATTTGATCCCTTGCTGATTTTGTAAGTTTGCCCACTGACAAAGACATGAACAGTCTATAATTTTAAGGGTAGGTTAATTTTAACATTGAGAGATAGAATATCAAAAATATAATCCAGAAAATCACATTTTATACATTATATGCATTTATTTGCATTTTGCAGTGAGAAATAAGTATTTGATCCCTCTGGCAAACAAGACTTAACACTTGGTGGCAAAACCCTTGCTGACAAGCACAGCAGTCAGACATTTTTGTAGTTGATGATGAGGTCTGCACACGTCAGGAGGAATTTTGGTCCACTCCTCCTCATCTCTAAAGCATTAAGATTTTGAGGCTGTCGCTTGGCAACTCGGAGCTTCAACTCCCTCCATAAGTTATCTATGGGATTAAGGCTAGGCTAGGCCACTCCATGACCTTAATGTGCTTCTTTATGAGCCAGTCCTTTGTTTCCTTGGCTGTATGTTTTGGGTCATTGTCTTGCTGGAGGACCCAGCCACGACCCATTTTTAATGTCCTGGTGGAGGGAATTAGGTTGTCACTCAGGATTATACTGTACATGGCTCCATCCATGTTCCCATTGATGCGATGAATTAGACATGTGCAGAGAAACACCCCCAAAACATAATGTTTCCACCTCCATGCTTGACAGTGGGGATGGTGTTCTTTGGGTCATAGGCAGCATTTCTCTTCCTCTAAACACGGCGAGTTGAGTTAATGCCAAAGAGCTCAATTTTTGTCTCATCTGACCACAGTACCTTCTCCCAATCACTTACAGAAACATCCAGGTCTTCAATGGCAAACTTCAGACGGGCCTGCACATGTGCCTTCTTGAGCAGGGGGACATTGCGGGCACTGCAGGATTTTAAACATTTACGGCATAATGTGTTCCCTATGGTTTTCTTGGTGACTGTGCTCCCAGCTGCCATGAGATCATTAAGAACTTCCCCCCGCGTAGTTTTAGGCTGATCTCTCACCTTCCTCATCATCAAGGATACCCAACGAGGTAAGATTTTGCATGGTGGCCCAGATTGATGTCAATTGACAGTCATTTTGTATTTCTTCCATTTTCTTACTATTGCAGCGGCAGTTGTTTCCTTCTCACCAGCGCCTTACGTATGGTTTTGTAGCCCATTCCAGCTTTGTGCAGGTCCATGATCTTGTCCCTTAAAAAGCTCTTTGTTCTTGCCCATGTTGTAGAGGTTAGAGTCTGACTGATTAATTGAGTCTGTGGACAGGAGTCTTTTATAAAGGTGACTATATAAGACAGCTGTCTTTAATGCAGGTAACAAGTTGATTAGGAGAGTCTAACTGGTCTGTAGGAGCCAGAACTCTTATGGTTGGTAGGGGATCAAATAATTATTTCTCACTTGAAAATGCAAACAAGTTTATATAGTTTATACAATGTGATTTTCTGGAGTTTATTTTTGATATTCTATCTCTCAATGTTAAAATTAACCTACCCTTAAAATTATAGACTGTTCATGTCTTTGTCAGTGGGCAAACTTACAAAATCAGCAAGGATCAAATAAATATTTCCTTCACTGTAGTATGGCACGAAGACACTTGAGATTATATATATGGGGTGTGACCAAAACATTGCAAGATAGGTGAACAAAAAGTGTCCAGAACATTTGCATGATACTTTTAGGAGCCCTATACGCATTAGTAGAGTCAGCTCCAGTTTGGGGCAACGGAGTCCAAGTGGAGACCCTTTTTCGCTTTTGATTAATTTTTCCTCCTCACTTTCCCAGTGCTTTAAAGAGGTTGCCCACTACTCTTTTATTGAGGACTTACCCTTAGGATAGGTCAACAATGTCTGATCGGCTGGGGTCCGACTCTCGACACCTCCACCGATCAGCTATTCTGGACTTCTGCGGCAGCCAGAAGTACTCTCAGTTGCGTAGATGGCTGTCTTCTGGTGGTGGCCAAGGCTTGGTTCTGCATATCCACCTCCAATTCAAATCAATAGGAGGCGAATGTGCAGTACCCTGCGGTAGCCACTAGCAGGAGGCGCCAAGGTCCACCGACAACACACCAAAAACAGCTGATCAGCGGGAGTGCCAGTTGTCAGACATTGATGACCTATCCTAAGGAAAAGTTTTATTTTTCCGCTGACATAGCTTGTTTTTAGGGACAAGTTATAGGAAAAAATTCCTCTACTTGGGCACTCTAGAAATGGATTGTGGAGCAGCAAATGGGCGTCAAAAGGGACACTTCCCTCTTCATTCCCTACCTCCTAAATACCGCGGCATCTAAGGGGGTTTTACTGCTAGCCCCATTTGCAACAGTTAGACTCAGCTGCTGGCTGTATAACACAGCCAGTACTTACACTGTATGGAACAGGCTGAGCTCCTGAGCCTGCTCCATACATGATTAGTTGCAATTGGAAGTTTTAGCCGAGTGGTCCCCTAATGCAGTGGTCCCTGCATTTGCCTGGGTTCCCAGTGTGTTGAATAGTGTTGGTTGAACCTGCAAATTTCTGCAGGACCAGATGATCATTCAATGTGTGTTTAGCATCTCCAAATCCTCCCCAACAAATGATGTTGGGGGAAATAAGGATGGAGCATGTTAAATTTCAGCATCCAATTTTTTTGTTCCCAGAAATCTACTGCCGCCAGAGATGTTTGATGATGTCGTGCTCCCCTCTTCCCATGAAGAACTCATGATTGTTGCGCCAAACCAAACTTCATGTGCATGGGGGACTTTGGTCACCAGTGTATAGTGTTTGGCCATCAGCTATCTAAGATGTTTGGACACCTTGAGACTCTTCAGATGAAACGTTGCATTGGGTAAATGCCAATAATTCCTGAAAGAGGTTCCTACTGGTCACGGACAAAGTGACTTAATGTAGTGGGCCACTTAACATCATGACTTACACATCCCGAGGTCAATAGTTTCAGGGGTTGTGGCAACATGAGAATCTGCAGTCCATTGTGTCACCTTCGAATTGGGAAATTGAAGCCCTCTGGCTAGGTAGAAGTTGGGCCAAGATTCTGATATGTTTGAGTCCACTGCTTAGTGAGATTTATTTGGGGTTTTATAAAAATATATATTTCTGCTACTTGACATCTCCTATTTCCATCCTTACCTAAAAATTTCTAGATAAAACCCCAATCCATTAATTCCATAATTTCCACCTTGACTGGACCTTATCGCCCTCTGCCTGAACATGTAACAGAAAAGAAAAATTGATGACATTTTAGGCATCCGAAATAATGTTCAGGCACAGTTTAGTCCCATCAGTGTTGAAGACTCTTTAAAACTGCTTCCGAAAGTGGCAGGAACATTGGGACAAATGCATATCATCCGGGAGAGATTACTTTGAAGGGGACAGCACATAAAAATGATGCATAGCCACCATTCTTTGAAATAAATGATGAGTCTTGGAACTTTTTGATCGCACTTCGTACATTCGGAAGACTAGTTACACCGTTAGGGATCTACATATAAATAATGCAGGGCACAAAGAGGAATAAAAATGAAGCAGGGCTTGGTGAAAAGCGTATATATTGTACGGATAGGAGACAAGGAGCTGGGTAAATAGAGCAGGACATGCAGGAGTGTGCCTGCTAATACGTACAAGATGGAAGGAGGGGGTTCACAAACATCTATAAACTCATTTATCCAAAGTATATCTCAGAGTAGATGTGTTATATGTGCATGATTTGGTGGTACAGTTGGCCCATGGTATAAATGTCACAATGGGTAAAGTGAGGCACATACCGTAATGTCATATAACGCTTCATTTATCAAAACTATCACCAGGTCTTATGTAAACTGAAGCCAAGTACAGCCCAAACTCTTCCACCCACCGAACCAATCAACCAGGGCCAGATTGTGAGGATCTAGTGGATTCTAGTTTGTACACCAACCCCATCAGGCCTATGACACTAACCAAGTGCCTATTATTCCTTCAAGGTTACAATATGGGAACTAGCTGTCCATTACAAGCTTGAAGCTGGAAGACCTTTTTTTGGGGGGTGAGGTTTGGTTCTTTTTAGGCTTCTAGAAGATATTTTAATGCTTTATGGGTTACATCATGATGACAATTACTCAATCGTGTCACTCGGGTGCCACGTGCTCGCATGGGTCCAATGATGACCTCATCTTAGAGTTTTTGGATACAGCCGGTGGCTTGTGAGTGGGAACTCTCTTTTAGCCTAGTCATGCCTACCCAATTTCCAACTCTGTATCTAACCCACCCCATTGCCTAAGTGTAGTCTAAAGCTTTTACGTGAAGCAACTCCTTTTTCTGTAGGATCATTCTTGGTCAAGATGCTGATCATCGGAGAAGCATGCACAGGACCACAAAGAAATTGCCAAATCCTCCTTCCAATTGGCTCTTATTGGGCATATGGACAGGGGGGCTTGTCGTCAAGTGGCAACCACTTCACCATGTGTCTAAGTCTTCACCATACAAATGTGTTAACGGCTACAATGATTGTCGTGTATTTTATCAATACTTCCAAACACTTAAATGTTCATGCTAAGTTTTTTTGACGAGGATTTTTCTGGCTGAAAAATCCACAAAAAAAGAAAAAATACTTGGAAGGTCCAAGTTATTTTTTTGTGTGGTTTTTGATTATGGGGCATTTTATCTGCTTAATTTTATTCGAGAGTCAAATTTAGAGAATTTTAGGAATAGGAAGATTATTCTAAGAGTATTTTAAGCTATTTTTGATGCAGATTTTAGAGCAGAGAAAGTATGTTAAACATGGATTTTTTAAGCTGATCCACTTCAAAAAACACATAAAAAAACTATGTACATACCCGGCTCTAAAATTTCTGAAAAAAAAGTTATGTGTGAACATGGCCTATAGCTTCATTTGCACTTAGAAAATGCTCTGTGATTGGCTAAAAAAAAACTTATGTAAGTGTTAAATGTGGCACATGTGCGTGACATGATTTAGTGGCATTATTTATAATATTCTTTATATACATAGCACTAGAAGTTATAACTAGCTGATTGCCATGGGTCTAACTGCCGATCTCCCCCTGATCACATGAACAGGTCTCCTTCCGACTGCAGACATTTATTCTGCATGAGACTCTCTCTGGCAGCCCCATAGTTGATGACCATAGATGAAGGCCACCATCCATTCCAATGGGGCATTTCAGATCCCCATAATCTGCATTGGCGGGAGGGGACCCCATCAATTAACTAATTCCACAGGACAAGAAATGTGTGTACCCAAATATCATGGTGCGTGTGAGTGTTATGTGATGCAGCACCTTTTAAAAAGGACCTTTCACCAGGCCAAAAGTGGCAAGATTTTACTCCCCTGAATATTCCACCTTTTGTTTGTTTTAAATTCCAGAGTTATGGACCTTTTTATTTAGTGCTAATTTTTATGGCCTTAATCATAGTGCTCCTCAGGGGTGTGTCTTTACGCTGCTCTGCATAATCACCCTGTAAGCTACGCCCCCTTGTAAAGACCATAAAAACAAGCACCAACTAAAAAGGCTCATATCTCTGAAACCGTATGACGGATTTAAAAAAAAAAACAAAAATCAAAATACTTAGGGAAGCAGAGGGAATAAAATAAGAACACAAACTGGACATTTTTTTCAAGGGGAACATACTCATTATATCATGTATCAGATGTGTATATTTATTGGATGTGTTTTTCGGGGGAAGTAATTTTCTTCTGACTTGCTGCTTGTGAGGTTTCTTAGGCACACATACACATTGGTTACATGCAACAAAAAAGGGGAAGAATGGTATTAGGACAGGGGTACAAGTAGGTACCTACCATTTGAACCCGATACAGAATACTAATCCCCAAGGTCATGAAAGGTTTGGAAAAGTCAATCACTTTTTCTCTCTCAGCCGTGATGGTGAATGCAGCAACTGCCAGGTCTGCCTTCTGTGGAGAGAGAAATAAAAAAAAAAGCCCGTTAATGAGAAATAATGGCTGTCATACAAAACTGGAGGCTATCCTCATTAGCTTTCATCCTGGATAGCTATCCATTGCTTCGTAATAGGCAACTGAAGCCTTTGTCTTCAGAGATGGATACTGAAGCCGACTTGATTTCTCTCATCCTATTGAAGCTACGGCCCGAAGACGTGGGCGCGGATGTAATGTCTCCAATTGATGGAGATGTAGATTACGAAGATGAATGCGCTAATAAATTGTCTGTCAGGTGTGTGCGTTTCATCATGGGTTGTTTATGGGTAGTGAGGCTTATGCAGCGCCTGACCGTATCAGTTACCGCTCACTCATTTCTCGCACCCCGCCTCCGCTACTATTATCCTTATTACTGCTAACTAGCTAACTTGCGTAGCTTGCTATCGTCCCTCCTATTCCCATTTCTCGCCCCCTCTCCTACAGCCGCGGATATGATGATGTGATGCCCAACATATCAACCTGCTATTAACTTAGTATGAAAACTGTAAAATTGTGCCTAAAGGTGGATGTCAAGATGTAGCAGCCTCCAGCATCGCTGCTGTAGTGAAGATATCTAGAAAGCATCAAAAAGCAGGTATATTGCTGTTGACTGATCTTTCCTTGATGACCTCTAAAGTGTACTGTATATAAACTTATCAGACAATTTTGCCACGTATATGAGTCGCCCGTAGCCAGGGCTTGTGGGGTACTCGGCACCGAGCCCGTTCACTTCAATGGGGAATGTCACGGGTAGCGCAGCTCGGTCCGTTGCCCTGGGCGCTCACTAAAAGGGGGATATTTACAGGGGATTATAGGTTTGTAGAAATGTTCGTGACGCGACCTGTGGTTCCTGGTCAGAGTGACCAGCGCTGCAGGGTAGATCCTCTGAGGGGTTGTTACTGGGCAGCAAGGTGTTAAGTCTCCCACAGGCAAGACTGATCCCTCAGGGTATATGGCGGTGTAAGGGTGCAGGAGCAATAATGCAGACACACACAAGACAGTCTCTTTCTGTACCTTTACTGGTGGTAGATTCACGCACGACCCGGGAAGCCGTCAGGGTGGAGGATGCATGTCCAGCAAACCACTGAGTAGGTGTAGGGCCTCCTTCCTTCTTTAAGTGTGTGAGTTTCTAACTTGCATAAAACAAAGTTTAACTCCGTTCTCTTTGCTACGCCCGGCTGATCTTGTGGTGGAGCCTTCTTTTGGACAGAACTAAGTCTCTATATGGCTGATCAGGCCAGACTCCTGTTCTTCCTGACCCTGGTTACGTATCAGCACTGTTGGGCCCCTGCGACCTATAGTCCCACAGGGTCTCCGGTTTTTCCTACTAGTCCTGAAGAAGCTAGTAAGCTCGGACCCGGTGTCGGTAGTGCAGAGTGGAGGTAAGCTATCAATCCTGTCGACTTCTGTCACTCTCTTTTCCCTTTTTCCACTTGCCTGTCATCCTACTCACACCTTTAACATAAGCACAACCAGCAGTAGATGTCAGCTTTCTTTGTCTTCACCGCTCTCCAAGCGTCGGCACGCTTACTTAATGAAATGCTCACTGAAGGTATCTCAGTAGACTCAACTTTGACCAGACTAAGTGGCAATCCTCCCACTACTACTGGACTCCACGATATAAGCTGTTTGCTGAAGTCTTCAGGCTTTCAAATAAGTCGTTCTCTAGCTAGTCTTTCCCTCTCAGCTCGTCTGAGGTAACCAGACTGTCTGTCTCAGCCCTCCGGCTAAACTGATCTGAGGTAACTGCCGTTCTGAGGTAAAACCAACGACTAGCTAACTCCCAGCTAGACTGCCTTCATCTCACTGCTCTATCTCTCCACACCCTTATATACCTGCATACTCTCCAAGGGCTCCCTCTGATGGCACCAGGGAAATGTTAAGTGTGAATGAATATCAGGTGATTGTAGTTTACCTTTCATGCATCCTCCAGGGTAACATGTGGCACCAAGCGCAGCTGGGCTACACATATACACTACACTATGTAGAATGAATCTGCATTAAAAGGGAATTAACTTTGTCATTACATAGCACGACAGTGTGTATTATACTTCAGAGCTGAATTCATGTGTAGCACCCTTCAAGCTGAGTCTCTAATCTTTAAAAACTGTTAGGTATCCACAAAAAGCTTGCTGTGGGCATTTGCATTTCAAAGTTTTATTCTTATTCTAAGTACTGTACATTATGCCGATAAAAATGTTCCAGCTCCTAGCTCTGCATCACTCCTCTCCTTTGGCTGGTAAAGTTACAGCAGCCCGACACACTTTGATGCCGTCATGCTGCAGGGTAATTTAAACGCAAATCAGCCAGTGGGACGCCGCCTGAGAATTCAGGAAGTTGCCTGTCCTGCAGCTACTTCATTTATCTATTCACCAAGTCTCATGTCTGCTTCATCTGGGCCATCACTACAAAAATGCCACTGTTCCAGCTCTGTTCCCTTAGTATGCCACTATAATAACTCTGCTGTTCCAGATCTGCTACATTAGGACTCCCTATAGCAACTCTATTGTTCCAGCTCTGCTACATTAAAACCCACTATAAGTTCCAGCTCTGCTATATTAAGACTCCACTATAACAACTCTGCTGTTCCAGCTTTGCTACATTAGGACACCACTATAACAACTCTACTGTTCCAGCTCTGCTACATTAAAACCCACTATAAGTTCCAGCTCTGCTATATTAAGACTCCACTATAACAACTCTGCTGTTCCAGCTCTGCTACATTAGGACACCACTATAACAACTCTGCTGTTCCAGCTCTGCTACATTAAGACACCACTATAACAACTCTGCTGTTCCAGCTCTGCTCCCTTAGGACTCCACTATAACAACTCTGCTGTTCCAGCTATGCTACATGAGGAATCCACTATAACAACTCTGCTGTTCCAGCTCTGCTCCCTTAGGACTCCACTATAACAACTCTGCTGTTTCAGCTCTGCTATATGAGGTCTCAATTACAACTACTCTCCTAGCCCAGCTCTGCTACATTATGTCCCCACTGCAAAACCTTTGCAGTTCACCTTCTGCTACATTAGGTCTCCACTATAACAACTCTGCTGTTCCAGCTCTGTTATATTAGGTCTCTGCTAAAACAATGTGCTGTTCCAACTCTGCTACATTGGGTCTCCACTACAAAAACTCACCTATTCCAGCTCTACTACATCAAGTTTCCACTACAAAACTCTACTGTTTCAGCTCTGCTATATTAGTTCTCTACTACAAAAACTCTGCTGTTCCAACTCTGCTACATTGGGTCTCCACTACAACAACTCTGCTGTTCCAGCTCTACTATATCAGGTCTTATAGAATTTGGTGCACCTTCCAGCTTCTGGGTGCCATCACAAGAAATGTACTTCTGCCAAGGATGTAGTAGATTTTTGTCATTATTTACCCTACTTTTGTGTTGTGCTCGGCCATGACCACTTCCTTCTAAGCCCCTCCCACTTCCCAAAAACGTGAGCGGACCTGATCAGGACTGGCAAAAAAAAGGCCAAAATCCACAAAATGTCTGCACAACTTCAAGTTGTGAAAATATTTTTGTGAAATTTCAAGCTGTTTTATTCCAGAAATCTGTCAAAAAGTGCTTGAAAAATCAGAGCTGTAATCCTTTAAAAATTCTATTGCAGCCTTAAAAAAGAAAATTAATAGTTTGCAATATATTAAAAAAATCTTCCAATTATTAGTTATCAAAATATACTTAAAATGTCTAATGACAAAAAGGCCAAGGACAAATACACTGTTTAAACTTAATAGAGTCAAGTGTCTAGATTAACATTTCTCATTTTCATTCACTTATTCTGCCTGTTCTCTATAATCAGGTCAGTAACACATCGGCCATTCACAATCTTCAATTCTTCATTGTAATTTTACTTTTATCATTTATTTATTTTATATATTGAATTTGTATTTCAGTGAATCTGAGCAGAGCCTGCAGTACCGGCAATGGCCACTACACAGTGAACGGAGCTGTAGTATTGGGCTCTGGTCACTGAATTATAGGGGGTGCCGCATGCGAGATCCCATCGATGTAACGTTGATGTCCCATCCTAAGCCTAGTAAACAAACATCTGCTTTTGACAGATCTTTTTATGTTGTCAATGTTGGTAGCATAGGAGCTTACTACATGCTGTTGTACTACGTAGCCACTATGTTATTTTTTTCAACATAATGTGTAATATTAACTCAACACCAATATTCTACCAGCAGGGGCATAACTATAGTAGATGAAGGGGTTGAACCCTGAAGCCTAGAGAGGTCCAAAAGGTCCATTTGAGACATATGACAAGACCAATACCATTACAAATGTGTGATAGAGGGTCTGTTGAAAATTTTGCATTGTGGCCCACAAGCTTCAAGGTACACTACTGTCTACTAGTGTAATCTATTCAACTGAAAAATAACATCACCGTCCTTATGGGCACTTTGCCATTCGATCACAATCTGACCAACAAATGCTCTCCCATGTAGCAATGATTAGCTGCAGTGTTTTTAAATCTTCCCTGGCTCATAATGCCTGTCTAAACGATTATGTTTGTATGTTTTCAAGTGTATTTTATGAGATAAAGCTTTAATCTGTATTCCCTGCATCCTGCTTGTAAAAGCTGACATGCAAAAACCTATCACAAGCAGGAGACAGAGGAGAAAGACTGAAGTTGCTTAACTTAGAATACATTGAAACCCTGCCATATGAATAAGGGAACAAAAGGAGGCATAACGTGCTGAACTATAACTACTGGAGCAGTGCAATAATTAAACACCAGGGAAGCAAAGTCTCAAGAGCCAGAGGCCTTATGAGAACTATAAGCTGTATGAGAGGTAACATGAGGTATCACTTAAAACAAGTATTCATAAGGCACAAAAACTTCCACATTATTTTTTAATAACAGCCTATACTACACTAAATAGGCAAAAAAAAAAAATAGTGGAAGTGCATTTTTAACCCCTTATAGCCCTGATAATTTTTCATTTTGTTCTTTTGTATTTTTCCTCCCCTTCTTACAAAAGCCATAACTTTTTTATATTTCGTGTTAATATATATATATATATATATATATAATATATATACATTTTGCTGACCAATTTTGAATTACATCATTCATTTTACCATATAATGTAATAAAAAAATGTTAAAAATTAAAGTGCCGTGAAATGGTAAATAAAAACCCTTATAAAGTCAGATGTGTTGTGAAAATGACCTGATAAGTTGATTCCCCAGTTCAGTACTAATATGGAGATACCAAACATTATATACAGTACAGACCAAAAGTTTGGACACACCTTCTCATTCAACGATTTTTCTGTATTTTCATGACTGTGAAAATTGTAGAATCACACTGAAGGCATCAAAACTATGAAGTAACACATGTGGAATTAGACATTACACTTTACAAAAAAGTGTGAAACAACTGAAAATATGTCTTATATTCTAGGTTCTTCAAAGTAGCCACCTTTTGCTTTGATTACTGCTTGTGCGCAGAAAAGGTGAACGGATGGACTCTACATGCCTGGTTCCCACCGTGAAGCATGGAAAAGGTGGTGTGATGGTGTGGGGGTGCTTTGCTGGTGACACTGTTGGGATTTATTCAAAATTGAAGGCATACTGAACCAGCATGTCTACCACAGCATCTTGCAGCGGCATGCTATTCCACCTGGTTTGCGCTTAGTTGGACCATCATTTATTTTTCAACAGGACAATGACCCCAAACACACCTCCAGGCTGTGTAATGGCTATTCGACCAAGAAGGAGAGTGTTGGGGTGCTACGCCAGATGACCTGGCCTCCACAGTCACCAGACCTGAACCCAATCGAGATGGTTTGGGGTGAGCTGGACCCTCACCGCTTCAATTTTTAATAATCCCCAACAGTGTCACCAGCAAAGCACCCCCACACCATCACACCACCTCCTCCATGCTTCACGGTGGGAACTAGGCATGTAGAGTCCAGCCGTTCACCTGTTCTGCGTGCAAAGCAGTAATCAAAGCAAAAGGTGGCTACTTTGAAGCACCTAGAATATAAGACATATTTTCAGTTGTTTCACACTTTTTTGTAAAGTGTAATGTATAATTCCACATGTGTTAATTCATAGTTTTGATGCCTTCAGTGTGATTCTACAATTTTCATAGTCATGAAAATATAGAAAAATCTTTGAATGAGAAGGTGTGTCCAAACTTTTGGTCTGTACTGTATATATATATATATATATATTTTATATATATACATTAGAGTGATTAAAAAATTTGGAACTTTGTTAAAAAAAATTGTGATTTCTGTCACCTTTATTTTGAGTCATAACTTATTTATTCTTCTGTCGATTTCACATTTTTGTATGAGTGTGTGTTTTTTGATGCATCTAGCTGTATTTTTTTATTGATACCATTTTGGTGTGTATATGAAGTTTTGATTGCCTTTTCATTACATTTTTGGAAAAGTGCGGTGACTGGAATTTTTTTTTCTACATTGGCAGTCATCTTATGGGATAAATATTGTAACATTTTATGAGTTTGGGTATTTATGCATAAGGTAATGTCAAATATGTCAGCTCCTGAGTCCGTTCCATACAAGTCGTTGCACTTACCGTACATCTACTGTATGTATAGGCAGGGGATTATGTGAATTGGTGTATATAATGCATCCATGTATTATCTGCACAAACAAATAATTATCTAATGGCTGCCTATTCTGATAAAATGTTACAGTTTTTTCAATACAGAGGAGCCGGAGCCCTTTTTTCATAAAGTCACCTTCCATCTGCCATCAGGGCCGCCAAAGTGGCCATTTCCTTCACTGAGATACCTAATTTGATCTCGGTGCACCTCTGACAGATACAATTGTCCCCGTAATACCATCTATTAGTAGAAAAACCTGAAAGGACCCTCCAAAGCTCCATCATACTTTCCATATTAAACTGCCTGGGCTCGAAATAAGCAAATCCCATTTCCCCCGTGCTATAGCCAGCAGGCATCAAGTCTTTCCAATCTCTGCTGCCACAGTTAGAGAGATGAGATCTCCACCTCCACCCACGGCGTGTTCATTAATAAAATCTTGTTTTCTGTCACCGTGCCAATATACACGGATATTAGCTGCTGATTAATGCTGGGAATTCTGATCAGAGATCGCGCTTCCCGAGAATGACCAAACTGTAACCATTGTGGCCTTCAATAAATTATAATTACACTGGATCCTTGCTGCATATGAAGAAGGATATAGGCTGAAAATAGGAACGTGTAATGAAAGCAAAAAGCTTGAGGGGTTGTAAGGAATTAGAAAAACATGGCTGCCTTCCTCCAAAAACAGAGATTCTCAATCCTATAGGCAAGACTAGATATTGCAGCTTGCACACTAGACTGGAGCTGAGCTGCTAAATTAAACACAACCTATCAACTGAGGTGGCGATGCTTTTGGAAAAGATTGAGAAGTCTTATTTTCAATGTTATACACGAGGGAAGACCAGTGGTGTATCTACAAGAGGGGAAAAACCAGTGATGCACCTACCACAGGAGAAAGACCAGTACTATACCTACCACAGGAGAAAGACCAGTACTATACCTACCACAGGAGAAAGACCAGTACTATACCTACCACAGGAGAAAGACCAGTACTATACCTACCACAGGAGAAAGCCAGTGATGTACCTACCACTGAGAAAAGACCATTGATGTACCTACAAGAGGGGAAAGACCAGTGATGTACCTACAAGAGGGAAAACAACCAGGGATGTACCTATCACAGGAGAAAGAACAGTGATGTACCTACCAAAGGGAAATAACAGTGATATACCTACCACAGGAAAGAGACCAGTGGTGTACCTACCACAGGAGAAAGACCAGTACTATACCTACCACAGGAGAAAGACCAGTGATGTACCTACCACTGAGAAAAGACCATTGATTACCTACAAGAGGGGAAAGACCAGTGATGTACCTACAAGAGGGAAAAGACCAGGGATGTACCTATCACAGGAGAAAGAACAGTGATGTACCTACCAAAGGGGAAATACCAGTGATATACCTACCACAGGAAAGAGACCAGTGATGTACCTACCACTGACAAAAGACCAGTGATGTAATTACCACAGGAGAAAGACCAGTGATGTACCTACCACAGGAGAAAGACCAGTGATATACCTACCACAGAAGAAAGACCAGTGATATACCTACCACAGGAGAAAGACTAGTGATGTACCTACCACAGGAGAAAGACCAGTGATATACCTACCACAGAAGAAAGACCAGTGATGTAATTACCATAGGAGAAAGACCAGTGATGTACCTACCACAGGAGAAAGACCAGTGATATACCTACCACTGACAAAAGACCAGTGATGTAATTACCATAGGAGAAAGACCAGTGATGTACCTACCACAGAAGAAATACCAGTGATGTACCTACCCGGAGAAAGACCAGTATGTACCTACCAAGGGAAAGACCAGTGATGTATCTACACAGAAAAATGATGACCTCCATAGAAAAGACCAGTATGTACTACCAAAGAAAGACCAGTGATGTATCTACCACAGAGAAAAGTGTATGGACCTTCCACTGAGAAAGACCAGTGATGTAATTACCACAGGAGAAAGACCAGTGATGTACCTACCACAGGAGAAAGACCAGTGATGTACCTTACCACAGGAGAAAGACCAGTGATGTACCTACCACAGGAGAAAGACCAGTGATATACCTACCACGAAAAAGACCAGTGATGTAATTACCATAGGAGAAAGACCAGTGATGTACCTACCACAGAGAAAGACCAGTGATATCTACATGACAAGACAGTGATGATTACCATAGGAGAAAGACCAGTGATGTACCTACCACAGAAGAATACCAGTGATGTACCTACCACAGGAGAAAGACCAGTGATGTACCTACCACAGGAGAAAGACCAGTGATGTACCTACCACAGAGGAAAGACCAGTGATGTACCTACCACAGAAAATACCAGTGATGTACTACCATAGAGGAAAGACAGTATGTACCTCCAAGAAAGACCAGTGATGTATTACCACAGAGAAAGATGATGTACTCCACTGAGAAAGACCAGTGATGTACTACCACAGGAGAAAGACCAGTGATGTACCTACCACAGGAGAAAGACCAGTGATGTACCTACCACAGAAGAAAGACAGTGATTACCTACCAAGGAAAGACAGTGATGTACCTACCACAGGAAAAGACCAGTATTACCTACCACAGAAGAAAGACCAGTGATGTACTACCACAGAGAAAGACCAGTGATGTACCTACCACAGAGAAAGACCAGTGATGTACCTACCACAGGAGAAAGACCAGTATGTACCTACCACAGGAGAAAGACCAGTGATGTACCTACCAAGGAGAAAGACCAGTGATGTACCTACCACAGAAGAAATACCAGTGATGTACCTACCATAGAGGAAAGACCAGTAATGTACCTACCAAAGGGAAAGACCAGTGATGTATCTACCACAGAGAAAGATGTTATGTACCTACCACTGAGAAAAGACCAGTGATGTAATTACCACAGGAGAAAGACCAGTGATGTACCTACCACAGGAGAAAGACCAGTGATGTACCTACCACAGGAGAAAGACCAGTGATGTACCTACCACAGAGAAGAGAAGACAGTGATGTACCTACCACAGGGAAAGACCAGTGATATACTACCACAGAAGAAAGACATGATGTAATACCATAGGAGAAAGACCAGTGATGTACCTACCACAGGAGAAAGACCAGTGATTACCTACAGAAAAGACCAGTGATGTATTACCAAAGGGGAAAGACCAGTGATGTACTACCACAGAGAAAGACGTGATGTACCTCCACGAGAAAGACCAGTGATGTACTACCACAGGAGAAAGACCAGTGATGTACCTACCACAGGAGAAAGACCAGTGATGTACCTACCACAGGAGAAAGACCAGTGATGTACCTACCACAGAGAAAACCAGTGATGTACCTACCAAGAGGAAAGACCAGTGATGTACCTACCACAGGAGAAAGACCAGTGATGTATCTACCACAGAGAAAAGTGATGTACCTACCACGAGAAAACCAGTGATGTACCTACCACAGGAGAAAGACCAGTGATGTACCTACCACAGGAGAAAGACAGTGATGTACCTACCACAGGAGAAAGACCAGTGATGTACCTACCACAGGAGAAAGACCAGTGATGTACCTACACAGGGAAAGACCAGTGATGTACCTACCAGGAGAAAGACCAGTGATGTACTACCACAGGAGGAAAGACCAGTGATGTAGCTATCACTAGGAGAAAGACTGATGTACCTGCCACGGAGAAAAGACAGTGATGTACTGCACAGGAGAAAGACAAGTGATGTACTGGCCAAGGAGAAGACAAGTGTGTTCCTACCACAGAGGAAATACCAGTGATGTAATACCACTAGAAAGAACCAGTGTTATGTACATTATTACTGAGAAATATCAGAGAAAATATCAGTGATGTACGTACTACAGAGGAAAGACAATGATGTACCTACATAGGAGAAATACCAATAATGTACCTACAACAGGGGAAAGACCAGTGATGTACCTACCACAGAAGAAAGACCAGTGATGTAATTACCACAGGAGAAAGACATAAGAGGGATAGTGTGGATTCAATTTTTGTAGGTGCAATTATTTATTCAGTGCTCTTAGTATGGATAGATATTTTTATGCTGCGGTCCTTAAAAAAAACAGTTATTTTTGGGGGGGTATTAAGTCGGGAAGTGTGGCAGAAGACCAGAAAAGGGTGTAGTCTGCGGAGATGAGTTGTGTACAAGGTGTTTGAACAAGATGAAGAATAAATGACTCAAAACAAAGAAGATTTCACCAGGAAGATGTCTGTATGTAAATGTTTATGTATGATACTGAATGCATCTGATCAGTA
>JARQOD010000003.1:434967755-435058678 GCA_033576555.1 Oophaga sylvatica | reverse complement strand
GGCAGCTGTAGCCAGATATCCATCTGTGGGCAGCTGTAGCCAGATATCCATCTGTGGGCAGCTGTAGCCAGATACCCATCTGTAGGCAGCTGTAGCCAGATATCCATCTGTGGGCAGCTGTAGCCAGATACCCATCTGTAGGCAGCTGTAGCCAGATACCCATCTAGGGGCAGCTGTAGCCAAATACCATCTAGGGGCAGCTGTAGCCAGATATCCATCTGTGGGCAGCTGTAGCCAGATATCCATCTGTGGGCAGCTGTAGCCAGATACCCATCTGTAGGCAGCTGAAGTCAGATACCATCTGGGCAGCTGTAGCCAGATACCCATCTGAGCTACATCTGGGCAGCTGTAGCCAGATACCATCTGCGGGCAGCTGTAGCCAGATACCATCGTAGGCACTGAAGTCAGATACCCATCTAGGGCAGCTGTAAGCCAGATACCCATCTGTGGGCAGTGTAGCCATATACCCATCTGTGGGCAGCTGTAGCCAGATACCATCACGGGCAGCTGTAGCCAGATACCCATCTGTGGCAGCTGTAGCCAGATATCCATCTGGGGGCAGCTGTACCAGATATCCATCTGTGGGCAGCTGTAGCCAGATACCCATCTGTAGGAGCTGAGTCAGATACCCATCATAGGCAGCTGTAGCCAGATACCCATCTGTGGCAGCTGTAGCCAGATATATCTGGGGCAGCTGTAGCCAGATACCCATCTGTAGGCAACTGAAGTCAGATACCCATCTACGGGCAGCTGTAGCCAGATACCCATCTGTGGGTAGCTAGCCAGATTCCATCACGGCAGCTGTAGCCAGATACCCATCTAGCTACGGGCAGCTGTACCAGATACCATCTGTGGGCAGCTGTACCAGATACCCATCTACGGGCAGCTGTAGCCAGATACCCATCTACGCAGCTGTAGCAGATCCATCTGTGGGCAGCTGTAGCCAGATACCATCTGTGGGCAGCTGTAGCCAATACCCATCTGAGGCAGCTGTAAGTCAGATACCCATCTACGGGCAGCTGTAGCCAGATACCCATCTGTGGGCAGCTGTAGCCAGATATGCATCTGCGGGCAGCTGTAGCCAGATACCCATCTTGGCAGCTGAGTCAGATACCCATCTAGGGCAGCTGTAGCCAGATACCCATCTGTGGGCAGTGTAGCCATATCCATCTGTGGCGGTAGCGATACCCATTGGGCAGTGTAGCCACTGCTAGCCAGATACCCACTTAGGGCAGCTGTAGCCAGATCCTCTGTGGGCAGCTGTAGCCAGATATCCATCTGTGGGCAGCTGAGCCAGATACCATCTTACGGCAGCTGAGCCAGATCCCATCGGCAGCTGTAGCCAGATACCCATCTAGGGCAGCTGTAGCCAGATATCCATCTGTGGGCAGCTGTAGCCATATCCATCTGGGCAGCTGTAGCCAGTACCCATCTGTAGCAGTCCAAGTCAGTGACCCATCTATGGGCAGCTGTAGCCAGATACCCATCTGAGCAGTCAGCAGTTAGCATCTGCGGGCAGCTGTAGCCAGATACCCACTGTAGGCACTGAGCAACCCATCTACGGGCACGTAGTACCAGATACCCATCTGGGAGCTGTAGCCAGATACCCATCACGGCAGCTGTAGCCAGATACCCATCTAGGGGCAGCTGTAGCCAGATATCCATCGTGGGCAGCTGTATCCAGATACCATCTGGCAGCTGTAGCCAGATACCCACGTCAGCTGTAGCAAGATACCATTACTGTGGGCAGCTGTAGCCAGATACCATCTACTGGCAGCTGTGACCAGATACCCATCTACAGGCAACTGTAACCAGATACCCACCATAGTGGCAGCTGTAGCCAGATACCCATCTACAGGCAGCTGTAGCCAGAACCCATCTACAGGCAGCTGTAGCCAGATACCCATCTGTGGGCAGCTGTAGCCAGATATCCATCTGTGGGCAGCTGTAGCCAGATATCCATCTGTGGGCAGCTGTAGCCAGATACCCATCTGTAGGCAGCTGAAGTCAGTACCATCTACGGGCAGCTGCAGATACCCTTGTGGGCAGCTGGCAGATATCATCTCGGCACTGTAGCCAGATACCATCTAAGGCACTGTAGCCAGATACCCACTATGGCAGCTGTCAGTCCATACCACTGGCCGATCCCATACACTTAGCCAGTACCATAGGCGCGTAGCCAGATTCCATCTGTGGGCAGCTGTAGCCAGATACCATCTGTGGCAGCGTAAATGCCAGATATCCATCTGTGGGCAGCTGTAGCCAGATACCCATCTGTAGGCAGCTGTAGCCAGATACCCATCTAGGGGCAGCTGTAGCCAAATACCAATCTAGGGCAGCTGTAGCAGATATCCATCTGGGGCAGCTGTAGCCAGATATCCATCTGTGGGCAGCTGTAGCCAGATACCCATCTGTAGGCAGCTGAAGTCAGATACCCATCTACGGGCAGCTGTAGCCAGATACCCATCTGTGGGCAGCTGTAGCCAGATATGCATCTGCGGGCAGCTGTAGCCAGATACCCATCTGTAGGCAGCTGAAGTCAGATACCCATCTATGGGCAGCTGTAGCCAGATACCCATCTGTGGGCAGTTGTAGCCATATACCCATCTGTGGGCAGCTGTAGCTAGATACCCATCAACGGACAGCTGTAGCCAGATACCCATCTAGGGGCAGCTGTAGCCAGATATCCATCTGTGGGCAGCTGTAGCCAGATATCCATCTGTGGGCAGCTGTAGCCAGATACCCATCTGTAGGCAGCTGAAGTCAGATACCCATCTATGGGCAGCTGTAGCCAGATACCAATCTGTGGGCAGCTGTAGCCAGATATGCATCTGCGGGCAGCTGTAGCCAGATACCCATCTGTAGGCAACTGAAGTCAGATACCCATCTACGGGCAGCTGTAGCCAGATACCCATCTGTGGGTAGCTGTAGCCAGATACCCATCAACGGGCAGCTGTAGCCAGATACCCATCTAGGGGCAGCTGTAGCCAGATATCCATCTGTGGGCAGCTGTATCCAGATACCCATCTACGGGCAGCTGTAGCCAGATACCCATCTACGGGCAGTTGTAGCCAGATACCCATCTGTGGGCAGCTGTAGCCAGATACCCATCTGTGGGCAGCTGTAGCCAGATACCCATCTGTGGGCAGCTGAAGTCAGATACCTATCTACAAGTTACGCCATTGTGAACCATTGTAAATTAATGGTATATTTTAGCGATCATCACTTTAAAGGAAACCTTGAATGACAGATTGACATTCAAAATTCTGTCCGAGGGTTCTTCGCAGCGGAATGTGACATGACTGTGATAAAATCTACTTACTACCAAAGTGCCAGCGTGCAGTCAGTTGCCAGGGAGCGCCTGACAGAATTTTTAAAGGCACCTGTGGGAAATCTCCTGGAACAAAAGAAGTTTCCCTGCAGGATACATATTTGAAATCTTAAGTGCCGGCCAAGATAAGACAAAACTGGAAAGTAAGGAAAACTCACAGACTGTAGGCACTCGTATGGCCCAATATTTCCATCAGGACTAGTAGCGGGTGAGAGCTGAAGACTGTACCGGCCGTGTAGCTTTAAATCTGAATCTAATCGAGGTCGTACGCTGGCTTTAATAGCATTTGGCGTGGCTTGGCTCGTTCTGTAAAACTCTCGGATTTACTTCAGTGTCCATAAAGACTATGAAAAAAACACTTGCGCTGTCAACTGAGATTATTCCGCTCATGCTTAACGTAAGTCAGCGTTTCATAGCTGCCGAGGTTATGAGGTTAAGAAAATAAGACGTGTTCAACGAATTTCACAGATTTCATTTCAGCTACCCTGTCTCCATAAAAGGCAAATAAAATCACACTTGAAGTAATACACAATTTTTAACTACAGCTGGCAGAAGACCATATGGAGAAGAGTGCAGCAAAAAATAAGTCACGTACCAAATAAGGGTCCTTAAATATCAACTACTTTTTTGGGCTTAAGCAGCAACAACATAGCTCTCTCCCGGAAAGAAAGAAATACTAGAGACACATACTGGAAGTAGCAACCCTGTAAGTCAATATGGTATCTGATCCTCTAACAAATCTTGGAACATAGTAACATAGTTATTAAGGTTGAAGGAAGACTTTAAGTCCATCTAGTTCAGCCCATGTCCTATCCTAACCTGCCCTAACATGTTGATCCAGAAGAAGGCAAAAAAAAACCCAAGTGGCAAACAGTAAGTTTCACATTGGAGAAAAAAATTCCTTCCCGACTCCACATACGGCAATCAGACTAGCTCCCTGGATCAACGCAATATCTAGGAATCTAGTGAATATAGCCTGTAATATTATACTTTTCAAGAAAGGCATCCAGTCCCTTCTTAAATTTTAGTAGGGAATCACTCATTACAACATTAGACGGCAGAGAGTTCCATAGTCTCACTGCTCTTACAGTAAAGAATCTGCGTCTGTGATTATGGCTAAACCTTCTTTCCTCCAGACGTAGAGGATGCCCCCTTGTCCCCGTCACAGGTCTAAGAGCAAAAAGATCATTAGAAAGGTCTTTGTACTGTCCCCTCATATATTTATACATTGTAATAAGATCACCCCTAAGCCTTTGTTTTCCAAACTAAATAACCCCATAACATGAGTGGAAATATTAAGTCAGATATCATCTACAGACAACTGTAGCCAGACACCCATCTACGGGCAGCTATAGCCAGACACCCATCTACGGGGAGCTATAGCCAGATACCCATCTATGGGCAGCAATAGACGGATACCCATCTAGGGGCAACTGTAGCCAGATACTCATCTAGGGGCAGCTGTAGCCAGATAGTTTATTAAATCCAGCACTGAGCAGGGTACTGGACATGATGACTCTTGAGGTCCCTTCCAATTCTAACATTCTATGATTCTAGGATACCCATCTAGGGGCTGCTGTAGCCAGATACCCCAGTATCACAGTGCACTTGTAGACACATGACTTCACTTACGGTATTACCCCTGTTTACTTCACATTCAATGCAGACATGCGCTGTTCCTACCGCGTGGCGTCGTGGGCCAGGCTGGTTGCCGTAGGGATGGAGGTGATGATGCACGTCCTCGCCTTCATTGTGCGTGGCATTCCCAGCTACATCATACGGGAGGCACAACATGCCAGTAGCGTGCCAATTGGCCAGACAATTTGCCACATCACTATTTAGACTCCACCTCTCTTAACTTATACCACGCCTCCTGACGAAGCCACCCCAGGCGAAACGCACGTTGAGGCGCTCTTCTCATCTCCCGCCACACACCTAGGTGCCAACACTCTGTCACAAGATATTTCTATCCAGAAGTAACATTTCCATTAATGCATTCCTGCTCACTCTATGCACTTTATTCTATGACAGGCTGAACAGCGTGACCACCTGATTGTTTCTCTCATTTATATGCTAGTTGGTTTGTTTCAATGGCTTCTTCATAGCAATTGAGATCTATAGGAGTTATCTTTAGACACTGGATCTTTTCCATTAGGTATTATATGTACTCTGTCACATTACCATATGTATGACCCCCTTACAGTATTTACTGTTTCAGTGCTCTTGTTTATATCCTTGGGTTATATTTTCCATCTTTTATTTATTGCTATTTATCTTACAGTACTACTCAATTGTATTTGTGCAATATCTCATAGCAACGGAATATTTTGGGTTAATCTATACCCATTAGTGTTACGCAGCATATCAGCCAGTCATTATTTCAATTGCGTTTGATATTGCTACAAAACGATAGGTTAAGGCTACTTTGACACATCAGGTTTTTTGTGTCAGGCATAATCCATCGAATACCTGAAAGGACGGATCCGGCGCTGATATTGAAAAATCTGATGTAACGGATCAGTTTTCTTAAATGCTGGGTGCGCATGTCTGGAGGAGAGAGAGAAAGCGAGGAAGAGGGAGAGAGAGAGACCTTGGTTTCCAGAATCCGGATCAGTCTTTTGACGGATTGCACAAAAGACTGGTCCGGTTCCATAGACTTCTATTGTTTCCGGCCGCCTGATGCGCCGCTTCAGGCACTATCAGGCGGGTCCACTAATAAAAAACAACGTTGCAGTGACCGTTTTGTCCGGCCGCCGGAATGTAGATTTCTACCGGATCCGTACAAAAACGGATGCAACGCAACGACATCCAGAGCGATCCGGCACTAATGAAAGTCAATGACAAAAAAACGCATGCGGTACCGGATCCGTTTTTTTAACAACAAGCCAGATCGCGCTTGACGTAAAAAAACTGATGTGTGAAAGAGGCCTTACCTATCTAGGACAAGTGGCTTCAGGAGAGAAACGGATCTCCATAGGGGATTTTCTTTTCCATCCTTTCCGCTTTACTATTTTTTAGCTGTCTATCTCACCAACCACTATATATATTATAAATATGTGTACTTTTTGTTAATAAATTTGATGTTGTTTCTCTAATCCTGTATATACTGTACATACGTTTTACATCTAGCAATTCCTTGACACCCATGTTTGTTTTAGGTTTCACATTCTTTCACTAGGATTTCTCCTTAGGTTAACATGTAGCCAGATACTCATCTAGGGGCAGCTGTACACAGATACCCATCTAGGGGCAGCAGTAGACTAATACCCATCTATGGGCAGCTGTAGCCATATACCTATCTACGAGCAGCTGTACACAGATACCCATCTAGGGGCAGCTGTAGCCCTATACCTATCTACGGCAGCTGTACACAGATACCCATCTACTGCCAGCTGTAACCAGATACTAATCTAGGGGCAGCTGTAGACAAATACCCATCTATGGGCAGCTGTAGCCATATACACATCTACGAGCAGCTGTACATATACAGTACAGACCAAAAGTTTGGACACACCTTCTCATTTAAAGATTTTTCTGTATTTTCATGACTATGAAAATTGTACATTCACACTGAAGGCATCAAAACTATGAATTAACACATGTGGAATTATATACTTAACAAAAAAGTGTGTAACAACTGAAATTATGTCTTATATTCTAAGTTCTTCAAAGTAGCCACCTTTTGCTTTGATGACTGCTTTGCACACTCTTGGCATTCTCTTGATGAGCTTCAAGAGGTAGTCACTACAGTGCGCAGGTGCCAAACCTCTCTGACCTTTCCCGGCGCCTGCGCACTGCAGTACTCTGCTCTGCCCTCACCAGGGCAGAGCATACTCTGCTCTGCCCTCACCAGGGCAGAGCAGTGCGCCTGCGCAGGAGCCGCGACGGGACGGAAAGAAGAGGATGGCTTCGCTACAAGATGGGAGGCCCCGGACCGGACCGCGACGCCCATCGGACCTAACCGGACGGCGGAACGCCCCTGGGTGAGTATAATATAACTCGTTTTTCTTCACTTTCAGGTGACATCGGGGCTTATCTACAGCAATACAGAATGCTGTAGATAAGCCCCTGATGGAGGTGGCACTATATCATAGGGCACAAATGGGGTGACAGATTCCCTTTAAGAGGAGACTTTGTGCAGTAGGCCTTCATGGTAAAATAGCTGCTAGGAAACCACTGCTAAGGACAGGCAACAAGCAGAAGAGACTTGTTTGGGCTAAAGAACACAAGGAATGGACATTAGACCAGTGGAAATCTGTGCTTTGGTCTGATGAGTCCAAATTTGAGATCTTTGGTTCCAACCACCGTGTCTTTGTGCAACGCAGAAAAGGTGAACGGATGGACTCTACATGCCTGGTTCCCACCGTGAAGCATGGAGGAGGAGGTGTGATGGTGTGGGGTGCTTTGCAGGTGACACAGTTGGGGATTTATTCAAAATTGAAGGCATACTGAACCAGCATGGCTACCACAGCATCTTGCAGCAGCATGCTATTCCATCCGGTTTGCGTTTAGTTGGACCATCATTTTTCAACAGGACAATGACCCCAAACACACCTCCAGACTGTGTAAGGACTATTTGACCAAGAAGGAGAGTTATGGGGTGCTACGCCAGATGACCTGGCCTCCACAGTCACCAGACCTGAACCCAATCGAGATGGTTGGAGGTGAGCTGGATCGCAGAGTGAAGGCAAAAGGCCAACAAGTGCTAAGCATCTCTGGGAACTCCTTCTAGATTGTTGAAAGACCATTTCCGGTGACTACCTCTTGAAGCTCATCAAGAGAATGCCAAGAGTGTGCAAAGCAGTCATCAAAGCAAAAGGTGGCTACTTTGAAGAACCTAGAATATAAGACATATTTTTAGTTGTTTCACACTTTTTTGTTAAGTATATAATTCCACATGTGTTAATTCATAGTTTTGATGCCTTCTGTGTGAATGTACAATTTTCATAGTCATGAAAATAAAGAAAAATCTTTAAGTGAGAAGGTGTGTCCAAACTTTTGGTCTGTACTGTATACCCATCTAGGGGCAGCTCTAACCATATACCCATCTATGGGCAGCTGTACACAGATACCCATCTAGGGCAGCTGTAGCCATATACCAATCTACGGGCAGCTGTAGCTATATACCAATCTACAGGCAGCTGTAGCCATATACCAATCTACGGGCAGCTGTAGCCATATACCCATCTACGGGCAGCTGTACACAGATACCCATCTACTGCCAGCTGTAGTCATATACCCATCTATGGGCAGCTGTAGCCAGATACCCATCTAAAGGCAGCTGTGCACAGATGCTCATCTATGGGCAGCTGTACACAGATACCCATCTACGGGCAGATGCACCCAGATACCTATTTATGGGCAGCTGTTTTGGGGTACTTTCTCCTTAATAGTGTAGAACAGCATTTGGAGATGTATCTACTTATTTAATGCTCATTTGCAGAGTATCTACCCATTTAAATACACCATTACTTTTGACTGCACATTGACCAACAGCAAATGGAAACTAATGAGATTGGTCTAAACATTCCTAGAGACCTCATATGCTGCGGCTTTGGAAAAATGTGCACCTCATGTTTGGAGGGTGAGCAGCACCGAACTTTGCGCTTGTTGCTTTATTGTTAATCTGTCTGAAGTGTTACATCTCTTACAATTTAAAGCAAAGCATCCGGTCTGAACTCCCATTTTTATTTTGGTTGTAGACATTTCTTACAATTTTCTCTATCTGGATTTCAATTCTTGTTCCTTTGTGTAATTTCACCATACAATATACAAGCAATTGGCACCACAATGCCCAAATAACACAACAATATATTGCCTACACAACAATATCAAAATAGCACCGTCATCATACGCTGGCTAAAATTATACCACTGTATTAGATCTAATAAATATATCATGCAATACACAAAAAGTGTCCTCAACCGAGCCGAGCTAACCTGCCTATATAGTACCTTAATAATAGCGCCAAATGGTGCCCTAATAATATCCTCAAACAATGCCACACTACTAAGCTATCACTACTACTATATCATGCAAAATGCTAAAATGTTCCGCTAATGCCTATTTAATGCCTAAATAAAGTGCCTAAATAATAACGCCAAACTGTGCCCTCATAATACCGACATACACATCTAAAATATTTGAACACAGGTAACAGCGCTCTTCTCCTGGTTCGTTTCTGAAAAAATCAGAGCTTCTAATGAGATGTGCTATGATTTTTTTCTGATTTTACAAAGTGAGGTCGATTTTACATGTGAATCAAATATTCATAAATTTGTCATTTAGGGAAATACTAGAGACCGAGCTTCTAAGTTACATCATTAATAAACAGGTCAGCCCGTACTGGCTTGTTGTGCTAAACACTTGAGTATAAATGCATGCATAATACAGCAACTTCAAATAAAGTGCTGTATAATAGGTCAACTCCGTGCCTCCCGAGTGATAGAATATATCAAATAGATTAAATAGTACTTCTTTTAATTATCACTATTAATTGGCTTTTTTTTTTTAGTAATTTGGCATGACAACATTACCTAAGTAGGCTAGGACAGAAGTCTTCACCCTATGGCACTTCCAGTACCTCGGTTTGGCATAATTTGAAGAACCGCCATCTTGCATCATCTATAGTACCAATACCTAAAGTGTCTTCCATTACACCTCCAAAAGTTGAGAACCCAACAAATGTGTTAAATTTCCATGTTTCTTTGGTAGTACTTTTCAACTGAGACCCATTTTAAAGGGAAGTCCAGGACTTTGCGGGAGCTGTAGTTTTGCATCATTTGGAAAACTACCATCTGGTATCATCTACAGTACCGATACCCAATGTGGCTTCCATTACAGCTCCAAAAGTTTTTGAGAACCCAACAAATGTGTTAAATTTCCATGTTACTTTTCAACTTGAACCCATTGTAATGGGAATTCCAGGACTAATGACTATATAGTCTCGCTATGGTCATGTGAAGCTCTGTCCTCTTTTCCGGTGACATGTCCTATAATGTGCCGTCAATTGTGCATGAGATATCGGCGCATCTACAATGCGTGAATCTGAAATACAGCTTTTACTGCGCATGCGTTGCACAAACTGTGCGCATGAGCTGTGAAAAACAGCAATTCACCCTACCTGGAAGGGCAACCAAGCACCACATCACAACAAATCAAAGGTGATACGATTAATGAGGTATATTACTAAAATATGTAATATTAGGATATAAACTGATAAAAAAAGTCCATATAAAAGGTAACCAATCATTCCTACTGTGCCTTAAAGGGAATGTCCAGACCAGCGCTGCATCTTGCTGAATCTTAACAGTGTGAAATATGCACACTGTTAGGAATCGGGTCTGCTGCGGTTCTCAAATTTGCGGGCATGCGCCGACTACATTCTCATTCGCTTCTCTCAATGTTCTTGACTTGCTGAAGGTAAAGATTTATTGAGAGAAACGGAGGATGAGAATCTAGTTGGCTCATAAATGCAAATACATGACGACCACTGGAACCGGCAAGTGAAGCCTAATCCTAACAGCTTGTATATATCACACTGTTAGGATTTGGCAAGCTGCACTGCAAGCCAAAATTTCCCCCAAGACTACAAAACTAGGGGTGGTTCCAACTCGGCAAGTTATCATCTATCCATACTGATGGTTCCACCACTGAGACCCACACCTATCTGAAAAACCTGGCTCTGAAGTGCTCTTTTAGAATGGAGGGGTAGCCACACATGCTTGACACTGTTCTAAACAATGTCTATGGGACTACCGGAGATAGAACGGAACGGTGGATGTACTTGGCTAACAGCCCCATCCTCGGGATCAGTGGATGTTTAAGTGGTTGGACCCCAGGCAATCTACAAGTTGTTGCCTATCCTGTAAGTAGGTGATTACTTACTGAGTTGGAAAAAAAACTTTAATCTACTGACCATCTAAGCTCATAGGTACATAGTATCATTACACCCAGAAGGATAGCTATGATATACAAGTTTAGACTTACACTCGGCCTTGGCACAGATAAGGCTGGTGGAAGGGTTCTGAAAGGACTTCAGTATGTGTGACACAGCAAGGCTTATGTCTTCATTACTCGGGTACAGGCTGACCGATGCAAACCGTAAATATTGTAGCTTGGGTGCTTCTTCTGGTCCTACCTTTATATGAGGAATCTACAGGAAGAGAGAAAAACAATATAAAAAAACCCCACAAACTTACATCTTACTAACCAGCTCAGAAGATCCATTAGGGGCATGACCAAAAGAGGTGGTAGGGTTGAGGGTGGAGATATTGGGTGGATGCACAATGTAAACCAAACTGGAAAAGATCCACCAATCTGATTCTCGCACCAGTAAATTGATAAGTTACACTGGAAAATGGACTCTTGAGGAACAACCATGGTCATCTTTGGTCATCGTCAACCAAAGTTTATGAATTCACCATTTCAGTAGAGTGAAACTTCTCCAAAAGGACCTCTCCCTTTTTGAGAAGACCACAACTGATCTCAACAGTTTATTTTTTCAGTGATGGATTTTCTGTTCCCATGCGTCTTATATATTTTGACTCTCTACTTTGAGATGACAATCCCTGTAGAAAAAAAAACTAACATTTTTGGCAGTTGTCTCAATAACGTTTCACATTACTCATGGTGGACACCATGTAAAAGTATGTTACTAATCGTCATTACTTGTGTGTCGGGTAATTAGATCAATATCTTAAAAATGGTAGATACAGTCCATTAACATCTAAAACTATAAATGGTATGCAATCGGAATCTGAAGAGGATTTCCAATAAGATTGCAAGAAATCCTTTGAAATATAAGTAATCTAGACATCGCTGAATAATCTTGGTCCAACAGATGTTAGATTTGGGACACAAAGTTTAGCAAAGGTGTTCCCTGTTATGATTTGGTAGCTGAGGAGAGCAGGCAAAAAAGGCAATACACCAGAGAGGTTGGAATCTAATGGATTGCAGTACCCTGACTAACCACAACTAAAGGCAGCCGTGGAGCGTACCTACGTTGGTCCTAGACGCCTCGTCACAGCCTGAGAAGCTAACTACACCTAAAGATAGAAAGAGGAAAACTATCTGCCCCGGAGCAGATCCCCAAAGAACATAGGAAGCCCCCAAACATGTAATGGCGGTTAGACAAGAGGAAATACAGACACAGACAGAAAATAGTATGAGCAAACGTTGGGGCCCAATCTTCCTAGAAAGAAAAGGATAGGAAGGACACTTACTGCAATCCAAAAAACCCTAAAAAAATACCAACTCACTAATTGCAAAAACACCTGAGATCACACGACCTCTACCACCTAAATTAGTTTTCTGGTGTAACAAAACTAAGCAGCAACCACTGAAAAAACTGGAAAAGGCAAATGAACAAATAACAGTGGCTCAGATAAACTGAGAGGAGCACAAGCCCCGGAGGGGACCTGGCTGACCTCCACAGAAGTGCAGGACAAAATGCAAAAAGCAAGCACAAAAATAAAAGCAGAAAATATCTTATCTGTTAGCAGAAGATGCAGGCAAGACACAGTAAGCTTCCAAGTGAACCAGGAACCAAAGTTGAGACAAGAACAATTGATCACCGGCAACCCTGATGGGAGGGAACCTCCCTTATATAAGACCAGTCTGTAACACCTGATTGCCAATCTTCACAATCTTCATTGAATAGTTCAGTACTGTTTGTAACCACCAGAGGGAGCTTCTGCTCAGAATTCATTTCTAACACATTCACAACAGTACCCCCCCCTTGAGGAGGGGTCACCGAACCCTCATTTGGGCAACCAGGTCGGTCAGGATGAGCTCTGTGATATGCACGGATCAGTCTCCTAGCATGGATGTCCGAAGCAAACACCCAAGAATTGTCCTCCTGACCATAACCTCTCCACTTAACCAAATACTGGAGTTTCCGTCTAGAAAAACGAGAATCCAATATTTTCTCAACCACATACTCCAGATTGCCCTCAACCAAAACAGGGTCAGGAGGCGCAGCCATAGGAACCACTGGCTTGACAAACCTCTTCAATAAGGACTTGTGGAACACGTTATGGATCTTAAATGTCCCTGGAAGAAGTAAACGAAAGGAAACAGGATTAAGAATCTCCATGATCTTATAAGGTCCAATGAACCTAGGCTTAAACTTAGGAGATGCAACTCTCATAGGGATATTTCTTGAGGACAACCAGACCAAGTCCCCCACTTCAAACCGAGGACCATCAGTCCTATGCCGGTTGGCAAACCGCTGGGCCCTCTCCTGAGAGAGGGACAACCTCTCCACTACCTAGTCCCAAATCTGCTGCATACGCTCCACAACAGAGTCAACACCTGGACAGACAGAAGCCTCCGTCTGTCCCGAAGAAAATCGAGGGTGAAACCCAAAATTGCAGAAAAATGGAAACATCAAAGTGGCAGAGCTAGCCCTATTATTAAGAGCAAACTCAGCCAAAGGCAAAAAAGAGACCCAGTCATCCTGATCAGCAGACACAAAGCATCTCAGATAAGTCTCCAATGTCTGGTTTGTTCTCTCAGTTTGTCCATTGGTCTGAGGATGAAAAGCCGAGGAGAAAGACAATTGAACACCAAGTTTAGAACAAAAAGTCCTCCAAAATCTGGAATCAAACTGGACTCCTCTGTCAGACACAATGTTCTCAGGAATGCCGTGTAATCGAACCACGTGCTGAAGGAACAAAGGCACCAATTCGGAGGAGGAAGGCAACTTAGGTAATGGCACAAGATGTATCATTTTGGAAAACCTATCACAAATCACCCAGATAACGGTCATTCTCTGAGAAACAGGGAGGTCGGAAATTAAATCCATAGAGATATGGGTCCATGGTCTCTTGGGCACAGGCAATGGCATCAACAAACCACTAGAGCGAGAGCAAGGCTTGGAGCGAGAGCAAGTCCCGCAGGACTGCACAAATTCCCTGACGTCACGAGACAAAGTAGGCCACCAAAAGGACCGACTAACCAAGTCTCTGGTACCAAAAATTCCGGGATGACCGGCCAACGCGGAACAATGAATCTCGGACATCACACTCTTTTTCCACCGGTCTGGGACAAAGAATTTCCCAATAGGCAGCACTCGGGTTTATCCTCCTGACACCCTTCCAGAGCCAGTCTCAAATTGGGCGAGATGGCGGAAAGAACTACACCCTCTTTCAAAATAACAGCAGGATCAGATAACTCAGGAGAGTCCGCAAGGAAACCCCTCGAGAGGGCATCCGCTTTAACATTCTTAGTGCCAGGAAGAAAGGAAACCACAAAATTAAAACGTGTGAAAAACAAGGCCCACCTGGCCTGTCTAGGATTAAGTCGCTTGGCTGATTCCAGATAAACCAGATTCTTATGGTCCGTGAGGACCACCACCTGATGTTTGGCTCCCTCCAGCCAATGTCTCCACTCTTCAAAAGCCCACTTCATGGCCAATAACTCCCGATTACCCACGTCATAATTACGTTCAGTTGGAGAAAATTTTCGAGAGAAAAAGGCACAAGGGTTACTTTTAGAGGTCTCTGGATCTCTTTGGGACAAAACGGCACCTGCCCCAATTTCAGAGGCATCAACCTCCACCTGAAATGGCAGAGAAACATCAGGCTGCCGTAGAACAGGAGCAGAAGTGAATCTCTGCTTAAGTTCCTGAAACGCAGAGACTGCCTCAGGAGGCCAATTCACCACATCAGAACCCTTCTTGGTCAAATCAGTCAATGGTTTAACAATAACAGAGAAATTACCAATAAATTTACGATAAAAATTGGCAAAACCCAAGAATCTCTGAAGAGCCTTTAATGAAGTAGGTTGGACCCAATCACAGATGGCCTGAACCTTGACCTGGTCCATTTCAATAACAGATGGGGACAAAATGAATCCCAGAAATGAGATCCTCTGTATGCCAAAAAGACACTTTGATCCCTTCACATACAGAGCATTCTCTCTCAAAATCTGGAACACAGTCCGAACATGTTTCACATGAGAGTCCCAGTCATTGGAAAAAATCAAGATATCATCCAAATAAACAATCAGAAATTTATCCACAAAATCCCTGAAAATGTCATTCATGAAGGACTGGAAGACGGAAAGAGCATTAGTGAGCCCAAAGGGCATCACTAGGTACTCAAAATGCCCCTCTGGGGTATTAAATGCCGTCTTCCATTCATCCCCGTGCTTAATGCGAATAAGGTTATACGCCCCCCTGAGGTCAAGCTTGGTAAACCAAGTAGCACTTTTCACCCTGGAAAACAGGTCAGAAATCAAGGGTAACGGATATTGATATTTCACAGTGATATTGTTCAAGAGACGATAATCAATACACGGCCTTAATGAACCATCCTTTTTGGCCACAAAGAAAAATCCGGCACCCAAGGGTGAAGAGGATGGTCTGATATGACCCTTCTCCAATGACTCCTTTATATAAGACCGCATAGCGTCATGTTCAGGTACAGACAAGTTAAAAAGGCGACCTTTAGGGAATTTACTACCAGGCACTAATTCAATAGCGCAGTCATAGCTCCTATGGGGGGGCAAGGATGCAGATTTACTTTCGCTAAACACCTCAGAAAAATCAGTCAAAAAGTCAGGAACATCCTGAGCCTGGGGAGAGGCAGAAAAAACAGGAGTGTTGGCATTAGCACATTGGCAGCCCCAACTGGTTACAGACACAGATTTCCAATCCAAAACAGGATTATGAGACTGTAACCAAGGGAAACCTAGTACAATAATGTCATGCAGATTATACAGCACCAAAAATTTGCAACTCTCCTGATGATCAGGTTCAACCCTCATTATCACCTGAGTAGAGAACTGGGGTTTATTCTCAGCCAAAGGGGTAGAATCAATCCCCAGTAGGGGAATAGATTTCCGTAGGGGTATCAAGGGAAACCCACAACGTTTAGCAAAATCAAAATCCATCAGGTTAATAGCTGCTCCCGAATGAACAAAAGCCTGAGCAGAAAATGTGGACAGGGAGCAAATCAGGGAAACAGTCAACAGAAATTTAGTCTGAACACTACCCAAGACAACTGAGCGTGCAAAACGTCTTCCCCGCTTAGGGCAGACTGAAATAGCATGAGAGGCGTCACCACAGTAGAAACATAACCCATTGCGTTTTCGAAACTCATGACGCTGTGCCCCAGAAGCCACTCTATCACACTGCATGGGTTCAGAATCTGGTTCACAAGGCAACACTATTCCACGCATACCTCTACGCTCACTCAAACGTCTGTCAATTTGAATCGCCAATGACATAGAATCATTGAGACCAGAGGGAGCAGGGAAACCCACCATAACATATTTTACATTCTCTGACAGACCCTTCCGAAAAAGGGCTGCCAAAGCATCATCATTCCATTTGGTCAGGACTGCCCACCTTCGGAATCTCTGACAGTACAACTCAGCGTCCTCAAGCCCCTGATTTAATGCCAACAAGGCTTTTCAGCTTGATCAGTGACATTAGGTTCATCGTACAATAACCCCAGAGCCAGAAAAAATGCATCAACATTACTCAAAACAGGATCCCCAGGTGTCAGGGAAAAAGCCCAATCCTGAGGATCGCCAAGCAGGAGAGAGATGACAATTTGAACCTGCTGTGCTGCGTTCCCTGAGGACTTAGGTTTTAAGGCAAAAAACAACTTACAATTATTTTTGAAATTCAGAAATTTAGCTCGATCCCCTAAAAACAATCTGGCATGGGGATCCTAGGTTCCACAACCGGCAACCCTGCAAGATAGGTAGCAATACTCCGAACTTCAGTGGCAAGCTGATCCACACGGCCAGACAACTGTGCAAACTCCATTGAGAGAAAAAAAAATCCTCAGCACCCAGAGAAAAAGAGGGAAAGAAAAAAAAAAATATATCTCTGACAACTCTGACAACTTTTTTTTTTTTTTTTTTACACTATCTTTCCCTTCTGTGAGTACCATATAATTTTCAGTTTGGCCGGTGATACTGTTATGATTTGGTAGCTGAGGAGAGCAGGCAAAAAAGGCAATATACCAGAGACGTTGGAATCGAATGGATTGCAGTACCCTGACTAACCACCACAACTAAAGGCAGCCGTGGAGAGTACCTACGTTGGTCCTAGACGCCTCGTCACAGCCTGAGAAGCTAACTACACCTAAAGATAGAAAGAGGAAAACTATCTGCCCCGGAGCAGATCCCAAAGAACATAGGAAGCCCCCAAACATGTAATGGCGGTTAGACAAGAGGAAATACAGACACAGACAGAAAATAGTATGAGCAAACGTTGGGGCCCAATCTTCCTAGAAAGAAAAGGATAGGAAGGACACTTACTGCAATCCAAAAAAACCCTAAAAAAATACCAACTCACTAATTGCAAAAACACCTGAGATCACACGACCTCTACCACCTAAATTAGTTCTCTGGTGTAACAAAACTAAGCAGCAACCACTGAAAAAACTGGAAAAGGCAAATTAACAAATAACAGTGGCTCAGATAAACTGAGAGGAGCACAAGCCCCGGAGGGGACCTGGCTGACCTCCACAGAAGTGCAGGACAAAATGCAAAAAGCAAGCACAAAAATAAAAGCAGAAAATATCTTATCTGTTAGCAGAAGATGCAGGCAAGACACAGCAAGCTTCCAAGTGAACCAGGAACCAAAGTTGAGACAAGAACAATTGATCACCGGCAACCCTGATGGGAGGGAACCTCCCTTATATAAGACCAGTCTGTAACACCTGATTGCCAATCTTCACAATCTTCATTGAATAGTTCAGTACTGTTTGTAACCACCAAAGGGAGCTTTTGCTCAGAATTCATTTCTAACACATTCACAACAGTTCCCTCTCTCGGCTCCACCACAGGGCTCCATATTTTCCTTCACTGGGGTCCATCCCGCTCTGTTCTAATGCTCTTTAGGTTAGAATGTTAACCTGGTGCACACTCGTAATGTCAGCCCCCTTGTGTCATGTGTGCATCGCCACGAAGATCGTCGCGGTTGCACATTCTGACTTCTCACAGCTGAGTTGCTGTTTCTTTGTGTTTGGCAGTTAGGGAGTTAATTCTGTCTGTGCTCAGTTCTGGGACTGAGTGCAGTTTTCTCCCGGCTGCAATTAATTATTTGTTGATTGGTTTCCTTTAAATCTCTGGTTGTCTGTGTTGGGAGTTGCCAGTGAAATTCTTCATGCAGACCACAGATAGGATTGTATCTGTATAGACTTAAGTTAAAGAGCTCCTTAGTTGTTTTAAACTCACCTTGCTTAGAGTTTAATATCCCAGATCATTTATGTTCCTTCTGTGTTTGAGTATGTATGCAAGTCTGTGTTTTCTCCAGTCTGTCTTATATGTCTAATCTGTGTATTTAGCAGAGATCAGCCCATATCCCTTTGGTGGTAATCAGAATCCTTCTTAGGACTGATTACAGGGTTCAGGGACTGATAGGAGACAGGGTTAGGCTGGAGACTTGGACCTCTGAACCATTATCAGTACCTCCAAGGTGAGGGATTAGTTGGGACCCCAGTTTAGGGTCAGGTTGGACCCCCGGTCCTCCTCTTTCCTGTGACAGTGTATCGGGTCCTCAAGATTAACCCTGAGTTCAACGGATATCGTGTCAGGTAAATCTATTCTATATTTACATGCTGATGTTGCTAATCTATATGTTGTATAGAGTGTTGTTCTTTTAAGAATAGTTTACTGACATCGTACACATATCATAAGACCGCGTGACATTTTCACTGGCCCATAAAATTATTCCCAGTTGCCATGGATCCAGTAGCCCAGCTGGCTCTGCAGTTGCAGGGATTATCCATGGAGCTGACGGACATTAAGTCCAAAGTTTTGTCTCCCTCGGAGCAAACCAGATTTGAACCTAAAGTAGCTCTCCCGGACAGGTTCACTGGTGGGCGAGACAAATTTTTTACCTTCAGGGAAGCATGTAAATTGTATTTTCGGCTTCGGCCTCGATCATCAGGGAGTGAAGAGCAGAGAGTGGGAATTGTTATCTCGCTCCTACAAGGGGACCCTCAATCCTGGGCCTTCTCCCTTCCTCCGGGATCCCCGGCTCTACAGTCAGTAGATCGATTTTTTACTGCCCTGGGTTTGGTATATGATGACCCAGATCGGGTCTCTCTTGCTGAGACAAAATTACGTAAGATACAGCAGGGAGATCGTCCGGCGGAGGAATTTGCTTCTGAGTTCCGTAGATGGGCCACAGATACTCAGTGGAATGACCCAGCTCTTAGGAGCCAGTTTTGTCATGGGCTTTCTGACAAATTAAAGGACGTTTTGGCTCAGTATGATTCTCCTCCATCACTGGAGGCTGCTATGGCCCTAGCTATCCGTACTGATAGACGGCTCCGGGAGAGGTGCGAGGTAACTCCGCCCCCTGTTGTTACTCCACCTACTACTAAAGTCCCTTATGTTGAGGTTCCCCTTGTCTGTTCGGAGGAGCCTATGCAGTTGGGAGGGACATCATTTCGTAGGAGGGGATTGGCGGTACGCCGCAGGACTAGAAGGTGTTTCTTCTGCGGGAAAGAGGGACATTTTGTTGGGGGATGTCCATCCCGTGCCTTGTTGAGCAAAAAGTCGCCGGAAAACTGTTAATCCCAGGTTGTGTGGTGGACGACAACCTGGGAGTATGTATTTCGTCCGCTAGTTCTTCTCAGTTCCTTGTACCAGTGGAGGTGGTGGTTGGTACGAGAGTGGAGAGATTTTCTGTTCTTCTTGATAGTGGGTCCGGGGCTAATCTGGTTGACGCTCAGTTTGCTCAGGCTCAAGGTATGCATCTGAGTGTATTGGTCAAACCGATCCCTATATTCTCCATTGACGCCAGGCCTCTCGGCCAAGGTAGCTTTGTTCATGAGGTTCATAACATTGACCTTCGGGTAGGGGCAATACATAGGGAACTATTATCTTGTTATGTGTTGGAGGGTCTACCTACTCCTATTGTGTTGGGACTTCCTTGGTTGGTTAAACATAACCCTGTGATTAATTGGCAGTCCAGAGATATAAGCCAATGGGGGGAGTTTTGCAAAAGTAACTGCATGAACACAGTCATCAGTGCGGTCGTGCCTAGTACTTTGCCTCCTTTTTTGGAGGACTTTGGGGATGTGTTCTCTGAGGAGGGGTGTCAGGAGTTGCCTCCTCATCGCGTGTATGACTGCTCTATTAATTTACTTCCTGATGCTAAGTTACCTAAAGCTAGGTTATATAACCTTTCTGGTCCTGAGAGGCAGGCTATGAAAGATTATATTTCGGAAAGTCTGGCCAAAGGGCATATTAGACCTTCATCTTCCCCAGTGGCCGCGGGGTTCTTCTTTGTGAAGAAAAAAGATGGAGGCCTACGCCCTTGCTTGGATTTCCGCGAACTTAATCGGATTACTGTTCGAGATCCGTATCCACTCCCTCTGATTCCTGATCTCTTCAATCAAATTGTTGGCGCCAAATGGTTCTCTAAATTGGATCTCAGGGGGGCGTATAATCTGATTAGGATAAAAGAGGGGGATGAGTGGAAAACGGCGTTTAACACGCCGGAGGGACATTATGAGAACCTTGTCATGCCTTTTGGTCTGACTACTGCACCGCAGTATTCCAACATTTTGTTAATGACATTTTTCGTCATCTGGTGGGGCTGTTTGTGGTCGTATATTTGGATGACATTTTAATTTACTCACCAGATCTTGTGTCTCACCAGGAGCATGTGAGACAGGTGTTGCAGATCTTGCGAGACAATAAACTATACGCCAAACTGGAAAAGTGTGTATTCGCCGTACAGGAACTTCAGTTTTTGGGTTTCTTGGTGTCAGCCTCCGGTTTCCGTATGGACCCTGAAAAGGTGAGAGCAGTGCTTGAATGGGATCAGCCAGAGGATCTTAAGGCTCTGCAGCGTTTTCTGGGGTTTGCTAACTACTACCGGAAATTTATTTGTAATTTCTCATCTGTTGTCAAACCTCTCACTGACATGACAAGAAAAGGGACGGATTTTTCTAAATGGTCGGACAAAGCTTGCCAAGCTTTTTCCTCTTTGAAAAAATGTTTTGCTTCGGCACCCGTTCTCATCCAACCAGATGCATCACAGCCATTCGTTGTGGAGGTGGACGCGTCTGACGTAGGGGTGGGTGCAATATTGTCCCAGGGTCCGTCCCCTGGTAAATGGCATCCGTGCGCTTTCTTTTCTAAAAAATTGTCGTCCGCCGAAAGGAATTATGATATCGGCAATAGGGAACTTTTGGCCATTAAGTTGGCTTTTGAAGAATGGCGTCACTTTTTGGAGGGGGCAGTCCACCCGGTCACCATCATTACTGATCACAAGAACCTGCTGTATTTGGAATCTGCTAAGCGTCTGAATTCCAGACAAGCTCGATGGTCGTTGTTTTTTACCAGGTTTAATTTTGTTGTCACTTATCGCCCTGGATCTAAGAATGTTAAGGCGGATGCCTTGTCTCGCAGTTTCCCAGGGGCCGGGAAAATGGATGACCCGATTCCTATCCTTCAGGAGGGGGTGGTAGTGTCGGCTGTATGTTCTGAGCTTGAGGAGGAGGTGTTAGAGGCTCAGGGGGACGCCCCTGCAGGACCTCCAGGGAGACTGTTTGTCCCAAATCAGTTGAGACAAAAGGTTATTGAGGCACATCATAATTCTGCTTTAGCAGGACATCCAGGGAGTAAGGCTACTTTAGATCTCCTTTCTCGCCGGTTTTGGTGGCCTAACGTTAATAAAGATGTTTTAACTTTTGTCGCGTCCTGTGGGGTTTGTGCTCGCTCTAAGACCCCTCATACCCGTCCGTCTGGGACCCTCTTACCCTTGAAACTTCCGGAGCGTCCATGGACTCATTTGTCTATGGACTTCATCACGGACCTTCCTCAGTCGTCAGGGAAGACTGTCATACTGGTGGTTGTTGACAGGTTCAGTAAGATGGCACATTTCATTGCTCTTCCTGCCCTCCCTAATGCTAAAACTCTGGCGCAGGTGTTCATTGGGGAGATTGTGAGACTTCATGGGTTGCCTTCTGATGTGGTGTCAGATAGGGGGTCTCAGTTTGTGTCCAAGTTTTGGAGGGCATTTTGTTTACGTCGGGGGATGCAATTGTCATTTTCCTCGGCTTTTCATCCACAGACCAATGGTCAGACAGAGCGTCTGAATCAAAGCCTAGAGACTTATCTTCGGTGTTTTGTCTCAGAGAACCAGGAGGACTGGTCTTCTTTCTTGCCTCTGGCAGAGTTCGCTCTTAACAACAGGCGGAGCGAGTCCACTGGTAAGTCCCCGTTTTTTGGGGCATATGGTTTTCATCCCCAGTTTTGTACATTCAATGGGGGGGCCCTTCTGGGGTTCCTGAGGAGGAGCGTTTCTCGTCGTCACTTGCTTCAGTGTGGAGAGGTGTATTGAATAATCTGAGTGCTATGGGGAACCGTTATAAACGTATGGCTGATAGGAGGAGAGTTTCTGGTCCAGATCTTAATGTGAACGATCTGGTATGGTTGTCTACCAGGAATATAAAACTTAAAGTTCCCTCCTGGAAGCTGGGCCCCAGATTCATCGGGCCGTACAGGATCAGTTCCATAATTAATCCTGTGGCATTTCGTCTGGACCTCCCTCCTACGTTTAAAATTCATAATGTGTTCCACAAGTCATTACTTAAGAGGTACGTGGCACCAGTCATACCATCACCTCTACCTCCTCCTCCAGTGGTGGTCAATGGTAACTTGGAGTTTCAAGTGTCAAAGATCATTGACTCACGTCTGAATCGCCGGTCCCTTCAGTACTTGGTGCATTGGAAGGGGTATGGTCCAGAGGAGAGGACGTGGGTTCCTGCGTCTGACATTAACGCAGATCGTTTGGTGCGGACCTTCCACAGAACTCACCCGGGCAAACCTGGCCCTGAGGGTCCGGAGGCCCCTCGTAGAAGGGGGGGTACTGTCATGTGTGCATCGCCACGAAGATCGTCGCGGTTGCACATTCTGACTTCTCACAGCTGAGTTGCTGTTTCTTTGTGTTTGGCAGTTAGGGAGTTAATTCTGTCTGTGCTCAGTTCTGGGACTGAGTGCAGTTTTCTCCCGGCTGCAATTAATTATTTGTTGATTGGTTTCCTTTAAATCTCTGGTTGTCTGTGTTGGGAGTTGCCAGTGAAATTCTTCATGCAGACCACAGATAGGATTGTATCTGTATAGACTTAAGTTAAAGAGCTCCTTAGTTGTTTTAAACTCACCTTGCTTAGAGTTTAATATCCCAGATCATTTATGTTCCTTCTGTGTTTGAGTGTGTATGCAAGTCTGTGTTTTCTCCAGTCTGTCTTATATGTCTAATCTGTGTATTTAGCAGAGATCAGCCCATATCCCTTTGGTGGTAATCAGAATCCTTCTTAGGACTGATTACAGGGTTCAGGGACTGATAGGAGACAGGGTTAGGCTGGAGACTTGGACCTCTGAACCATTATCAGTACCTCCAAGGTGAGGGATTAGTTGGGACCCCAGTTTAGGGTCAGGTTGGACCCCCGGTCCTCCTCTTTCCTGTGACAGTGTATCGGGTCCTCAAGATTAACCCTGAGTTCAACGGATATCGTGTCAGGTAAATCTATTCTATATTTACATGCTGATGTTGCTAATCTATATGTTGTATAGAGTGTTGTTCTTTTAAGAATAGTTTACTGACATCGTACACATATCATAAGACCGCGTGACACCTTGGCCCTTTGGCTGACTCAGGCAGCACACTGCCTGAGTATTCAGGTACAGACCACTCTGTCAACCGTTTACTTGTATTTCTTGTGCCTCTTGACTGTTCCACTAAAATCTGCTGTTCCAAGGTGCCTGCCCGCTCACTCAGCTCTGTTGTACCAAGTTGCCTGTTTGCATTCATGGCTCTACTGTTTCAAGGTGCCTATCCGCACACTCAGTTGTGCTGTATCAAGGTACCTGTCTTCATAAAAGACTCTGCTGTTTAAAGATGTCTGTCCACCCACTAGGGTCTGCTATATTACGGTGCTTATCTGCATTTCCAATTCCACATGCTATCTAGCATATCCAGCTTCCACTTCAATGTGCTGTCCTGAAAACTGAGCTGCTCCAACGCCTCCAGTCTACACTGCTCATCCAGACCGGGCGCTTAGCAAATCTACTTCACCAGGTGAGCCATAACAAGGGGCAACAAGCATGGTAGACAAAATAAAATGTATTTGTATCTACATTACTTTACTACATTAATTCTTTAGATTTACCTTTTTGATGAAATGTTTCTTTTTTTGTCGAAATATAAAAAAATTATGTGAGCCTAACCTGGCAATACATTATCGGATTGTAAGGAGATGGACATACAGCCCACGTTACCCGTTGAAGACACACATATTGTTGTGATGTATAATGCGAAATGTGTTATCAGTGACAATGTTGTATTTTGTCTGACAGTAGAGAGAGTTATGGATAATATTTGGGACTAGCCCAGAGTGGGAAGGGCTAAACTGAAGGGACAGAGACAGTTTCTTGTAAAGAGATCAGATTGGGCCCAGCGTTCAGTAGAGGCAGTTGTATGGCTTGATCAACAAGCCAAGACTCATGAAGTGGGTGTCCCTGATGTGAATGGAGACCGAGGGATAGCGAGATCCAGGAAAGAGGCAAGAGAAATTTACAGAAGGTGCAAGTGTTTTAAGGGAGGCGAGCTCTGGGGCAAGAGGAATAGTCCCCAGGCCTGCAAGGACTTAGCACCACTACAAAGTCTACACACCCAGCCAAGACCCCCATTTTCATGTGTCGTGCTGGGGCTTGGAAGACGATTACCTCGCCTACCACCCCACGCCACGTTACAGGATTATACAACCCATGTGCATCTTCTGGTAGGTAGGGGAGCCATGATGTGTAATACCCGGTATGTGAGCACCAAATTGCTATGAGTCCCCTTTAATAATATTTCACTGCGGTTTTTAAATATTCTTGCATCCCCCTATTCTGCCGCTGAGTAATTATCTTGTGTGAGCCTGGAGAGGCTGCCGGCTGATGTGTCCTTTCTGCAATGTATGGGCACAGTGAATTTCCTCTGCCTCATTTCACTGCCTCTCTCTCTCTCTGCTGCTGTAAAGGAAAGCAATAATTACTTTTTAATAATCCTATTTACTTTTAAACGCTGCCTTAATTAATGTACTGTAGTGTATCTCTTTGTTCCATATGTGTGATGTCTCCATGAAATGGTCTTTTTGATCCTCAGAAAATCAACTCGGCTCTCCCCAATATGTCTTTTAGTGCCGTTAACATAGCGTAATTTGGGTCCAGAAGGGGACAAATGCTTATTAAAGGGGCCGTGCTTGAGAGATTTTGAAAAAAACTGACACCTCCCGAACTACCAGGAGAGTTGACAACCCTTCGGGGCAGTAAAAGAATCCTCCAGAAACCTCTAGAAAGAAGATCTCCCCCAATATTTTTCACTGCCATGACGCCGAGTCTTGGCGTACATTCAGGGGCAAGAAACAGGAGCGGCTAGGGTGCTGCTTGTCTCAATAGGGGTGTAGTTATGCAAATTAAAAATTTATCGGTGAGCTTCAAGCTGCGCAATCAATGAACAGCAGAACTAAAGTTGGAAAAGTTGGCAAAGAGGTTGTAGCTGCGTCTTGGCCCTGAAGAATAATGGGGTCATACTACTCACCCACCAGTGTTGACCCTCCAATGGTGTTTCAAGACTTTGTTTACAAACACTGATTGGCTGCAGTGGTCACATGCTATATTACTAGCATCATGGCTCCTATCACTGGTGGTGATGCCAGTAAAAAGACTTATGACCACTGCACCTCAGCTCTCTTTTAAAGTGATTGGGAGCTGAGCTGCAATACCCGAGAATGGCCAATGCTGGAGACTCACCAGCTTCACCAAATTTTTCCTAAAATTTTGATTAGCAACAAAACGCTTGAAAAATCGCAATACAGCAAAGCCTCCAACTGCCCAGAAAAGACGTGTAACACTGTGAAGTCTCCTAGGACTGCATCCAACCCTTTTTAAGCTTCTTAATGCAAACACAGCAGGACAAGCTGCCAGCCCATGTACACCATATCACTAATCTATCGCACCAAGTCCAGCACCTCTGCTATCTCTCTCTCCCGATCAATTGAATCTTTTTATTATTCCCAGACTACTAAACTGATCTTCACTGCTGCAGTTGTGCAACACATTACTGTCTATAGTATTAGTCCAAAGTTTCATGATTTTCTCTTCCTATCATTATTGCTGAGCTGTGAGCTCTGGCATCCTTTAACAATTTTAAATCACTATGGCTGCTGCATTCCATACCTTGGCTTTTATAATGGCTCTGATAGTCCTTCCCAATTGACTGTGCCAGTTACAGGATGTGATAGCTGCAAGGTATTATGGCAAAATAGTTGTGCAATAGATTACTATCTATAGTATTTGTCCAATGTTTCATGGTTTTCTCTTCCTATCATTATTGCTGAGCTGTGAGCTCTGACGTCCTCTCACTATTCTAAATCACTATGGCTGCTGCATTCCCTACTTGGCTTTTATACTGGCTCTGATAGTCCTTCCTGATTGACTGTGCTAGTCCACGTAATGTGATAGCTGAAAAGACATTATGGTGAAAAGTGTGCAATGAATTACTGTCTACAGTACTTGCCTAATGTTTCATGGCTTTCTCTTCCTATCATTATTGCTGAGCTGTGAGCTCTGACGTCCTCTCACTATTCTAAATAACTATGGCTGCTGCATTACCTATCTTGGCTTTTACACTGGCTCTGACATTCCTCCCTGATTGACTGTGCCTGTCCACATGATGGGATATCTGCAAGGCATTATGACAAAGCCCTCAAGGCTGCATCTGACATCATCTAGCTGATGCAATCTTCTGCAAAATGTAAACTGGTACGGACATGTTTTTGGCGATTCCTAACATTTTTTACAAATTAAATTTGTATATTTGTATATTGAATCAATGTGCTCTAGCCACCACACAGCGTACAGAGCTGGAACACCACTATGAACATCCAGTAAAGCTGCAAACAGCTACTAAGTGGGGATGCTGGACCCTCTTAAAATGGAAATGGACTCCAGCGTCCAGTTCGGTCCTCCATAGCCTCCAAGCCAAGGCAGAGTATGCAGCAGCTCTCTACCTGGGGTCTCTGCAGCTTAACATGTCCTTAGGATGTCAAGACCTGATTAAAGTTATATATTTTATAAGTATATATATGCTGGGGTCTGAAAACTGTCTCCCCCATTGCAAAAATTATCCTGCATCTCCTCTATCGCTTGACTCGGTAACCATCACTTGGATCACATCTAGTCTAAAGCCTATTCAGCGACTTCCTTTCATCAGGATATTTTGCACCTCTATAGAACCCGCCAACCAAAGCGTAAGATCTATAAAAAGATTATAAAGACAAAAGTGCCACAAAACAGCAAAATGAATGCTCTAATAGAATCAGCAGTTTCGCCCTAGAAGGCCAGGTGCAGGCGATGTAATGAGCTTGTATAGTAGCTCCACACATATGTAAATTGGTTAACTGTAATGTAGCCTCCTTATATGCTTCGATTGACCACCACAAGGGACAGGAGGCAATTACAGTGTTCCTGGAAAGGAACAATTGGGAATAGTCATGTTCATTTCATGAGCGCTCCCTTTCATATTGCAACCACTAGATTTCTGGCTAACAATACTTTCTGTCTTTGAAGTGGTTATAAGGTTAAAAAGAAGACTTGTTTATTTTAGAAATAGTGCCACTCTTTTCCGTAGGTTATATATGGTATTGCAACTCTGGCACATTCACTTATATATGTCTGTAATGCCGGTCACTGACAAAAGAGGTGCTATTCTTTTTTTTGGGTGGGTAACCTATTTCTATTCTGATACAATCCCCTTGTTATTTAAATATTAATGTTAACATAAATTATTCCTCATTTTCGTCTAGTGGTTACTTATTTATTATTAAGTTCTATATATTTTTACAAACTTTCTGCCGTCTGCGGTAAACCGTCAATGAAAATAACTCAAACGACTAATATAACAAGTGGTTTCTCCTAATTCAGCACAAAATGTCACTTTTCCTGACTACTGCAATCTCAGGATTATTTACCCTATATGAAAAGTGTCTTTGGTGTTTAGTAGAGCACCTCTAGCTGTTATGACCTGCTGCAGATGTGATGCATAGCCAGGCACCAGCTTCTGGCAGCGTTCCTAAGGAGCATTAGCCCATTCTTCATGGATAATGGCTTCCAAGTCACTAATATTCTTAAGTTGTCAGAAGGGTGCTCCAAAAATCAATTGACTGCAAAAGATCTGCAGCAAGATTTGGTGCCGCTGTGACGGAGATTTCAGTTTGCACCATAAGCCATATGCTAAAAGCTGAAATTCTCCATGCCCAAAGACACAAGAAAATCAAGAACAAGAAAATCAGGCTTTAATATGCTCACAACCAGCAGTATGTCTGTAGGAGAAAGAATGAAGCATATGCTGATAGGAATGCCATGCCTACAGTGAAGCATGGCGGTGGCTCGGTGATCTCTGCAGTGAAGCATGGCCGTGGCCTATTGATGCCTATAGTGAAGCATGGTGGTGGCTTGGTGATGTCTACAGTAAATCATGGCTGGCAGTGGCTTGGTGATTCCTACAGTGAAGCATTAAGGTGGCTTGATGAGGCCTACACTGAAGCATAGCCAGGGCTTGTTAATACCTATAGTGAAGCATGGCAAGGGTTCTGCACAGCCTACAGTGAAGCATTGCGGGAACTTAGTAATGCCTACAGTGAAGCATGGTGGGGGCTCTTTGATGCCTACAGTGAATCATGATGGTGGCTCATTGATGGCTACAGTGAATCATGGAGGTGGCTTGGTGATGTCTACAGTGAAGCATTGTGATGCCAACAGTAAAGAATGGTGAAGGCTTGGTGGTGACTTCAGTGAAGCATGGCGGTGGCTCGGTGATGTCTACAGTGAAGCATGGCAGTGGTCCATTGATGCCTACATTTAAGCATGGTGGTGGCTCGGTGATGTCTAGTGAAGCATGGTAGTGGCTCAATTATGTCTTCAGTGAGCCATGGTGGTGGCTCAGTGATTCCTAGAGTGAATCATAGCAGTGGTCTAGTGATGCCTACAGTGAAGCATGGTAGGGGGCTCAGTGATGTCTAGCAGTGAAGAATGGCAGGGGATCAGTGAGGTCTACACTGAAATATGATGGGGGCTTGTTAAGGTGTATAGTGAAGCATGGCGGAGGCTAGGTGATGATGACAGTGAAGCATGGTGGGTCTCAGTGATGCCTACAGTGAAGCATGGTGGAGACTTAGTGATGTCTACAGTGAAGCATGGCTGGGGCTTCTTGATATCTACAATGAAGCATGGTTGGGCTTGGTAATGCCTACAGTGATGTATGGCGGGGACTTCGTGATGTCTACAGTAATGCATGACAGGGTTTTAGTGGTCTACATAGAAATTCTTACATGTTTATATTGTTACTTTTATTCCTTTTTTTATATTTTGTTAAATTTTATTGAAGCTTGCAATTAAAACAAGAACTCTTTAAAATGTTTTCTCTTTGTTGACACTGCCTGTCCCTGGGTGTTTCTAAAGGGATAGTCAATCATTCAGAAAGAAGCCACCATTTAATGTTCTAACACTAAACTGTAAGAAAACCAGTTTTGTTATTGGGGACATGAAATTAGACAGAAAAATATTTGACAACTTGTGGAGCTCCTGAAGGCGATTATAAGGCCGGGATCACACATGCGAGAAACTCGCACGATTCGCGTTCGAGTCTCTCGCATGATTCGCGTTCGAGTCTCTTGCATGAACACCCGGCACTCCTGCTGGCACTCGGACCTGAGCGTGCGGCTGCATAGAAATACATACACGCTCCGGTCCGAGTGTCGGCAGCCATAAGATGTTTTCACAACCCTGCGCCCACAATAATGGTCTCACCAATTCCATTCCTATTTTTCCACCTCCTAAATGTGCATCTTGACGCTGAAGTTCTTTCCAATGAGAAAGCAACAAGAAGCTACGCGGAAGAACCACTTTTCAGACTGTGGTTGGTAAATGGGAGTCTGGAAGGTCTCCCCGTTTGAAAAGTCACATAACTTTCATGGTTTTATAACAAATCACACACTCAGCTCTGCTTCATCTGCTACTGATCGCCTCTGCGCCTACGCTGAAATGTAAGGCAGAAAATGACCGCAGAAAAAAATCCACCTGTAAAGGCGACAGGATCGGTGACCTAGAACTTGCCATCCATCAGCTGCTCAATGGGATACATCCAATATATTCTATAATATGGTGTTAATGTCATCTCTGCAATGTCAGGTGCAGGAAGCGCTGGGCATGGGTGGGGATATGCACTATAAGAACCCCTTCACACTTCAGTGTCTCTGGTCTGTGTGGTGACAGTTTTCACACGTACTGGAGAGATTTACACATTCACATCCATTATAGTCTATGGGGCTGCGCACATGTCCGTTTATTTCTTGCAGCACGGACCTCAATACACCCTGCACACAGATGACGTAAAGTGGGCAATCCGTCTGCGCATCATCCGTATGGGGTCACCCCTAATTTTTACTAACCAGCAAAGGCTAAGCAGACAGGTGCAGGCTGGTATTAATAGATTGGGAAGGTCAAGGATACTGGCCCCTTCTCAGCCTTATATATAGCAGCTCTCAGATGCCCCAGAAATGGCACATCCATTAAATCCAGCGCGACAGCCAGAATGATGAGTAGTGGCACATGAGGCTAGTGACAGGAGGAGCAGTATAAGAAGGTATGACAGCAGGAGACTAGTGACAGGAGGAGCAGTATAAGATGTGTGACAGCAGGAGACTAGTGACAGTAGTAGCAGTATAAGATGTGTGACAGCAGGAGGCTAGTGACAGTAGTATCAGTATAAGAAGGTGTGACAGCAGGAGAGAAGTGACAAGAGGAGCAGTACAAAAAGGTGTGTGACAGTAGGAGACTAGTGACAGGAGGAGCAGTATAAGGTGTATGACAGCAGGAAACTAGCCACAGGAGGAGCAGTAGAAGAAGTTGTGTGTGACAACAGGACACTAGTGACAGGAGGAGTAGTAAAAGAAGGTGTGTGACAGCAGAAGACTAGCGACAAGAGGAGCAGTATAAGATGTGTGACAGCATAAGACTAGTGACAGGAGCAGAATATAAGAAGGTGTGCAACAGCAGGAGACTAGTGACAGGAGGAGCAGTATAGGAAGGTGTGTGACAGCAGGAGACTAGTGACAGGAGGAGCAGTATAAGAAGGTATGTGACAGCAGGAGACTAGCGACAGGAGGAGCAGTATAAGATGTGTGACAGCAGGAGACTAGTGACAGGAGGAGCGGTATAAGGTGTGTAAGAGCAGGAGACTAGTGACAGGAGGAGCAGTATAAAAAATTGTGTGACAACAGGAGACTGATGACAGGAGGAGCAATATAAGATGTGTGACAGTAGGAGAATAGTAACAGGAGGAGCATTATAAGGTGTGTGAAAACAGGAGACTTGTGACTGGAGGAGCATAAAAGAAGGTGTGAGACAGCAGGAGACTAGTGACAGGAGGAGTCTAGTGACAGGAGGAGCAGTATAAGAAGGTGTGAGACAGCAGGAGACTAGCCACAGGAGGAGCGGTATGAGGTGTGTGACAGCAGGAGACAAGTGGAGCGGTATAAGATAAGTGACAGAAGGAGACTAGTGATAGGAGGAGCAGTATAAGATATGTGACAACTGGAGACTAATGACAGGAGGAGTAGTATAAGATCTGTTACAGCAGTAGACTAGTGACAGGAGGAGCAGTACAAGAAGGTGTGTGACAGCAGTAGACTAGTGACAGGAGGAGCAGTGTAAGATATGTGACAGCAGGAGACTAGTGACAGCGGGAGACTGGTGACAGTAGGAGCAGTATAAGGTGTATGACAGCAGGAGACTAGCGACAGGAGGAGCAGTATAAGGCTGGAGTCACACACACAGTCTAAAAAATCGGACCATTTTTGACGGCCGATAATCGCACAAATGTTTCCTGAACATTGATCCATCTGTCATCCGATTGGAATGCGAGGATGTGATTTTGTCACATCTGAGCGTACGTTTGACATCCGTTTGACATACGTCTGGCGAGATTTTGTCGGTGGCTAGCAAAACCGACATATAATGGATCCAAATGATAGTTTTTAAATCACAAAAGAAAGAATAGATATATACACAAAGAATATATATATATATATATATATGTATGTCATTGAGATATATATATAATATACATATATTTATAGTTGATACACTTCTACATACTGTAATAGCCACTAATTCAATTGCCAGCTTTTGTGAAATTACAGAACCCGACATGAAATGACACATGGTTTACATACAGTTAACCATGTCATTTCATGTAGTTTGATATATGTGTGCAAAATTTCATACATGTAGGGGTTAATTAAATGTGTAAATTCGTTGAAAAAAATGCGTGGGCTCCCGCCGTATTTTCTCCACCAGACAGGGAAAGCCAGCGACTGAAGACAGATATTAGTAGCCCTGAGAGGGACCATTTTTTTGTGCCCCTCCCCCTGGCTACTAACATCTGCCCCCAGCCACCCCAGAAAAGGCACATTTATGATTAGAGGCACCTTTTCTGGCACTTAGCCCGTCTATTCCCATTGCACTGTAGCCGTGGCTAATGGGTTAATAATGGGTTAAGGCCACCTTTGCTATCGGAGGGGGACTTTAAGCCAGGTTAATAATGGAGAGTTGTCAATTAGACAACTCTCCATTATTAATCCTATTGTATGAAATGAAAAAAAAAAACACACACATTAATTAAAAATCATTTTAATGAAATAAATAGACAGTTTTTGACCATCTTTTATTGTACTGGTGTTCCTTCGATTCCCTTGTTCTCCTGTAATAAAAAAAAAAAAAAAAATAATAAAACAACATTATTCTTACCTATCCGGCGCTCAGTCAGGTCCCACGCTGCAATCCATCTGAAAGGGTTAACATGTTTACAGCGGGGACCGGAGCTAATGCTGCAGCCTGGATGTAAACCCCCGAATGAATGAGCTCATCTCCCGGCTGACAGGAGAGGAAGTGATTAGCTGGGAAGCTTAATTGATTGTTTCCCACAGTAATCAGTTCACTTCAGTTCAGCCGGGGACTCCGCACAGCATCAGTGACGTCAGAGGGAGTCCCTGGCTGACCTGAAGTGAACTGATTAGTATTGTCTCGGTCCGAGGAAAACGGATGCTGGGAGCTGCTCCATAGATTAACATTGGTCCAAGTGCAATGTGATATTTCATCGCATTGCACTCGTCCGATTTTGTCGCCAGTGTGACCCTGGCCTAAGATGGGTGACAGGAGGAGAATAGTGACAGGAGGAGCAGTATAAGATGGGTGAAAGGAGAATAGTGACAGGAGGAGCAGTATAAGAAGGTGTGTGACAGCAGAAGACTAGTGACAGGAGAAGCAGTATAAGATGTGTGACAGCAGGAGACTAGTGTTCCCATTTTCCTCAGTTTCCCTTTTTTCATAAAGTAATTGTCTGTGTGTCCCGTGTTTCGCATTAGGCTACTTTCACACATCAGTTTTTTTGTGTCAGGCATAATCCGTCGAATACCTGAAGGGACGGATCCGGCGCTGAAATGAAAAAACTGATGCAACGGATCAGTTTTTTTGCTGGATCCGACCTGAACTTTTGAACCTGGAAAAAGAAGTTTTGTAGGTGGAAAATGCAGGTTCACATGTCCAGAGAGAGTGGAAAAAGTAGTAGTAGTAGTAGTAGTAGTAGTAGTAGTCCCTGATTTCCAGAATCCGGATCAGTCTTTTGACGGATTTCACAAAAGACTGATCCGGTTCCATTGACTTGTATTATTTCCGGCCGCCTGATGCGCCGATTCAGGCACTATCAGGCGAGTCCGGAAAAGAAAAAAAACGTTGCAGTGACCGTTTGGTCCGGCCGCCGGAATGGACATTTCCGGGCAAAAACGGATGCAACGCAATGACATCAGGCGCGATCCGGCGCTAATGAAAGTCAATGCTAAAAAAACGCTTCCGGTACCGGATCCGTTTTTTTTTAAAAACACGCCGGATCGCGCCTGACGTCAAAAAACTGATGTGTGAAAGCAGCCTTATTTTTGGTAGCCGCACACTCCTCTTCCTCTTATTTCCTCGCTGTGATATTTGCTTCTTCATCATGGATGGAGATAGAAAGTCTGATTCCTCCTCACCAGGATTTTGTTCCTTTCTTGTTTTGTCTTAGTTTTTTCTGACATCAGACGCTGGGATGGAGGAGCTGACATCCCGTCACACAGGTAGGGAAGGGGAAACATTACGCCATACCAGAAGTGACTGGAGCCCCCAATAAACATGGCAGCGGGAGATTTTTCCTCAACCTCCCTATATTGTTTCCTATCAGGGAGACCCTTAATACCGCCATGTGTCGCTGAATTACTGGTGAAGCCTGCCACTTATTTATTGGCTCTGGCACCTTGTACTGGGGTTACTGGTTCTATGTTGTTTCTGTGCGTTTCCTCCATGCAGGATAATTGGCTTCATATAACATTGTCCCCAGTGTGAAATTTGGAGAAAGGGAGGAAAATCATCTGCATGGACGACAGGAGAGAAGGACCGATCACACCACTGCACAGCAACAGCGGAATAATGTTGCAAAAGGGAGTAGTAGGAGGTTCTGCAGCAGCTGAGGTGTATTATGATGTTCTGCAGGTGTATTATGATGTTCTGCAGCAGCTGAGGTTTGTTATGATGTTCTGCAGCAGCTGAGGAGTATTATGAGGTTCTGCAGCAGCTGAGGAGTATTATGAGGTTCTGCAACAGCTGAGGTGTATTATGAGGTTCTGCAGCAGCTGAGGTGTATTACAAGGTTCTGCAGCAGCTGAGGTGTATTATGAGGTTCTGCAGCAGCTGATGTGTGTTATAAGGCCCTGCAGTAGCTGAGGTATATTATCAGGTTCTGCAGCAGCTGAGGTGTATTATGAGGTTCTGCAGCAGCTGAGGTGTATTATGATGTTCTGCAGCAGTTGATGTGTTATGATGTTCTGCAGCAGCTGAGTTGTATTATGAGGTTCTGCAGTAGCTGAGGTGTATTATGAGGTTCTGCAGCAGCTGAGGTGTATTATGATGTTCTGCAGCAGCTGATGTGTGTTATGAGGCTCTGCAGCAGCTGAGGTATATTATCAGGTTCTGCAGCAGCTGAGGTGTAGTATGAGGTTCTGCAGCAGCTGAGGTGAATGATGAGGCTCTGCAGCAGCTGAGGTGTATTATGAGATTCTGCAGCAGCTGAGGTGTGTATAATGATGTTCTGTGGCATCACAGCTGCTGAAGAACCTCTTTTTTAATAGAATAATTTACAATGCGGTTGGCAGAGGAAAAGAAATTACCCGCAAAATAAATCTGAGATAAAACCCAATTACTGAGATCCGCTGCGTCTACATAGCGCCCCCTATCCCTTTATAACTATAGGAGACATGGAGCTTAGATCTCCTGAACAATTAGGACAGATGGAAATTATGGCAGAACTTTCTTGAAAAAAATGAATGAAGGGGGAAATGGGAGGAGAGTTAAATCCGCGGCCCACATTGTCTCTGCCTACATTCTTACCTCCTTCTCTCCACAGATATGGCTGACGGTAGATGCAGAGGCCGGGCTGCTCGAGGGTCCCAGTACTGAGACTACCCCTTTAGGTAAGATTTGACACACTGTTGGAAAAAGAAAAAAAAAATAAACAAAATCAGCAAAACTAAGGTCAAATTACTGACACTTGCTGCAGCTCCCTCCTTTACCCCATTCTCCCATTTCGATCATCAATCAGTATCGGCGGCGGTGCGGGCAGTAATGGTTGTCGGTCCATTATTTTCGTCTCATTAGTTTCCCCTCGCTTTATATTCCTTTTCCTCGTAGGTTATTGAACATTCATTTCCAGCAGCCGTGGCTTTACATTATGGAGGGCGCCCCCTCTGATTAAATACAGGGTCCGGGTCACATTTGATAATTGTGTCCCCTGCATTCTATCCTCGGCTCACCCGCCTCCATCGTCTTCTACAACCCGACACTCGGCAAACACCGCTCCGGACAGAACGCGCTCATTAGGGCTTAATTTACACAGTGAGGGACATTTATTTTGTCATTTAAGGAAAGGAAATGCTAATTGTATATATAAAAAATGGTAAAAGTCTCTCCCGGCACTGCACTTACAAATTCTGTCACCGCAGCATTTTGTAAAAGGGTTTTTCGTTAGGCCCAATAGAGGAACGTTTCGCTCCTGATCCTGTCCCTTATTTTAGTGTAATTGAATTGTTGTAACTGTTAAACCTCTAATCGCTGCCTTACGAGTCGCGTCACAGCGTAGCGATCTGCGGTATTATACTGCAGGCTGTAGTCAGCGCCGGGTTACATGTTCCGGTATGGACTCCAATCTGAAATCCTCATGAAAGCTGCACACAATCTGCCTCCGGTGGAAGGCTAAGGGATTTTTGTGACCTGATTTGTATGCATAGTAGATAACCACCCATGCCGGAGGAAAAAAAATATCACTGGGAGGTATGTTCTCCATAATTATGTCCTGAAAAAACACAATTCAGTGAGGCTAATCCTCGTGGAGATCTGCCAGTCAGCCAAAAATCCCCATGTATTCCAGTAGTTGCCATCCACTCCGCTACTGAGGACTGCATGAACCTCCTGACAAACCTAGCTCTGCTGCAATGTTGGGTAATTCTGCTAAACCACTGGCCAGTGGGACTTATGACAAATCCAGCTCTGTTACAACACTATGTAACCTCTGTCCAGTTCTGTGAAAAAAAAACCCAGTTCTGCTACAACACTGGGTAACTCTACTATACTTCTGGTCAGTGCTGCCCTGGACCTTATGACAAACCCAGCTCTGCTACAACATTATTTAACACTGCTATATTTCTGGCCAGTTCCGGTTTGGACCTTGTGACAAACCGAGCCCTGCTACAACACTAGGTTTCTCTGCTATACCTCTGGCCAGTTCTGCTTTGGACCTAAAGGCAAATCCAGCTCTGCTACAATGCTGAGAAAATCTGCTATACCTCTTACTAATTCCGACTTTGACCTCACAACAAATCCAGCAATGCTGGTTAACCACCCAGTTCTATCTTAGACCTTGTGACAAACCCAGCTCTGCTACAACACTGGGTAGCTCTGCTATGCCGTTGGTCAGTTCTAGCTTAGACGTTGTGACAAAGTCAGCTCATCTACAACCCTTGGTAACTCTGCTATATTGCTAGCAAGTTCTGACTTATATCTTGTGACAAGCCTAGCTCTGCTACAACATTGGGTAACTGCTAAACCGCTGGTCAGTTCTGCCTTGGACCTTGTGACAAACCCAGCTCAGCTTCAACTGTGGGTAACTCTGCTATGCTGCAGGTCAATTCTAGGTTAGACCTTGTGACAAATCCAGCTCTGCTACAACACTAGATAGCAATGCTATACAGCTGGCCAGTTCTACCTCAGACCTTGTGATGAACCCAGCTCAGTACAACACTGGGTAGCTCTGCTATACTGCTGGCCAATTCTGATTTATACCTTGTAACAAACACAGCTCTGCTACAAAGCTTGGTAACTCTGCGTCCCCTCTGAAAGCTCTGCATTGGACTCTGTCGAAAGTTTAGTTCCCTTGTATCAACTCTGCGGTCTTGACTGGTTAGCATAATTTAAGCCTACGGCCTTAAAGGGATGTTAGTTACAAACAATTATCAACTATCCATGGGATAACTACTAGATCAGTAGGGTCCGGACGCTGAGACCCCCACCTTTCGCATTGAGAACTGTACTCAGCTATCTTCAACAGTCCTGTAGCTCATGTGCATCAGTGGGATCTCAGCAGTCCGAACCCCACATTAACATTAGCTAAACAGTTTATATTAAAAATGTGGAAACCATCAACATGTAGGTTGGTGAGTAATGACTGTTCTCAATACTTCCTAATATTTTATTATGATTCACCTATTAATAAATTAAGATTTACACAAAATAACTTATGCATTGAGAAATTCTGAAGTGAAGGGTTAAAGGGCTATTCCCACACGAATAAAAGTTTATTAAATGCACGAGGCCCCTGAGAATCACTGTTTTCTTGAAAACAATTTCAGCATCCTGCAGGAATCAGTTATTTCATTGCTTTACCGAATGGGCTATCCACTTATATACGCCACTAAAAGACATGAATGGAAGCTGTGGACAGCCACTGCATGGGAAAATGAATGGGCATCCATGTGCTGCATATTCGTAGCAAGTTTGTCAGATAGAGTAAAGCCGTCTCTGTGATGTCCATTTGCTCTAATCGGATACATGAACCTGGTTATCAAATCTGAAGAATTTCTATATTGAGCTCAGCTGCAGAGCTATTGTGCCAAATACTCTAAAAGCCAATTATGAACAATACACCCTCATGCACTCAAGGTACTGAGAATAGACAAACAGGAAGAATAAATTATCTATAAATATCAACTTAGTAATGGTTTTCAGTCTGCAACAAGCAGTTTTCTGATCAAAGTAAGAATACAAAATAAAAGATATGCTACCAAATTCTGAAGATCCGCTGGTAATATTGAAAATTTCTATATGAGAACTGTTTGCTCAAAAGAAGGATCAAACATGTTGGATTTACCATGGGAAATACCATGGATGTTGAGGTTAAATGTGGTTTTTCACACTGCTGTCCACCCTGTCTGCTCTGATACTGAAAATACCAGTGGGACTGTGGTAAGAAGAGACTGCTCACACTGCTGTCCACTCCATCTATCTGATCTAATACTGAAGATAGCAGGTGCTGACATAAGAAGAGGCTGATCACACTACTGTTCACCCTGTCTATCTGATCTAATACTGGAGACATCAGGTACTGAGGTAAGAAGAGCACACTCACATTGGTGTCCAATATGTCTATCTGCCTTAATAATGGAGATACCAGTGGTGCTGAGGTAGAAGAGACTGCTGTCAACCCTGTCTATTTGACGTAACACTGGAGATGCCAGTGATACTGAGGTAAGAAGATGCCACATACACTGTTGACCACTTGTCTATCTTTTCTAGTACTGGAGATATGAGTGGTGCTGAGGTAAGAAGAGGCTGCTTCACACGGCTGAACACTCTGTCTGTCTGATCTAATACTGGAGTTACTAGGCAACTGAGGTAAGAAGAGGCTACTAACACTGCTGTTGACTCTGTCTATCTGATCTAATACTAGAGATACGAGGAGTACTGAGGTAAAAATACAGTAAAGATGTATATCTTTGTACCGTGTTAGCCAGTAAATTATATGTACTAAATGTCCAACTGGGGGTCTGTATGTGGGGGAGACCGGGCAAAAACTGAGAACAAGGATGAATTCTCATCGCCACACAATAAGAGAAAAAAGAATGGATCTACCTGTGGCAAAACATTTTTGCTCCCCTGATCATAGCATGTTAGATATGAAAATACTTGTACTGAGAGGCAACTTCACATTTCGGAGACATAGAAGAATTTGCGAATACAAATTGATGGTGACCTTTGACACTCTTAATGCTGGAATGAACCTGTCACACGGATTTATGACTTTCTACATCAATTGAGGAATTTACTCCAAATACCCTGTGAAAACATCACAAAACATTACCAGACCCCAATCAGAGGGCAATAAAACTTTCACACTCCTTATCTATGAACTCTTCCAATATTTATGTTCATCCCTCTGCCATAATGACTATTCTGCTCACGTCACTTGTCTTACCTATTGCATTTTTTTCTGTGCTGTTTTGTGTATAAATATGTGATTCTTCAGATTTTGTATTAGTCTTTGCCTGATGAAGAGACCTGAGTAGTCTCGAAAGCTTGCAATTTGTTACCATCTTTTCAGTTAGCCATTAAAAGGTATCAACCACTGAGGACTCTCAAGTCTAAATATTTTTCTGAGGTAAAAATAGGCAGCTCACACTGCTGTCCAGCCTGTCTATTTGATCCAGTACTGGAGATACCAGGAGTGTTGAGGTAAGAAAAGACTGCTCACACTGCTGTCCAGCCTGTCTATCTGATCTAATACTGGGGATACCAGGAGTGCTGAGGTAAGAGGCTAGACACACTGCTGTCCATCCTGTCTACCTGATCTGATACTGGAGATACCAGGGAGTAATGAGGTAAGAAGAGGCTGCTCACACTGCTGTCCACCCTGTCTATTTGATCTAATACTGGAAATACCAGGAGTGCTGAGGTAAGAAGCTGCTGTCACACTGCTGTCCACTGTCTATCAGATCTAATACTGGGGATACCAGGAGTGCTGAGGTAAGAGGCTAGACACACTGCTCTCCATCCTGTCTACCTGATCTAATACTGGAGATACCTGGGGTGCCGAGGTAAGAGGCTGCTCACACTGCTGTCCACCCTGTCTATCTGATCTAATACTAGAGATACCAGGAGTGCTGAGGTAACAAGAGGCTGCTCACACTGCTGTCCACCCTGCCTATCTATTCCAATACTGGAGATACAAGGAGTGCTGAGGTAACAAGAGGCTGCTCACACTGCTGTCTACCCTGTCTATCAGATCTAATATTGGAGAATCCTGGGGTGCCGAGGTAAGAAGAGGCTGCTCACACTGCTGTCCACACTGTCTATCTGATCTAATACTAGAGATACCAAGAGTGCTGAGGTAACAAGAGGCTGCTCACACTGCTGTCCACCCTGCCTATCTATTCCAATACTGGAGATACAAGGAGTGCTGAGGTAACAAGAGGTTGCTCACACTGCTGTCCACACTGTATCTGATTTAATGGGAAGAGAGAATTGATCCTATTTTCAGTGGCAGATCCTTTGTTGTCTATATGTAAGTAATCAGATGACTGCTGAGAAGTGATCTCTATAAAACAGGGAAGATCACTCTGTTAATGAGACTCAGAGTGAAAACTGCAATATTTCAGGAATCTTTTTGAATATAGAAAGTGAAGCAGAAAATTAAAAAAATACATAACCAAATATGTTTTAAAATATAGTTACCGTAAACAATATGTTGTTTTCTGTTAAAATCCCTTTCAGCTTTTTGAAAGCAGTAACATGGAAAAATAATTGCTAATATACCCCCCATTCACCTAACAGGACATTTTATATTGATGTTTCCATTGCAAAGTGTTAAAAGGTATGTAAACCATTTCTAAACCTAGTTAAAGCCCTCATGACTTCAATTGGTAAAGTAATAGTGAAAGCTACTTAACTCGGCAGGCAGCAGCAGTACCCCCCGTTATTGTTGTAAGCCTCGGTACAAATCACTTTACTGATCCTTGTATTGACTTTTTCTATAATTATACATATCATCCAATTCTTTCTCACACTCCCAAAAAAACCATATCGGCAGGGAAGCGAGTCTCAGAAAAAGACAACGTACAATGAAAGGCATGCTGTAAACACTGTTATATGGGAAATGTGGTAATAAAAAGACTGTCATCTATAATGCATGGCGACCAGCAGGAACCAAAATGCGTGGCGTTTAGCACAAAATGCATCGCTTTCATTCTCTAGAATTTGGGATTAGGCATTGCTTTCAGTCCAATCGGGATATTTTATGGTGGCGATTGTTAAACTGCAGAAGAAGAAAGAAAAAAAATGAGAAATTTTGGCTTTTTTCACTTCTAATGGAACAAAAAAAAAGTGATGTTCTTTTCGAAAAATTTGATTTGCTAGTATTTTGAGCACCTGTTTTTTGTTCACTACATAATTTAAAAATGGTGAAAAGCCAATGTACTGGATATATATAATTTGGGAGATTTTGACTGTGCATAAACACCTAGACTTGTAGTACACCAAAAAATCAAAAACAATGGGTTCATAGAGCAATACAGTGACCCAATTCCCCCAGAGGCATGGCTAGGCTTTCCTTTCCCGGAGGCAAGAACATTGATTTAGTCTTTCATCTAAATACTCTGGCCAAAAAAGAAAGGCTTGTTAGCGCCTCCGCTCCTCCTGGGTGCCCTGCACCGAAGGATCATGCCCAGTTAAGCCCTGCCCCTACTAATGCCCAACATGCCCCCAAGGTGTCTAGTTTTGAGCTTGATTTTGCTAAATCCCATCTACTTGGCTCGATTGTTCCTGCAACTGTTGCAAGAATGCATACCCCACTAAACCTCCACACAACAAAGCCCCTGCCTGACTCCTACTCTGACTCGAAGCAGCCAAGAACACTACTACAAGCCACAGCTAACTACCATTGTACCTCTTGGGTGCCTCTTGCATTTACTACCCCCTGCAGCGCCAAAACCTCCAAGAACAAAGGATGTCAGGAGGACATTGCCAGAGGTGCCTAGGATGCCGGGTCAAGGATACTAGGCAGAGGAGTGAAGACTTTCTTGATCTAGCTGCCATGGAGTATCGGACTGGCGGCCGGTGTAGAGAAATATTGATCTTTCTGCTCAACTCCAGTACCTTGGAATTTCGTGGAGGAAGGGACAGAAAAGGGATGTAGTGGAGGTGGGGTCTTGGCAAAGGGTCTTCTCTACCATGCTTTGAGATATCAAGGATCTAAAGTGGAAAAAGGTGTGTATTTGCCAATCCACCTAGCCACTAAGGAGACCTCCAGCACAAAATGACTGCTCAAACTAATGAAGCACTTGGCGCCTTCTTGCCACCTAACTGTTTTCCATCTATCATCGCCCTATTCTGCCTCCTGTAATTCCACAGCTGTCAATCAAAGAATAGTGAGGCGGAAGTAGGTGGGAAGGTGCACTGAACTGTTTGACCACTGCCAAGGGTGTATCATGAGTCTGTGCTTGGTTTGGACAGTCATTTTGTGCTGACGGACTCTCATTAACGATTAATTTGAATACTGCCCAGATTTGTGGTCAGCTCACTTGTTGATGCTTGGTCACCACTACATGTCTCTGTGCCTTTCCATCACTTAATAGAGGAGATAATTCTAATTAAGTGATAAAATTGTTGGACAAAGACTAGTAAAGCTCTGTTGGAGGCTGTCATATTTCTACCATCACAAGGTCAGAAAACATGATCGAACCGAAGAATCCCATTATGGGTCAATCATTTGGGCACCTTCGAGATATATTGTACAATAGATCTGGACTTTGTTGTGACTTTCATTATAATCTACAGAATAGGGGATGTTGACCACTATGGATCCAATGTGCTGGGAACCCTGTGATCCCAAGAACATCAACAACGGCAGTGAACTCAGCTATTTCCAACAGTCCCGTATTCAGGAGGAGATTTATTGGAGGTCCTTTGCTGGGTGTCAAGAAAGAGACACCAATAATCCACTTTTCTTGGGCAGGGTATGTAGATACAGGGTGAGGGTGGAACATTGAACCTTTTGGTCGAGGTGAAAGAAAGCCTAGCTCCAGCTGGACCCTGGAAATGGCACCAAAACCGTGCTTCTGCTCGCTCATCTCTACACCTGAATATTCCACCAAACATCCACGGTCTGAAGAACCACCGTGCATAAGACCAAGAGATGGAGGCAGTGGATCGAGGACTGATAATTGGGAATGGAAATGAATAGAAAATACAGAAAATACGATAAGATGGACGAGATTTATAATACTAACCTGTGTTCTCTCTCGCTATACCCGTGGAGCGTAATGAAGTGACATCATTACCGGTAATCTGTAACAATTGTCAGGACACGATACACAGACTCAGCATTTTTTAGTAATGTGAATTTGAGATGCCATTCATCACATTGTGGAGCTATGTGGCACCTGTAACCCAGCAGGCTGTATAATCCTTTAGCGATAATCATAAAATCAATGTGACAAGATATTCTATTTACATTTCTTAGGCCTGGTCCATTTATCAGATGATTCCCATTTTATCATGGTTAACTTGTGTCCTACGCTCTGCTATACAACTCTTGTCCTATATACAGCTATGTACAGCTCTATTGTAACTATGAGCATTGGCCAAATTTGTCAACTTTTCAAAATTGTTTTTTTTTGCATAAAGTTGCCTCTTTTTACAGTCCATGTACTTCAGTCAAGTTCATCCGCTTGAATCAAAATCGACTTCTGTGCATGGTGACGTCTCAGGACTACTGCTCGGGGCACTCTATTCGTCTCACATTCCCTGTTCTGATCTGTTCCGTTACCTCTTTGACTTGCAAACTAAGAACTGTCCTGCTAGGCTTCCTGCCCCAGGTTCCATCTTTGGAGAATCACTCACTCCTTCTATCACTTTTCCTGGTCTCTATTTTGGATCACACCATCTGTTGCCTCTGTCTCCTCTCACTTTAGGAACACCCACTTCATGCACCTCGGCTGACTAGTCAGACCGTAAGTCCGCTTCCGTTGCAGGCTAGGCCCTATCTTACCTCCTGTCCCTTCACTTTATCCCTTCCCACTCTGGGCTAGTCTCAACCATTAACTCTAACTGCTCCTAGGAACTAGCTTTGGCTAGCCCGGACACAACTCTATTACTAATAATGCACATCTCTAAACACAAATCCAAATACTGTACATTGTAACAATACACATGTCTTAAAAGGGGAACATGGGCAACCGCTCCACCTCCTTACATTTCCCCCTCCTTTAACAATGGATTTACTTGGCCATCTGGAACCTGAAAGACCCCAAACAATTTTGCCACCATACAACATTTATTAAACAATGATGGGTCCTCTTCTTCTCTGGGTGACCTATGGCAGTGAACTTTGCCTCTACTCACATAAGATGATATAAACTTGAAGTGGTGTTCCAGGTTTGGGGATCAAGCTGCAGTCATTCTATGTGATAGCAGACCTCTGCATCCTCATAGCGTGCAGCGTGTGCGCTGTCAGGATTCTCCAGAAGTACGCAGGCGTGTGACCGCACGTATGTAATTTGCTTATATGTGGTCACATGCCAATTAGACATGTTTGGCCTTGCTCAATACAATTGTATTGAGTGAGGCCAGACATCTCTTGTCAGAATGTGGCTGGAAGTATGTATAACACACCAGAGAATCCTGACAGCATGCACCACAAGCGCTGTGAGGATTCACAAGTCTGAAGTCACATATAGACTTGAGCCCCAAGCCTGGACAACCCCTTTAAGAAGTGAATAAAGTACTGTTATAGAAAATATTAACCCCTTAACCCCGGAGCTTTTTTCGGTTTTGCGTTTTCGTTTTTCGCTCCCCTTCTTTCCAGAGCCATAACTTTTTTAATTTTCCGTTAATATGGCCATGTGAGGGCTTATTTTTTGCGAGACGAGTTGTACTTTTGAACAGCACCATTGGTTTTACCATGTAGTCTACTCGAAAACGGGAAAAAAAATTCCAAGTGCGGTGAAATTGCAAAAAAAGTGCAATCTCACACTTGTTTTTGTTTGGCTTTTTTGCTAGGTTTACTAAATGCTAAAACTGACCTGCTATTATGATTCTCCAGGTCATTACGAGTTATAGACACCAAACATGTCTAGGGTCTCTTATATCTAAGTGGTGAAAAAAAATTCCAAAATTTGCTAAAAAAAAAAAATTGCGCCATTTTCCGAGACCCGTGGCATCTTCATTTTTCGTGATCTGGGGCCAGGTGAGGGCTTATTTTTTGCGTGCCAAGCGGACGTTTTTAAGGATACCATTGATGCGCAGATCCGTTCTTTTGATCGCCCATTATTGCATTTTAATGCAATGTCGTGGTGACCAAAAAAAGTAATTCTGGCGTTTTGATTTTTTTTCTCACTAAGCCGTTTAGCGATCGGGTTAATCCTTTTTTTTATTGATAGATCGGGCGAATCTGAACGCGGCGATACCAAATATGTGTATGTGTGATTTATTTTTATTGTTTTATTTTGATTGGGGCGAAAGGGGGGTGAATTGAACTTTTATATATTTATTTTTTTTAATTTTTAAACTTTTTTTTCTTTTACTTTTGGCATGCTTCAATAGGCTCCATGGGAGGATAGAAGCATGCACAACTCGATCGGCTCTGCTACATATGGGCGATGACAACACCAAACAAACAAAAACATCGACCAGGGATCCCAATAATAATAATAATAACAAATTTTATTTGTAAATATATAAATAAACAGGCAAATGATAATGGGAAAATTACAATAAAAACAAGTATAATCCGTACATACAAAAGACCTCTGGTTGTCAAGGCAACGAGTCGCAGACCCCCAATCACGTGACGGGGGTCAGCGATACGCTAATTTCCTGACCGGAAGCGCTAGTTAAATGCCCGCTGTCAGCTTTGACAGCGGGATTTAACTAGTTAATAGGCGCGGGCGGATCGCGATTCCGCTCGCGCCTATTGCGGGCACATGTCAGCTGTTTATAACAGCTGACATGTCGCGGCTTTGAGGTGGGCTCACCGCCGGAGCCCACCTCAAAGCGGGGGATACTGCCAGCTGACGTACTATTCAGTCTCTGAAAAAGAATTGCCCAGTTGACATATGGGAAATTACGTATAGTTGGGAAGTGACCAATCTAATTAAAATTCCTTTTGAAACCTGGACAAGGTGACTGAAAGAGCATATCTTTTGTGGGGAGACACCCATAGAGTCTAAGTTTTCAAAGGAAGGGAAGTGTCTAACAAACAATTAAGGCAAGATACCTATTGTGCTCTTCAGGATTAGCTCCCTTTCATTAAAACATCTACAATAGACAGATGGGCATCAGTGGAAAGTTATGAATATTGGAGTTTCTATAGATCCGATATTAATGAGACATGTATTTTCAACTTTAGGACTAATTGGGGAATAGCATGCATATTTTCTCATTATTGTGACATCTGCCTATAAGCCCCAAATCATTAGTGGTCAGATCGCTGACACCAGCCATGTAATGTTTACTGTCTATGGAAAGGTAAAATACCGATAAAAAATATGGTGGCGATTTCGAACTTCTGCAGTCGTCAGGAGTGAAGATATTGCTAATGTTTGGAATTTCACAAAATCCTGAATGGCTGAGAACATCCCACAACTTGGCTCACGTGAGGTCATCAAAGGGAAGTGTGTGGGTGTACCTTAGGTGCTGATATAAGGTCAAGGTGAATTATGATTGGTGTTCAATGCTAACGAAAATACATCCCAGTGTAGGCTTGATCCACATTAACCAGACATTTTCAATCAGATTGCTTCCATCCGCTAGCTGTGCCATCTCTGTTATCAGTGTAGTAATTTTTTGTGTTAATCCATTTTATTTTATGTAACTGTATATGCTTTATTGTTTTGTTCCTTTTGTGAATTTTTTTGTATTTTTTTTTTTTATAAAGACTGCCTATCTTTCTGCATTAAATTTAAAATGTAATAATTCTATTCCTTTTGCTCTGTAAACCACACCCCAAAGCCATACACTAACTGTCAGGCATCCAATCGGTCTGTATAAACAATTTGTGGTGCCAGAGAGTAGTTCTCGGGTTATTGCAGAGTTAGCAGCGCAGTGACCGTACTGGGGTATTTATATATTCCACGCGTTGGAAGCAGAGGGTATATACCATATGCTCACTGTTAGTTTCCAAATAACCGGCCTATTATTGGAAACAGCCTAAGATCTCCTCCGTTAATCGTTGGGCTATCGCGTAATTTTCTGGGTCATAGTGGGCAGCAGAGAGCTGTTTGAGACAAGAAGATAACAACGGGTGTATCTGCGCAACCTTCCAGGTTGTGATCCTTGACAGGTACATTCCTACTTTCCCCATTTGCTAAAGATAAATCTGCAGCAGAATGCAATATCAACTAATGCAAATAAGTTTTAGAAATCTCATCTATACACTGCAAAAATATAATCGTGTGAAAAATTAACCTGTGGGGCAAATTTTGAAAGCCATGACATGTTAATTCTTTCTTTTGATTTTCATTGCAGATTCCACCTTTTGTAACGTGCCGATTTAAATCTGCAGAAAATGCACCCCATTTTGATGAAAAATTCACTTTTTTATTCCATTTTTCCTGTTATTCCCCCCACCCCAATAAACTACAGCCAGGTATATCCTCAAATCAGTAGTGAATAAAGTATAAATTATGTTTTTTTATTTATGATTTCTTTAGGATCAACATTTATTTTTGTTTGCTTTGGATATGGCATTTTTCTTCTTTTTTTCCCCTCCATTGGCTTTGAAAAAATAAAATGGAGGCTAGAATTGTAAAGAACAGGAAAAAAAAACACTACTAAATACAACAAAAATGGCACGAAATGTACAGTACTTAAAAGCCCCCAGAAAAAAGTAGTAAAGGTTTTTTTTTTATCTCCTATGACTCCTGATTTTCAGCATTAAGCAGTGCTGCATTTATAGATGTTCCTGTAATATCGGTCTCGTTTGCAATGTACGTTTCGGCTACACGTTTTTCCCTAGCAAGGGTTAAAATCTGCATTGCCCGTTATCATGCATTTTTCATCAGGACCGTCGGTGATAGTCATTCTTGCATACGCTGATAATCGCTCTCTTTTTCATTGCAATAAAGCGTATTTGCCCATGGGAGGCTTTCCAGCAAATAATATAGAGCCTAACTGCCGGCTTGGTCAGGGCGGGCTGCATAACACACAATCCCCTTATGAGGAATAAAATCACTGTGTCACAGTGTCTGATTTCACAGCTGTTAACAAGCAGGCCCGAAGCCCGAACCACCAATGTCTCTATGGAAACTATTGGCGGATCTTAATAAGAAAGCAAATTCGACTTTTCACTGTACCCCTCCAACCTGCAAAAATGTGCTAGGACAACCAGCCATAAACAGCTGCAAAAAGTCAGTAGCTCCAACCGATCGTCTCGCGGAGAAGCCTCGACGTGAGGACTGTTAAGACACCTGCAGATCCCACGTCATTCATATCAGGTTCTATTATTCTGGAATTCATTTCAAATTCAAATTTCAAACTTCAACATTCTGATAAGATATCGCACGTTCGCCGATGACAAGAGACAGAATTTACCATCTGTTGGGATATTTTTGCAATTGCAGGCCGTTTAATACATGAAAATGCCCAGACCAACCTGAGTGTGAGGCAATGTTACCCAAGCTGAAGAGCCCCATCTATGTGATGTCCATACACCAGAATAGAGTATGTAGTCAAAGGTTGTTATGACAACACAGCATTTAATCTTCATGCCAGATGTATATATTTTCAGCAGGCCAAGAGACAGATTGGTCACATAAGTCTGAACGTTGACTCTTGAATTGATGTTTGTGAATTGTCAAATGGCTGCTGTTTACCTAGTATATCGGTTCCTACAGTTTATTGTATTTCTACCTTTGGAGCAAAGGGACCCAGAGTCACTGAACAATCGGTTTGCTAATATGTTGATTATCTATTTTATTAGTCCATGTACCCTGTTGACCTGCAAAACAATGAAGGACAAACTATGCATATTGATTAAATACTCAAACAATGAGTTTAATCTCATCTCACATTCCCCCCTGACCTGTGGATGATGGCTTGAACCACAGATATGGTTATAAAAAGGACCTATATCCTAATGCAGAGAGACTCTACAGAACAACATTCAAAACACCATACCTCTATCAAGAGGAATACAGGTTTGACATTCTACAGGATGCAAGCTTAACGGACCAAGGCTTTAGCTGATGGAATAAAGATCTGCTCCATTGACCATCACTGAACCCATGTAGGAAGTTCGGCGAAGCAAGTTTGAGATCCTCAGGTCATCTGGCCCCATGGAGAGGTTCAGAGAAGCCAGGTTGGGACCATCCAGTCACCTTGCCCCATGCAGTTGTTTGGAAAAGCAAGGTTGGGACAATCAGATCACCAGGTCATTTATCACAATGGACGGTCAGCTTCCTAAGCTTGTCATTACCTCCTCTCTGTGGGTGGCCGCCAAAAGCGGAGTGACACTGGTGGGGGTAGTCGGCCCTGGAAGCCCCAAAGTGGCAGCTGCTCTAATTAGATCTAATCTAATAAATTGCCACACTGTTTTACCCTCACCTTGTGATGTCTGAGTGGTAGTCTGCCCATGGGAAAGAAGTGCGGGCATTCAGTGGGATGAGCCCTGGTCCATGCGGTCTTTCTTAAGAAAGCTGGGCCAGAGGATGAGAGCACCCACTTACCCTCAAGTCTTCACAGTTGTCCTTATGAGAGCTTAGTACAATGTTTTTAATTTTTGTTTTAGAGGGTTACCCTGCAGTAAGATGATCAAAAGGTGACCCCTCTAAAATGTCATTGACAGATATGTAAAAAAATATTCCCGGTAAACAGACATGCCAACAAAATAGCTACCTCTATAGCCTTATGGGATGGATTGAGCATTGGGCCTACCAGGATATATCCACGTAGGCAGTGACATCGTGCAGAATTGAGTATTTCAACCATGCAAGATATTAAAGGATGATCCTGGATTTTAGGTATTGTCCTTGGAGTTGAAGGGGGATCTAAGCATATTCAGCTAACCCAAAGGTCCATCGTATATCATGCTTGCAGGAAGGGATTAAAAGGAGTTGGCTTTCTACAGGATTTGTGCAGTGGGCCATGTCCTTCACCTTTGCACATGGATGATGTAACCATTGGGTATTAGTGGACTTCACTAGAAAAAACTGTGTTGGGGAGAGTGGTGCTCCACCCAGTGGCACCACTCTCGGTGTTTCCTTGGCAAAGTCATAGGACACAGTTCAAGAAGAATTTCTACTCCAATGCTGCCACTAACCTCTAGAAATGTGGATACTAATAATGGTTTAGTGGCCCTGCCTATTTATATTGTCCCCTCTTGCTGCTATTTTGGAGCTACCTACAATATCAGACTATGTTTTCAGGGTCGCCATAAGTTCCCAATCCACCACTGAACACAAGCATGTCAATACAATCAATACGATATTATTCAGTGCTAAAGGGGGTTGTCCTCCTCTGGGGACATTTCTTTTTTTACTTCATTTCATGTAATTGAGGCTAAAATTTTTTTTGTTTTTCAGTTTCATTAAAAACTTTGGATCGTTTGGCTTTACATGTTTCCCTGCACATTTAACTTTGATGTGGTCTGTGTTCATAAATCAGCTGAAAAAAAGACATAAAAAAGCTACAAATCTGCCATTGGAATGTCAAAATGAGTTCACCAACAGACGCTCGGTTATCTCATTCTGTGGTCAGAATTAAAGATGGCAACTCGTAGACTAAAAAAGACAAATGGTGCAAACATTTTTAATGAAACCCTATCACAAAAAATTATTTTTAGCCAAAAATATATGCATTTGAGTAAGAAAATAAAACAAATTGACCCCAAAGGTGAAAAGCAGCTATAAAGGATAGAGTAAGAGTATATCTATCATAGTTATAAGGAGTGGTATACCACCAATGACGTCAGACTACGCAACTGCCTGTAATGCTATGATAAAGAAGTGCTGGTGTAAAATGGCTGCATACACAGGAGTTGTATACAGTGGATTCATGTATCAAGCCCTGTTCACACTTAGCATGTGCTGGCTTATTTGCATGGCAGACGACAACATGATGGGAGAGGAGCTGGCTCTGATCACAGCATCTTAACCCCCTTAGTTGCTGTGCTTAACAGCAAACTCAGCATCTTAAGTGGTTAGACAAATCAAAGTTTTACTATGGGCCCAAAAATTTGTATTAATTTTCTAGATACACTAGTAGTGATGAGCGAACGTGCTTGGATAAGGTGTTATCCAAGCATGCTCGTGTGCTAACCGAGCGTCTTCGGCTTGCTTGAAGAATATGTTTGAGTCCCCGCGCCTGCATGTCTCGCGGCTGTTCTACTGCCACAACACATGCAGGGATTGCCTAATAAACAGGAACCTGCATGTGTTGCGACTGTCGAACAACCGCGAGACATGTTGCCATCGGAACTCAAAGATATTTTTCGAGAATGCCAAAATCACTTGGTTAGCACAAGGGCATACTCAGATAACACCTTCTCCAAGCACGTTCACTCATCACTATACACTAGGTGTTATGATTCCTATAGACAGGCATTGATTTACCTAAAATCCTAGAGTCAACCTAAATGTCCCCTGTGGAGACACAGCATTGTATCTTAATTAACCAGATGCCTATTTTTAGCAAGCGAGAAAAGAATAGACTGTTATCTATATGTTGACTTTTGAATTTATGTGTTTCTTTCCGGTTGGTCAAGAAAACAGACTTTTGCTTATGTAAAGCCCCCGTCACACGCAGCGATCTCGCTAGCGAGATTGCTGCTGGGTCACTAGTTTTGTGACGCAACAGCGATCTCCCCAGTGATATCGCTGTGTGGAACATTCAGCAACGATCCGCTCCCCTGCTGGGTATCGCTGATCGTCGCTGAATGTCCTGGACATTTTTTTTGTCGTTGGTCTCCCGCTGGCCAGCACGCATCGCTGCGTGTGGCAGGCAGAAGACCAGTGATCCGCTGGTAACCAAGGTACACATCGGGTTTCCAGGCGCCAGGTGGTGCCTAGAAACCCGATGTGTACGTTGGATACCAGCGCGCTGCTGCAGGGGAGCTGGTAACCAAGGTACCCATCGGGTTTCCAGGCTCCGCGCAGCACCTGGAAACCCGATGTGTACCTTGGTTACCAGCTCCCTGCATCAGCGGGCTGGTATCCAACGTACAATGCGGGTAACTAAGCGACGTTACCCGCAGTGTCGCTGTCCTGATCGCTGCCTGAGCTGCCTGTTTGGCAGCTCAGGCAGCGATCATGTAGCGACACACCAGCAATCCTGACAAGTGCATATCGTTGTCGGGATCGCTGGTGTATCGCTAAGTGTGACGGGGCCCTTAGCCTGTAATATTGACTTGTAAGTTGACATTTGATATTACATATTGAGCTCTTATCCTTGATGACTAGTGATGTTTACTGATATGCTAATTATGCATTGTCTAGGCCAGATAGTTTGTTGACGTCAAAAACAGAGGAGGGAAACCTATGCAAATAGAATAAATAATCAAGTAATGCTACTTGATCTCGTCTCCATTCTTACCCTTTATGTAAATACTGAATGAAGGACACTTGTTAATTATAAAAAGAGGTTACATGCCTCTATAGAGAGACAAAGAGAGCCAGAGATTCAACCAAGACATCCAAATATCCAGGAGACCCTAAAAGCACTGTCACACTTAGCGATCGCACTAGCGATCACGACAACGACACGACCTGGCGAGATCGTTGGTGCAATCGCTATGTGGTCGCTAGTTAGCTTCCAAACACAAAGATCTCATCAGAGATCAGCGATCTGTATAACGACCTCTGCGGTCGTTGGGAAAACCTAGTCCCACCTGCGACGCTGGTAAAGTCGTTCATAAAGGGTGTCACACTCAGCGATTCAGGCTCACCAGCGGGACACCAACGACCAAAAAACGGCTCAAAATGTTCATAAGCGATCAACGACATCTCAGCAGGGGCCACATCGCTGCTACATGTCACAGCTGCGTCGCTAACGAGATCGCTACTGCGTCATAAAATCGGTGACTCTTTAGCGATCTCGTTAGCGATCTCGCTTAGTGTGACAGTACCTTAAAGGACTACAGCCAAGATATCATGGGTCAATCAGAGGGACACAGATTTATCATTCTACAGGATGCAGACTTAAGCCCCTGTCACACACAGCGATCTTTATAACGAGATCGCTGCTGAGTCACTAGTTTTATGACGCAACAGCGATCTCCCCAGTGATATCGCTGTGTGTGACATTCAGCGACGATCAGCCCCCCTGCTGAGTATCGCTGATTGTCGCTGAATGTCCTGGACATTTTTTTTGTCATTGGTCTCCCGCTGGCCAGCACGCATCGCTGCGTGTGGCAGGCAGGAGACCAGCGATCAGCTGGTAACCAAGGTACACATCGGGTTTCCAGGCACCGGGCGGTGCCTAGAAACCCGATGTGTACGTTGGATACCAGCTCGCTGCTGCATGGGAGCTGGTAACCAAGGTACACATCGGGTTTCCAGGCACCGCGCAGCGCCTGGAGACTCGATGTGTACCTTGGTTACCAGCTCCCTACATCAGCGGGCTGGTATCCAACGTACACATCGGGTTTCTAGGCACCGCCCGGCGCCTGGAAACCCGATGTGTACTTTGGTTACAAGCTGATCGCAGGTCTCCTGCCTGCCACTGCTCCATTGACCATTGCTAATCCATGGATATGTTTGGAGAAAGCAAGGATTGGGACCCGCTGGTCACCTGGCTCCATAGAGATGTTCAGAGAAGCTGGGTTGTTACCCTCAGGTCAACTGACCTTGTATCTCAATGGACTGTCAGCTTCCTAAGCTTGTCGTTACCTCCTCTCTGTGCGTGCCACAGGTGAAGTAATCGACCCTGGAAGATCTGAAGTAACAGTTGCTAATATCCCGGCAAGTCAATGGAAGGGTCAAACTCTATAATGTACACCATCTTGAGGTATTTTGCTGGGACTGTTCTATGTGTTATCTGCCTGTTTTGTGGTTCAATAAAGTATTGCCACACGGTTTTACCCTCATCCTGTGTTGTCTGAGTAGCGTTACACCCACGTTAAAGGGATGTCCCTGGTCCATGCGGTTTTGGTTAGCGGACCAGGGCGCTCGCCGACCTCCATGTCTCCATATCACCTTTCTTCCCATCTTCTGAGTCTGGGAAAGATACAATGGTCTCTGTTCCGCCAGGAGCAACGTAGTGTGGAGGAATGATAAAACACCGGCAGAGGTGCTGGATCTTTATTTTTAACTATGTACGCTTAGGGGCTTAGAAACAGAATATTGTGCATTTAACAGACATGTGAAAAAGAGCTAATTATTTAAGCACAGCCAAATTCACACACAATGACGAAACACCTAATGACAGCTCTGTCAACATGTTAACACCATATTTATCGGAGACACTTCCTTACATTAAAGGAAAGCTGAGAAAAGAAGGATTAGACATGTCTTAAATTATACTGTGGTGCTAAGACGGATATTTCACCACATATCTGAATGGCTTCTTGAGTTCTAGACCCCTGAGGCCTTCTGACTCCTTAATCCGGTCACCAAGGTAGCATATCTAATATATACTTACCTTGTAATTTCTTCACATCCTGTTCCGTCCACATGTGCCTGGATCTCAGAATTCCAAGCAGCGGAAGTTCATCGACCGCCATACTGGGTCACCCAAGTGATGGGTGTCTCAATATGGAAACTGCTGGTGATACCAGCCTCTTGCGCTGTACCACCAGCGGAACACCGTCACACCACACACACACACTGTATACGCCGTACGCACCACACACACACTGTATACGCCGTACACACCACACACACATACACACACACACTGTATACGCCATACACACCACACGCACACACTGTGTATGCCGTACACACACACACACACTGAATAACACCAAATGGAAATAGTATAAATTGCAAAAGTAAAATAATTTTATTACAATAATACATTAAAATACAATAACATACACATAATTAATGAGAGATGCTGCTAATCCAAACGGGGAGCAAAAAACACATGTGGCCCATGCTCACTGAAGCGCAATCAGAAGACTTATTCAATAAGGGTAAAACAAGTCCCTACCCAAATTCACATAGAGTATATTCAGTACAAAATACCTAATATGATTGCCACAGTCCACTAAGGACATCTACCACAAATTTCTTAGCCACAGTACTTAATCATATTCACTACATTATTCTTTTGTATACAGTCCATATGTATATTGATTAATTATATATGAAAGCGGCACCCATGGGCTCTTTACAGTCTAAGTCCTCTCTTCGTGTGTGTGTGCATGCCCTGTTCCGTCGCTCTCAGGTAGGCAGGCGAGCGGACATTAGAAGACAAGAGCGCGTGCGCCGTCACCATGACGGCCTTTCGTTGCTTGCGTCTCACCAGTCTTCATCAGTCTAGGCAAGTGGGGCTGGTCTTCATCAGTCTACAGGAAGTGGAGGCGGGTCTTCATCAGTCTACAAGAAGTGGAGGCGGGTCTTGATTAGTCTACCTGAAGTGGGAGCCGGTTTTCATCAGTTTACAGGAAGTGGAGGCGGGTCTTCATAAGTCTACAGGAAGTGGTGGCTGGTAGTCAGTCTACAGGAAGCAATAGCGATAGTCTTGATCAGTCTAAAGGAAGAGGGAGAGGGTCTTCATCTGTCTACAGAAAATAGAAGTGGAAGAGGTTTTTCATCTGTCTGAAGGAAGCAGCCCTCTGTTGTGCTCCACATCTTGTTTTGCAAATTGCCCAGCATGGGTCTATGACCTCATCTCCCTAGGACTATTTAAGGTCCACTAAATTACACACCTGTGTCTTTGGGTTGAGACTTCTTTGTTTTTTTTTTGTTTGGTGTGCTCCACCTTCATCAAGCATTATTTAACCTTGCATCACCTTTGCCTTGTTGGTCGATCTTCTGCCTTCCACCTCCTGGATTTACCCCTCGGTTGCAGTGGACTACGATTCTGCAGTCGAACTCTGTTAATTTTGAGCCTTCATTCCTGCACCATGCGTGTGATTCTTCTGCCTCCCTTGATTGCTGCTTTGGACTTACCTGTGGTGTCTCTCTGTACCTGTCCTCCTGTGGTCTCCAGCATGCCAAGTCCTCGCTCCACACATGCAATCCTACCTGTTGCACCAATGTCGGGGGTTCATGCGCCCACCCAGACCTGAGACTTGGCTCACCTTGTGAGCTGGATCCACTAACAATCTGACACCCCTACTATGACATCTCGTACTGATCCTTTATCAGGAATCTGTCTCAAGCTTCATTTCTGCTTTTATATCAGAAGAGGCAACCAATTTTTAACAAGTGCAGTTTATTCTTTATCTGTAACGTATGTTGTAAAGTTGGCAATAATTATACAACTTTTTTTTCTTCTTGTTAAGGCAGCCCTCTGTGGTTAATGAGCTTTCTTGATTTATTTTTATGGAAAGGCACAATAACGGATTCCCGCTGCTTTATTGTGGAGATGTTCGGAATACATCAAGAGATTACAACTGTGGAAGTCACAGAGAAAGGTAACAAAAAATAAGTTTTTGTAGAGTACTTAGAGTTAATTTACTTCTGTGGCATTAGTTCCTACAGTTTCCTAATCAATGTAAACCTCTGAAAAGGAGTTATTGGGCAAGTACGAATGGTCAGGACCAGTGGTTTTACTGCCAAGCGAAACTAGCTTAGGTCTTCATCCAAAACGATTCTCGTTGTGACCATTACTGAATGGAAGTTGCAAAGCACTGAAAATAAGGACAGCTGGGCTGGAAAAGATCCTAGAGGAAAGTAAACCCAAATGATAATGACTCAGTCGTCTACTAAGCTCTTCGAAGAAGATTTCCACCAAAGATCCAATCATCTCTAGTATATAGAAAAAGTTCCGCAGTGACAAAGGGTTACTCTTTAAGAATATTCATGGGGGGCATTGCTATATTCCTAGGGAAATTGTATGTTACAACACCTGTGAGAAATTGTAAGGATTTAAAGGGGCTTCTTCGCATTCTCATATGTGAGCATGCGCCTCAAAATCCCACTTGAAATGTGTATGCGAGTCTTAAATTGATTTTCCAAAAACCCTTGCCCTCCCCTACTGCACTGCAGTTTGTTTTAAAGGGGTTTAACATTGATGGACTATCCTTAGAATAGGTCATCAATGCCTAATGGGTGGGAGTACAACACCTGGCGTTCTGGCGATCAGCTCATCCCGCTGTTGGTGACAGCCAGAACTGCACAGTTACAAAGCTGCACAGCCATCAACTGTATAGTGGTCGCGGCTGGGTACTGCACATCTACCCCTTATTCAAATCAATAGGGGGTCGGATGTGCAGTACTAAGCTGTGGTCACTATTTTGTTGACGGAAGTATGATGTACAGCTCCATAACTGGGCAGTTCTGGCTGCCACTGACACTAGGAACAACTGATCGGTAGGACACTAGGCGTCGCACCTCCACCGATCAGATACTGATGACATATCCTAAGGATAGGCCATTAATGTTAAAGTTGACGGACAACCAGTAAAAATCTCTGCTCTGCTCACCCTACCCAGGTCTAGCACTGAATCTCTACCACTGCTCCCAGTGTCTGTTACTGATGACACGTCCACAGCGCTGCAGCCAATAACTGAGCTCTGAAACTCTGCATTAGTTAACGGCATGAGCCGCTGAGCTCACTGGCCGGCCGCAGCGCTATGGACTTGACGTCAGTGCTGTAGACAAAAAACCACTTCACAGCAGAGACAGAGACTTTTTTGCTGGACTTTGGGAGGACAGTTTTGTTTGTTTTTAAATAAATTGCAGCCGGGGAACTCAATTTAATTAAGGTTTAATTGTTTGGGTTTTTTTTTCAATTTTCTTTGACTTGTGGTATTCTTGACGTGATTTGTGCTAAATTCTTCAAAACGGTGTACGTAGTTCGTGAATTATGCTCAAAATAAAAACTGAATTTTATCTTTTTGTATTAAAATGTCGCAAATCAGGTTAAGGACAAAGTCAAGTTAGGCTGAAAAACTGTTAAAAAATAGTTGGACGTACACAAAATCACCCCGGTTGAGGTGGGACTGGAGTCCATTTGCACAAAAATATTGTGACTTTTTAAAAATCGCAATTGATGAATCAGTGTAAAAAATATGGAAAGTCACCTAACCTCACACTTAATAATGTACATAAAAAACAGGAGAACATATAACTTTACAAAAGTGCAAATTGAAAGAAGAGAAAGACGCAAAATAAAAAAACTCCACAAATTAGACAGAAAAAAAGGGGCAAATGCAATAATGAATTGAGCCCTTGATGACTGTTGTCTCAAAACTTAAAAGAGGCTTTGTCTTGTGTTCGGTCCTCGGAAGAGTCCTTTAATAGGCTTGGAAAAGACAGTGCAAAGTGAATGAACGCTGCCTCCGTGTTGGCAGCTACAATGAATCGTCCTCCAGTACCTGTTTCTTTGTACATAAATCAGTTTATTGTAAAAAAGCTCCTGGCGACTTTTTTATCTCTCTTACATTTAGAAGAAAAGATCGGTTAAAGTGACCTGCCTCGGAAAAAAAAAATGAAGTCCGCTCCAGGATGCCCGTAGAAGCCATAGTAGATGCGTGCCACCTCCATTAGCTGGGTCTGCAGTGTCATGGAGAAACCTCTAGGGAATTCATGTGCTACAAAAACATAACAGAACGCCATCTGCTTTCCCTTATACTACTTCACAGTGAAATACATCACATCACCTCTGAGCATAAATACCAAATGTTGCTTATAGATTCAGTTTATATTCAGCACATGTTCCGGCTACACTCAAAAAGACTCACATTTTGAAGAATGGATTTTTTTCCACGGGAAATCTAGATGGCGCCGATCGACTTGTCTATGAGTTATGCTGTCAGAATTTAATCAATTTGAAACCTCCTCAAAAGACCAGATTAAGGGTGAAGGCAGTTTTTGGGCTGCCAGGGTGGTGGTGGTGGTCCATGGTTGCCTCATCACCATAAGGAAGCATAGGAAAAGCCAAATCAGTGACTTCTATAGACTTTCCTAGGGGAAGTCCTCCCGCATGGCCACTTCTCCACCCTTGAGATCAGCGGTTTGTCCCTAGCACCAACAAAACTTTCACAAGACCAAGTAGCAAATTTTAGGAATTGTATTGGAAGAATTAGCGAGAAAGTAAATGGCAAAAGTCCACTAGGTTTATTTCTTGGTATCCTCTCCTAATATTTTGGCAAAGCCTGCCAACATCTGTAACCCTATAGTAAAGTCTTGTAAGATGAATTTCTGTGCCGTTTTTGTAGCATTTCTGTGACAAAGGGGGTCATAAAATGTCTTGCGATTTGGGACTAACATGTTGTAATATAGGGGAATAAAACTTGAGTTATCTTTATATGTTTAGAATTATTGTATATTTAGGAAGGATGGGTGATGTATAGTTTATACAGGGGTGGTTACTGATCTTTCATTTCAAGAGTTAAGTATTGTTGAATGACCACTGTTGTCAGAAAGGTGGTGGGGGACATTGAACTACCTGTAAACCGGGCGTTACACACCTGTCCCGAGCTCTGCTTCCTTCACCTTGGTACCCTGCCCTTGGTTGAGCTCCACGTCGGGTTTTGCAGATTGCCCAGCGTGGCTCATTGACATCATCTCCCTAAAGGTACTGCCCACTAAGCTATCCGCTAGCGATCTCGTTAGCGTTGCATACTAATGAGATCGCTAGGGATTGTTTCTATATCGCTAAATGCGGCCACATTTAGCGATATAGTTAACGACGCTATCGCGTTAGCGATCTTCTTAACGACTTTAGCGGTACAAAAGTACCACTAAATCGCTAAGAAAAGGTGCCACACAGCGATTAGATACTTACCCAGGGAGCGCCAGGATGAAATAGGGTCCGGAACGTTCCAGCGACGAGCGAGATCACGCAGGAAGCTCGTCGCTGGAAGCTGCCGCATGAACATATCGCTAACGGGATCGCTAAATAGTGACGTTTTTTGCGATCCCGGTTAGCGATATTGTTTAGTGTGGCATACCCTTAATCCTACTTAAGGACATTAGGATACACACCTGTGTTTTAGGATTGAGACTCTAGACAACTGTTTGGTGTGCTCCACCTTTTGTGCTTCAACCTGATTCCATTCATGCTGGGATCGACTTCATTTGTCACACAAATGCAAATCCCAAGTGTGCCAAGTTCTCGCTTCCATGTGCCTTCCTGCTTGCAGCACCAACACCCGGGGTCCGTGTGCTCACATGGAAATGAAGTTTTGGGAATCAACCTCACTAGGTGAGTCTATCACTGGGCTACCAGGATAATAGCCAAAACCCAGTATTAGATTGAGTGTTTTATGCTAGAAAACTTTCTACAAATGCATACTATAGTGCTATTGAGGGCATGGGCTCAGGGTGTAGTCGTCGCACCAAAACTTGAGTGCCTGAAGAAACCAATGGCCAAAGCCACATTCGAGGACACAAACATTATAAATCGACCATGGTAGGTGATGGGCCTGTTAAAACTGTCATTGGGGCCCAAGTGCTTTAAGTTACACCTTTGTTTGCATCCATATGGCACAATACCACAGAAACATTCTCACCTACAAGTAACTTTTATTTATGTGGCTTCACATAAAATAAAAAGTGTTAAAGATGAGTGACTGGATTCATAGGACATTAGTCCAGCATTTATGTCCATATTCTATGGGTGTTTAGGCGGAACTGCCTCCGCAGCCCCTCTTTGGATTAGCCGCCCTGGTGCGTCACTCCGCAATAATGACGTCAAACCAGGCTGGTTACTCAAAGAGGAGCTGGGGATGCAGGAAGGTAGGAAGCAGTTTGAAAGGCTCCCATCCCGTAGATACAGACCACAAACAGTTTTGATCATCTCTAAAAAGCATACAACGGTACAGTATGTGCTGGTAGGTTGCTATGGATACAGTTTTACAGCTTCATTCAACAATTACGATTTTATGGAAGAGGGAGATTCCCTTTAAAGTGATACTATCCAGCACTCACTTGTATCTGTAGTCTCGTACTGACTGTCCCTTTGCAACTCGAAGATCTCCACCTCTACACGACCACTCGTGGATCCTTGGGTGTGGCTGTTAATGTGTTCCCGGGCAAGCGCCAATGCCAACCTCTCACCTCGACCGCAAACAGTCTGATCGTCAAGGATTGCAGCTGTAAAGGAAGAATATGACGTTTGAATATGAATAAAGCTCTAGGGTGAGGTAATAGACTTGTAAAAAAGCTCACGTCGATTTTTCTATTTCTCCTCTGCATTTTTCCTCTCCCTGCTCCTCACTCATTTCTCCATAGAGTATGAATTATGCAAAGTTTGTTGAAAGCACAGTTCCATTTTATAGAGTAACTACGCTTTTAGAAAACTTTTGCCTGGTCATAGAGACATATCAGAAGTTGGAGGGGAAGTACCGATGCTGAGTCAACCAAGCAGTTTTATTGAACTCATCTTAAGGGGATTGCCTAGGACTATTTTTTTTTATTATAGCCTAAAAACTAACAGGCAGATAGGCAACTGCCTGCCTGTTCTACCCGGTGCGGCTCAGAGTGGTCTCTGACCGCTCCTGCCTGCTATTCAGCTGCTCCACATCAAAAGAGCAGCTCTTCCTTTTCTTGGCTGCTCTTTCAACGGGGAGTGACTGCTGACGTCATGCTGATTGACATCTGGCTTCCTGCAGTTAGGAAGTGGGGAGCTGGCTGTCAATCAACATGAAGTGAGCAGAGCAGTAAAAAGACCCCTGCTCTGTAGACATGATATCAGCGGAAGCTATTGAATTGCTGGCAGGTGTGGTCTGGGACCACTCTGTGCTGAAAGTGTCACGACTCACGATCCATTTTTGGATTTGTGGCAGCTCTAGTTCCACTCTGTTTAATTGTAGCTTTTTTCCTTTCAGGCCAGCGGGGGATAATGTCAATTTTTCCCCGCTGGCAATCTGGTGTAACTGCAGTGCTGCTGAGTCAGCTGATGTGGGTGGTGACCACTCCCACCATCCTTTAAATGGTCACTGATGCATCAGCTGACTGTTAGTGATAGAGTTTCTCTGGAGACCAGCCTTTGCAGGCGCAGCTCTCTGGTGTCAGCCATGTCTGGAGTTTGGAGTCCTGTTGCTGTGCTATCTGTGGTGTGGAGCTTAGCAGCGGTGTCTGGAATATAAGTGCTGTGTTTTTCTCCTCATCCCTTTTGTGTTTGTCATTTTCCCCTGTGTGGTATTATCTGCAGTGGTGAGGCTAGCATACCCCTTGCCGGCCAGTGCTCTAGCCAGGGCAGTATTAGGTGACAACGAGGTATACTGACGGCAGTGGGGGAAGGACCCACTTAGGGCGTCAAGGGAGTGCAGGGACAGGCTGAGGTTTGAGCTCAGGTGGTGACCGTTCCCCATTTCCCAATCAGTAGGGCCTTCCTCTCCCCTGTACCATCCCGTGTGTGTGTTGCGCCATCCGCTGACTGACTACCCGTTGGGTCAAGTCACATCGTGACAGACAGAGATCACCTTAACCGATCATAAGAGGCAATTAGGTAGCAATTGCCTGTCTGTTAGTTTTTCAACCCATAGTACAAAATTAGTCCTAGATAACCCTTTAAATTTCAGAGGAGAATAGTTCTTATCCTCTGTTTCAGCAACCGGACCTCCTCAAAAACTTTTGATATTACTCTCTAAAGAGTTTGCGTTGTATAAAAAGAAAACGGATAACTAAAGATCAATACAGAAATGGACAATGAACACCAAATTAATAAAAGATGAAACTATTACACACCAACTGGGGAAATATACTCTGTCATAAAGTAGAGAATAAGCTATTTCAGTTCATGGGAACAAAAAAAATAAAGCTTGTTCTTATATGTCACTGCATGAAGACAGATGTCACAAAGGACCCGAAAAGGGCGTGTATTTACAAGAGATGGAAAAAGAGAATACATTACACGGCATTAATAATGTGAATGCTATTACATGAGCATGGCAGCATCAAAGAATCTGCAAACGCTGCTTTAGAAATGGTTGATGTAGCCGATGTCATCCAAGCTAAAGCTGTCATTGTAAATAATGAATATCAAGTAAGAATGTTATATCAACAGAATAGCAGAGACTCAAAAACAAGAGCATTATAGCGGAGGATCAGAAACAGAAACAAGCATTATAACCAGGGACTAGACACAGGAGCGCCGTGGTAAAACAAGGGGCTGGCACATAGAAGAAATGCACAGCAAGCGCACAATCAACATCATTCAGGCAGGGAAGATGTTTACAACCAAGAAGAGTAAATCCAAAAACATTAAATGACAGCCAAAAAAGATCTATAAACTATGAGAGAGTTGTTCTGATTGGCAAACTATGGATTTGCCGCCCCTCCTCCCCAACATGTCCTTTTTCTAAATCTTGGGCCAATTTCTGTTACACACCTGTCCGGGTCTGGGTTCTGCTCCCTTCCCAATCTTCTAAACTCTCTTGTGCTGCTCCAGGTCAGGTTTTGCAAGCAGCCTGGTGTGCTCCCATGTGATCATCTACCTTGGCCTATATAAGGCCTCCCAAGAACAGCTGTGTCTTGGTATTAAGACTCTTAGTTTGTCTGCGGTCTCCAGGACCTCTGCTACCCGTCTGCGGACTACAGGACCTCTGCGGTCTCCAGGACCTCTGCAGCGCTTACGTCACTCTCAGTGCTGACGGTCACAAATCATTGAACTCTGTGATTGGCTAAAATGCTGCAGACAACCAACCAAAGACCCAGGGAAAGCAAGAAACCTCAGACTTGTTGTCTTCTTCCCAGAAAATCTCCCTTATTTAATTATCTGGTCATTGCGGGAGGCCCCTACTTCAATGGATGTTGGAGTGTTAGCTCTCTTTCTCTTCCCTAGTTATAATTAGTTTTTCTCTTCCCAGCTATAATTAATCCCACATGTTCAATGTGAAGTTCTACTTCAATTGAGGTTCAAGTGTTAGTTTTTTCTCTCTTCCCATATGTTCAATGTGAGAGGGAGATGTCCCATCCTTGGAGAGTTCTGTATGGATTTTAATTTTTTTTTACAACATGGATTATTATAACTGGAGACTGGGAACAACTGGATTGTTAAAACTGGAGACCAGGACAAATCTGGAATATTGTAACTATAGACCAGGAGAAATCTGGATTGTTATAACTGATGTCTAGGAGAAAACTAGATTATTATAACTGAAGACTCGGAGAAAACTGGATTATTACAACAGGAGACCAGAAGAAAACTGGATTGTTAAAACTGGAAACCAGGAAAAATCGGTAATGTTATAACTGGAGACTTGGAGAAAACGGGATGTAGTTATAAGTGGAGACCGTGAAAAAGCTGGATTGTTAAAAACTAGAGACTAGAACAAATGTGGATTGTTAAAAATGTGACCAGGAGAAAACTGGATTGTTATAACTGGAGACCAGGAGAAACTGGTTTGTTATAACTGGAGACTAATAAAAGACAGATTCTTATAATTGGTGATTAGTAGAAAACAGGATTGCCATCCAAAAAGCATCTGCCCCCATTCATCATTGCATTTGTGTCTATTTTCTGTCTTGTTTAGTATTTAAGAAAAATCACAAAATTTGGTGCAAAAGCACTCCAGTCCCTCCGCCGATTCTCATAAGCGATTGGCGCAATTATTGCACCGTTATGGGAAACGTGTTATAGCAAAAGAAAAAAAAACTGTTCAATATAAAAAAAAGAGTGTGCAAAACTCATGAATCGCCATCTTTTGGAAAAATTTGGGGCAAAAAAAACAGTATTGAACACCAAACGACAAAGAAGTAGGAAAGTGACTTAAAAAAAGGCAAATGATGAGTCGGAGCCTTTATGATGGTTTCGTATGGGGTTAACGCTCTGGATAAAGAGTGAATAAAAAGAGGTTACATAGGGAAGCAAAAGGTGATCAGGCATAAAGACTCGGGGCCGACTATCTAGCTGGAGTCAATATACGTATTAGCATGGACATTGTGGCTCGGTAAGAGCGTGCATAAGCGCACAGCCGAGGAGCCAGTGCTCTGACTACAAAACAGGATACGAAAACCGAACATCCAATTTCTATGCAGATCACCAAACCATGAAGGTAGAAGTCACTGGAGCAATGTACAATTATGAGTTAAACAATAGCCCATTGACGGAGCAGCAGTGGCTCTGGCTGTAAACAGGGGCTTAAAAGCTCAGGGGCCGTGGTTATCAGGCAGCACGCCGAGATTATATGCAACATCTAGATAGACGCAACCCGAAAAAATACAAGATAAACTCCTGAAAAGGCTCTGAAATTTTTCATTAAAAAAATTTAATTTTTCAGTGTTACTTACGTTCGCAGAGGGAAATACTCATTTTTATGCCATAATCAATATTCCAAGAAACTTGTCAATCACATTCCGCCTTCTCATAGAATCATAGAATGGTAGAGTTGGAAGGGACCTCCTGGGCCATCTGGTCCAACCCCCTGCTCAAAGCAGGATTCTCTAAATCATCCCAGACAGATGTCTGTACAGCCTCTGTTTGAAGACTTCCATTGAAGTAGAACTCACTACCTCTCGTGGCAGCCTGTCCCACTCATTGATCACCCTCATTGTCAAAAAGTTTTTGCTAATATCTAATCTGTGTCTCCTCCCTTTCAGTTTCATTCCATTGCTTCTCGTGTTTCCATTGAGAATAATGATGATCCCTCTACACTGTGACAGCCCTTCAGATATTTGTAGACAGCTATTAAGTCTCCTCTCAGTCTTCTTTTTTGCAAGCGAAACATTCCCAGATCCTTTAACCGTTCCTCATAGGACATACTTTGCAGTCCGTCACCATCCTGGTCGCTCTTGTCTGAACATTTTTTAGTCAATGTTTTTTTTTAAATGTGGTGCCCAGAACTGGGTACTGGCCCAAAGGAAAGCCCTGATCACCAATTAGAAAGGGAGGGGGATGAGATCAACCCAAGAGTTGTCCCTACGGCATCTGAGTACACTCCGATTTTCACGGAGTGAAGCAATGTCTACAGAGACAGTTTTATATTTCTCCACCTCCGAGAAAATCGGATCTATTTAGCATAATCAGACCGATTTTCTCAGATGGAGGGAAAAACGATCGTCTGCACCTGCCATAAGGAGAAGGCTCTGGTTTGGGCAAATATCCTAAGTCATGCTGCAATGATCATTTGACTCACATCCTCTAGGTGGCACTAGAGAGTCAATTCCTACTCCTGATTTGCATACTCTTTCCCAGAGAGCATTGCCTGGTCTATAAGGCCATGGTATATAGGTCCTGGTCATGACCATTAATGAGTAGTGTTATTTTTGTGCTAGTAAAATATTTTATTTTGGTCTATGGAATTTTTTTTTAACAACTTATGGCCATTTTTAATATCTAGGCTATCTAGGCTTGCTGATAGTCAACAAAAACTAAATACTTCTCAAAGATGAGGATTTTCTACACACATATCTATTTAGATATCTGTCACCAAATGTAGAGGTAGATGCCCTGATTCTAGTTATACCTCACTTACTGGGCTGCTTGCTGCAGTTTTCATAAAATCTCTGCTTTTTCTGCTGCAGATCTAACAATGTTCTGAATGCTGAGCCCTGTATGACCCCACCCACACCACTGATTGGCTGCTTTCTGTGCACACTGCGCATAGGCAGAAAACTGCCAATCAGTGTTGTGGGCGGGTTATGCAGAGCTTATGTTTACTAGTCCTCTGGTGATAATCTCCTGCTGAAAAAAGTGAGTTTATGAAAACTACGGCAAGCCGCCCAGTAATGGACACAGCACTGGAATCAGGGTTTCTGCCCCTACATCATGATTAGGTGGCAGATTGTTTATAAGATATAAATATCAAAAGCTCTAATTTTCAAGTTTGCCATAGGGGTGTAATATTTGGAGGCTGCGCAGGCAGCAGTCGAACCTGACCCCTCAATGTCTATAAGAGCCCCTTTTACAGATTTTCCTTTGGTTTGCTACAATGTGTAAGTCTATAACTCCAGGCTTTTAGAGGATTGTCTAGAAAGGATACAACTGTAACAAACCCTCAGCTGTGAATGGGAAACAAGGTTCCCATTCATAGACAGCAAGCCGAAAAGCAAAAAAAAAGTTATTTTTGCTGCCTTTAATGGGGCCCCTGTAACTATGTTATTCTTCTGGTTTGCTACAATGTATCAGTTATAAGCATACTGGTCACAAAGGATTATCTAGACTGGATGTAACTGTAACAAACCATCAGCTGTGAATGGAAACAAGGTTTCCATTCACAGACAGCAAGCAGAAGGGCAAATAAAAGTTATATTTGCTGCATTTAATGGGGTTCTGAAATTTAGCTATTCTTCTGGTTTGCTACAATATATCAGTGTAGGTAAGACTTATAAGCAAGGCTGGTCACAAAGGATTGTTTTGACTGGATGCAACTGTAACAAACCCTCAGCATCGTTTCCATTCACAGAAAGCAATCAAAAGGCAGCATAAAGTATTTTTTGCTGACTTTAATGACTTTTTAACATTCATTATATATATATATAAGAAAATGTAATTGTCAGAAGGGAAAATTGTGCAATTTATGGCAATTTAACAAGTCAGGAAAATGGAGGCATTGATCAGATCAGAGGAAAATGGACCCATATTTCCCCCCTAACATGTAAAATTCAACAATTGGCGAATTAAACAGATATATGAAAGATACATGTTATTTTTACTTTTCTGGGTTCTTATTATTATACCTGCAAGTTCTGGCTCCAGTTTTCGGAGTCTAGTTAGCAGGTGACACAAAGCTGAGACCTTTAGCGAGTTGCCAACTTGATTGTTTTTTTTATTGTTTTGTTTTTTTCGAAAGCCCAAACAATGAAGGTAAATTAGCGGAATGAGTCATAGATCAACTCGCCGAGGTCTCGCTGGCGTCTAGACGGAGCGAACATTACTGTAAGAGAAGACTCTCGCCCTGTTAAAAGGGCCGCACGCCCTGTCTTGTATAAATGCTAATCCCTACCTCTGCTGAAAATCCTTCACAGGATTTGCCCTTTTACAGTCCTCATGACAGTTTTTAAACTTCATTAATGGTCGTCAGGCTCCCAGACGGCAGAACACTCGGCAGATCCTGAAGTCTAACTATAGACCCCCGGAGAATAAACTGCATCTTATACCAACTGGCAAGTGTCTGCGGAGCTGCTGCTCGGAGGATCCAAAGCCAATTTATAGGGGATGCGTCACCAAAAAAACACATATCGTTTAAATCAGGTTTTTGTGTTCCATGATTTTTTTTCATGATTTATTAAAATAAAAAAAAAATAGAGATCTTAGAACTTTCACACTGACCACTGGAGGGAATTTAGACTCATACTTCACCTTTTCAGCAGGCTCCTTATCAGCACAGACAGGATTACATTGACAGGTAACACCTCTATGCAAAGCTGATAACTTAGAATCCATCAACTACAATAGGTGATATCACAGCTGACCTTCTCCTGTACAATGACTGATAACGTCTCTATATACAGCAGATAACACAGGATCCACCATTCACAATAGGTGATATCACAGCTCACCTCCTCCTCCTGTACAATGACTGATAACGCCTCTATAAACAGTATATAACACAGGATCCACCATTCACAATAGGTGATATCACAGCTCACTTCCTCCTCCTGTACAATGACTGATAACACCTCTATATACAGTATATAACACAGGATCCACCATTCACAATAGGTGATGTCACAGCTCACCTTCTCCTGTACAATGACTGATAACACCTCTATATACAGTAGATAACACAGGATCCACCATTCACAATAGATGATGTCACAGCTCACCTCCTCCTCCTGTACAATGACTGATAACACCTCTATATACAGTATATAACACAGGATCCAGCATTCACAATAGGTGATGTCACAGCTCACCTCCTCCTGTACAATGACTGATAACAGCTCTATATACAGCTGATAACACAGGATCCACCATTCACAATAGGTGATGTCACAGCTCACCTCCTCCTCCTGTACAATGACTGATAACACCTCTATATAAGCCCCCGTCTCACATAGCGATATCGCTAGCGAGATCGCTGCTGAGTCACTAGTTTTTTGACGCAACAGCGATCTCCCCAGCGATATCGCTGTGTGTGACATTCAGCGACGATCAGCCCCCCTGCCGGGTATCGCTGATCGTCGCTGAATGTCCTGGACATTTTTTTGATCGCTGGTCTCCCGCTGACAGGCACGCATCGCTGCGTGTACAGGCGGGAGACCAGCGATCCGCTGGTAACCAAGGTACACAGTGGGTTTCCAGGCGCGGGGCTGTGCCTGGAAACCCGACGTGTACCTTGGTTAACAGCTCCCTGCATCAGGGCGCTGGTATCTTATGTACACTGCGGGTAACTAAGCGATGTTACCTGCAGAGTAGCTGTGCTGACCGCTGCCTGAGCTACCTGTTTGGCAGCTCAGCAGCGATCATGTAGCGACACACCAGTGATCCTGATCGTTGTCGGGATCGCTGGTGTATCGCTATGTGAGACCCGGGCTATACAGTACATAACACAGGATCCACCATTCACAATAGGTGATACCACAGCTCACCTCCTCCTCATGTACAATGACTGACAACACCTATATACAGTAGATAACACAGGATCCACCATTCACAATAGATGATGTCACAGTTCACCTCCTCCTCCTGTACAATGACTGATAACAGCTCTATATACAGTAGATAACACAGGAACAACCATTCAAAATAGGTGATGTCACAGCTCACCTCCTCCTGTACAATGACTGATAACACTTCTATATACAGTAGATAACACAGCATCCACCATTCACTATAGGTGATGTCACAGCTCACCTCCTCCTGTACAATGACTATAACACTCTATATACAGTAGATAACACAGGATCCACCATTCACAATAGGTGAGGTCACAGCTCACCTCCTCCTGTACAATGACTGATAACACCTCTGTATACAGTAGATAACACAGGATCCACCATTCACAATAGGTGATGTCACAACTCACCTCCTCCTGTACAATGACTGATAACACTTCTATATACAGTAGATAACACAGCATCCACCATTCACTATAGGTGATGTCACAGCTCACCTCCTCCTGTACAATGACTGATAACATCTCTATATACACAGATTCACAGACACTTCACAATGTCATCTCACCTACTCAACCTCTCTCCTGGCTTTGCAAACAATTGATAACCTCTATATACAGTAGATGACACAGGATCCACCATTCACTATAGGTGATGTCACAGCTCACCTCCTCCTCCTGTACAATGACTGATAACATCTCTATATACACAGGATTCAACATTCACAATGTCACTTCTCACCCTACTCAACCTCTCTTCACAATGAGCTTTGCAAACAATTATAAGATGATTCAAAACAAAAGATAGGATCAGACCCTGTCTATTGGTGCATATAGATATACAGAAAAATGGATACATGCAACGTTTTAGTCCTCATTTGAAGACTTTCTCAACCCTCATGAATTACATTACTGATCCTGTACTGATCCTTAGTTACATCCTGTATTATACTCCAGAGCTGCACTCACTATTCTGCTGGTGCAGTCACTGTGTACATACATTACATTACTGATCCTGTACTGATCCTTAGTTGCATCCTGCATTATACTCCAGAGCTGCACTCACTATTCTGCTGGTGCAGTCATTGTGTACATACATTACATTACTGATCCTGAGTTACATCCTGTATTATACTCCAGAGCTGCACTCACTATTCTGCTGGTGCAGTCACTGTGTACATACATTACATTACTGATCCTGTACTGATCCCGAGTTACATCCTGTATTATACTCCAGAGCTGCATTCACTATTCTGCTGGTGCAGTCATGGTGTACATACATTACATTACTGATCCTGTACCGATCCTGAGTTACATCCTGTATTATACTCCAGAGCTGCACTCACTATTCTGCTGGTGCAGTCACTGTGTACATACATTACATTACTGATGCTGTACCGATCCTGAGTTACATCCTGTATTATACTCCAGAGCTGCACTCACTATTCTGCTGGTGCAGTCACTGTGTACATATATTACATTACTGATCCTGTACTGATCCCGAGTTACATCCTGTATTATACTCCAGAGCTGCACTCACTATTCTGCTGGTGCAGTCACTGTGTACATACATTACATTACTGATCCTGTACTGATCCCGAGTTACATCCTGTATTATACTCCAGAGCTGCACTCACTATTCTGCTGGTGCAGTCATTGTGTACATACATTACATTACTGATCCTGTCATGGGCGTACCCACCGTGGGGCAGGGGGGGGCCGTTGCCCCCCCCTAGGAGCAGGGGGGCGCCGTGCCAAGATGAGGCCTGTAGCTGCATTCTGCCGCCCCCTCTCCCGTTCTCTGAGCGCCGGCTGTCAAATTGACAGCCGGCTCAGAGAAAGTGCTGCTGCTGCGCATCGCTGTGCAGTCACAGTGTGCTAGCATCTGACTCACTCCAGGCTCCAGCCAGGTGTCAGAGTCAGAGACGCTAGCATACAGCTGAGCTACACACACTCACATCTTGCTCCTCTGCAGTGCTCTGTGCCCTGACCGCCGCCGCAGGAACTTCCACATCCATGAAGCGCCAGCAGCGTGATCAGGTCACATGATCACGCTGCTGACGTCACACGCTGGCTCTTCAGAGGCGAAGACACAGGCAGTGAGGCAGCGGTTGGTGGTAAGTGCTCCAGACGTGTAATGGAGCTGAAGAACCACCGAAGATTAACGGGGGACATGTGTGAGTGTGAGTGTATGGGGGGGGGATTTTAGAGTGGGGATGGGGGGTTACTTTATGAGTGGGGGGATTTGGAGTGGGGATAGGGGTTATTTTATGTGTGGGGGGGATTTGGAGTGGGGATGGGGGGGTTATTTTATGCATGGGGGGATTTGGAGTGTGGATGGGGGGGTACTTAATGTATGTGGGGGGATTTGGAGTGTAGATGGGGGTACTTAATGTGTGTGGGGGGATTTGAAGTGGGGATGGGGGATTTAATGTGTGGGGGGATTTGGAGTGGGGATGGGGGGTTATTTTAAGTGTGGGGATTTGGAGTGTGGATGGGGGGGTACTTAATGTATGTGGGGGGATTTGGAGTGTGGGTGGGGGGGTACTTAATGTATGTGGGGGGATTTGGAGTGTAGATGGGGGTACTTAATGTGTGTGGGGGGATTTGAAGTGGGGATGGGGGATTTAATGTGTGGGGGATTTGAGGGTACTGAAGAGCATGTATGTATGAGGAAACAGTATGGGGGATGGTTGCAGACAGTATGGGGAGTGAACGGGTGAATGTGTGTGGACACAGTATGGGGAGTGAGGGTGATGGGATGTGTGCAGACACAGTATGGGGAGTCAGGGGTATGTGTGAGCAGGCAGAATAGAGTGAGGGGGTAAATATATGAGGAGACAGCGTGAGGAGGGAGGGGAATAGTGTGAGGCGACAGTATATTGCAGATATTTTTATTCAGGAGCATTATAATGACTCTTCTGTCTTTAAGGGCATCGTGTGGAGAGTTGGTGCAGAAGAGCGGAGAAGATGGAGGTCTGCAGAGACGACTGTGGATGAGAAAACTCATCATAGGGTCTGGACAAGATGAAGAAAAGGAGAATGACTCCAGAGACGACGTCATCTATAAGGTACATTTTTTGTTCTTATATTTTACAACCTGAACGACCATGGCTTGCCCCCCCTAGTTTTGATCCTGGGTACGCCCATGGATCCTGTACTGATCCCGAGTTACATCCTGTATCTCTTTTTTTATTATAAAAGTACAAAACAAAACTTACAGACAAAACTTACAGACAAACTCAATAAAAAAACATTATTCATAAACCCCAAAAGTCCAATGTCCAGCAGATTTATACAAATAAAGCATTCCTCCATTTCATTAATACCCCCCAGCAAGGGAAGAGACCTCAACCTTTATCTTTTTTTCCCTTCCTATGTACCTTTTTCCCCTTATTCACTCATACCCACGCATTCACCCCTAGATAAAAAACAAAACTCGGCCAACTGCCCTAAAGAAAGTAAATAGGCCACGAAAGTTTGTGGCCTATCACACCAGGTCCCACGAGAGTTTGTGGCCTTTCCTACACAGCAATCTTCTTGGCATCCCGCCGGACGTCCATTCTCCAAAACCCATCCCCCTTCCCCCCCAAGAAACCCTCCACCCCACCTAAACTAAATCCCCCTACATGCATCATAGTACACACAACACATATATATACAACCTTATAATAACATATATCAATAATAACACCTATCAATAATAACCGCTACACACCTTAACCATGACCAAAAAACAGGCCCAAGTTCAATGCTTGCAAGAACTATACCCGGGTTACCAATTACAAAACAAAAATCTATAAGTGAGGGTTACAGCTCACCACCAGGAACTGGAGACCATAGAGGCTCTCACCCTAATCTACCGCACATCACCCTGACCCTCTCTAACAACACAAAAGAGAAAAACCTGTCCCTATAGCCCCACCAATCTCTCCCTGCCTGCCCCTACCTGTCCCTCACTGACCCTCACTACCAACCTAATACTAACTAACTGTACCAAAAGACTGTACTTATCTGTCCCTCCCTGTCCCAACACGTCTAACTGACCCTACAAAATAAAGATAAAAGGATAAAAAAAACTAACTCAACCCTATCACAGGCACACAGAACCTAACTCTCCCTAGGGCACATTAAAGGAGAAACCCCTACATAGAAGAGAGGCCCTCCCTGCACCCAGCCTCTCAAACTCCAGGGAGCGCACTTTTGCCAGGTCACCCAGGATGTTCCTAATCACCTCTTCCCTGGGGAGGACTTTCCGCTGAGTAGACACTAGACACCGTGCATTCCACGTGCAGAATCTAAAACAGTGCCCCGATCTCGACCACCAAGGGACCTGAATGCCCCATAGGCCCACTTCGCATAGGAGATGCCTGCCAGCCTGGGCCAGCCAATGGAAGCACCCACCCTGCTGTAGACCTCTGTATTAAAGGGACACCGAGGCAGGAAGTGCTCCATGCTTTCAAGCATACCGCCACACTCCTCGCGGGGACAATCTCGGTCATCAGAGCTCCTGCACTTCAGGTTGTCCCTCACATACAGCTTCCCATGGAAGCAGCGCCAACCCAAGTCCCAAAACTTCAAGGGGATCCGCTTAGAGTTCAATAACCCGAGCCCCACCTCCAGATCCCGGCTTGGGCAATCCCTGAGTGCCAGGGGCTTCTGAAAGTGGGTCAACAGGATCCTATTGTCAAGAAACCTTCCTGACATGATCCTAATCTCCCACACTCCCAGACCCCATCGACGGATCACCGTCAGAACCGGGGTAACGTAAGCCGGAAGATGCCCATCAGGTGTACGAAGGTCCTTCACCTGCCCTCCTGTCTCCCATTCCTGGAAGAAAGGCCGAAACCACCCCCTACAGGAGAATACCCATGGAGGAGCCCTCTCTGACCAGAGGTTGGCGATGTTTGCCTTAAGAAAGGTGTTTACTAGAAACACCACAGGGTTGATCATACTCAACCCTCCTAGTCTCCTCGTGCGGTACGTGACCTCCCTCTTGATTAGGTTCAGCCTATTTCCCCATAATAATTGGAAAAACAGGCTGTAGACCCGTGTTCAAAGAGGCTCTGGCAAGATGCAGACGCTGCCCAGATATATTAGCAAAGGAAGCAAATAGCCCTTGGCAATACTAACCCTTTCCCTTAGGGTCAAAGACCAACCCTTCCACTCATCCACCTTCTGGGCGGCAATCTTAAGTCTGCCCTCCCAGTTTTGCTGGGGATAGTTCCCCGGGCCGAAACTGATGCCTAATATTTTTGCTGTGGCTTGAGGCCCTGGAAGGGTGCCCGGGAGATCAAAACTTGGATCTCCCCCTCCCAGCCAGAGACTCTCACACTTGTCCCGGTTTATCATGGACCCGGATGCCACCGAGTAGCTTTCAACCTCAGACATCACCCAATCCGCCTCCTCTCTCGAGGATACAAAAAGGGAAACTTCGTCAGCGTACGCCACTACCCTCAAGGCGGCCTCTGGCTCCACCTGGTCCATCCCGACTCCCACCAACGGTCCGCGCTCCACCCTCCTTAAAAGGGGGTAGATCGCGAACACGTATAACAGTGGGCTCAGAGGACAGCCCTGGCGGACACCAGACCTCACCTCAAAAGGGTGTCCGACCCAACTGTTCACGAGCGGAAAAGTCTCTGCCCCATTGTATAAAACTCTCAACCAATCAACAAACCTCCCAGGCAGACCATACCTCAGATGGACAGACCAGAGGTACTCATGGTTAACCCGGTCAAAGGCCTTTGCCTGGTCTAAGGACAGCAAGTACCCCTCCAGTGACCTGCCCTGCCCTGTTCCACTGCCTCTCGGACACCAAGCACAGCACTAAATGTACTGCGGCCTGGAACAGAGCAGTGCTGGGCCCCCGAAAGGAGCCGGGGTGCAAACTTCACCAACCGATTAAAAAGGACCTTTGCCAGAACCTTTCGGACCGTATTGAGAAGCGCTATGGGACGCCAATTCTCAATACGGGATGAGTCTTTACCCTTTGACAGGATAATCATGGCTGACTTCCTCATTGAACTGGGCAGAGAGTCCGAGGAGAGGCACTCATTAAACACCTCAGTCAAGAGGGGGACCAAAGAGTCCCTAAAAGTCTTGTAGAACTCGGATGTTAAGCCACCCGGACCGGGCGACTTTTTGGGCTGTAGTCCATCAATCGCCCGTGTCACTTCCTCTTCCCTGATTGCTTCTGCCAAAACATGAAGAGAGGGGTCATCCCCCGGCTCAGGGATGGTTTCAGCCAGGAAAGCCGACATCTCATCCCGATCAGGATCCCTCCTCCCCAAGAGGTGCGAGTAGAAGGATCTGACCACCTCCAAGATCCCTGATTTGAATCTGTTCAGGGACCCCGTACTGTCGATCAGTCCTGTCACCATCTTACAATTCACTGACAACCTGCAGTTTCTGTAAGGGTCGGGCGAGCGGTACCTCACGAAATCCCTCTCAAAAACCAAGGATGTGTGCCTAACGTACTGGCACCCCTTGAACAAGGTCTTCACCCTGGAGATTTCCTCTCGGTCCCCTCCAGTTGAGACGAGCTGCTCGAGTTTCCTCCCCAGCTGCTGATACAGGCGGTACCTGTTCAGGCCCCTGAGGCTCGAAAGCTGACAGAAGGCTGACAGAAGAACCTTGCTCTGAAGAAATTCCTCAAAGGACAGTCTTACTTCCGCTTCTTCCAGAAGGGACGAATTCAGCTTCCATAGGCATCTCCCCATCCGGGGAGTCTCTGTAACATTCAAAGTAAAGAAAATTAAGCAGTGATCAGAGAACTCCACCTCAACAGCGGACACTGCAGAAGAGACGGCTTCCTCCTTTAAAAAAAAACCTATCTATCCTAGACCTACTGCTTCCCTATAAAAGGTGAAACCCTCGTGACCTGGGGTGTGCCGGATGTGGACATCCACTAGGCGAGCTTCGCATACTATGCTATTCAAGGCTATGCTATCATAAGATTGCGGGCCATAGATATTGATGAGCCGAAGCTCCTGTCCCCTCATGAAGACGTCAAGGACCAAACATCTCCCCATTTCAACCTCGATCAACCTTCTGCATTCCACCTCCGCAGTCTTAAAAAGGACCACTACCCCGCTATATGGCTCGGCTGCAAGAGACCAGTATGAGGGCCCACTCATCCATTCCCTCTTTGCTTTGTGGATGGACCCTAGGTTCGTTAGTATGGTCTCCTGCAAAAATAAAATGTCAGCCTCAACCCGGGTGAAAAAATCAAAGGCCGTAAATCTAGCCGTATCCGACTTTATGCTGGCAACATTAATCAACGCCAGAGTCAACGGGATAGGTTCCGCCATCATGGGTGATTGAGTTAGACGGCCTGTTTTTTAACCGTACCCCAGATTTCCTCTCCCCCTCTGAGGAGGAGCCCGACTCACCCCTCCTCTTTAAAGACACCGAGGTGTCCATTTCCTCCTTAGCAGCAGTGGACACCTCCTTCCCAGTACTAGATTCCTCGCCCCTGGACCCTGAGGTAGTCCCCCCCCAGAGGAGTGTGAATCCCCCGTAGGACGGACCTCGCCACTCCCTGAGGGCACCCCAGATGCTGCGTCCGGCCCTCAACCCCGACCTCCGACACAGAGTCATCGAGGGCTTGGAACCGATTGGAGAGGGGGATCAGAGTGAAGCCGGTGAGATCTTCCGTAGGCACCCTAACGGTTGGGGGGGCATTAGATTTTTTAGCCTTGTTCTTCCTCTTCTTCCGCCTCTTACCGGTACGATTGTCACCTGTTTTTTTTAGGCTACTCCACCACCTCTTCACCCACACTTTCATACTAGGAAGAGTTATCAGAAGCAGCCAACTCCTCCCTATCCATCCTCCGGATCTCCTCGCTCACCGACTTCTCCCCAGGGCCTCAGAGGCTTCGGCTGCCGCCTCCAGGGTGGGGCAGTCATCACCCCAGATGCCTGAGGCTTATCCTGACCCCTGCCCTTACAGCGCCTCACCTGTTGCCACTGGTGGGCAGATGTACCAGCCTTGCCTTTCCTCACTGACCCCTCAGCTCCCTCACGCCTCCTCCCTCAGCCCCAGCAGAAGTTGCACCACCGGAGACCATCCCATGGCTCCCCCCTGCCGGGACAGAGATGGTGCTAGAAAAGGAGCGGGGGCAGCGGCTATATGGGTGACCTAGGTCACCACACAGGTGACACCTAATGTCACCACAGGCTGCGGCAAGATGGCCTACCCCACCACACAAGGCACACTTCTGCATCTTGCAGCCTGCGCTGAAGTGGCGGGGATCCCCACACCTGTGGCAGAGCTTTGGTTGCCCCGGTAGAAGATCTGGATTCTGTCCCTCCCTCGAAATGCTGAGGAGGGGATGTGGGTGACCGTACCTCCTGAAACCTTCAACTTTACCATGAAGGTCCAGCCCACTGACCAAATGCCAAACTCGTCCCTATTTTTCTTAGGGACCTCAGTGACTTCCCCATAACGGGAAAGCCACGTCATGATGTCGACCCCAGAGAGTGACTCGTTACTTGTCAGAACGGTCACCCTCTTTACACTATTTTGGCGAGACACCACCTGTATGGCAAAGTCTCGCCAGCTGGGCTCCCCCTTTGCCAGTTCAAAATTCGACCAGAAAAGCTCTAGGCCCTCTGGCCGAACAAAACTGACATCGAAGAAGGAGGTGCCAAACGGATGAATCAGGGCAAAGATGTCCGTCGCCCTGAAGTCCATCTTCAGAAGGAGCTCCATAACCCTTGCTCTTGGCGGGCACGCTTCACTGCCCCTCCACCGAAGACGGACCACATTCCGCCTGGCCACCCCCTGCCCAACTGTCGGGAGGCACCAAACCGTTTCCCCCTCCCTTTTATCTTGGAAGGCAGCCAGGCCGTATCTATCCAGCCAAAAGGCCAAGTCCACCTCTCTTCCCTGTACATCGATCGTCCATTCTCCCTTTTTGAGGGCCTCCAGGAAACGGCGCCGCAAGACGCTATCCTTGAGGTCCAGAGGGGAGGAAACCCCCTGACTAGACCCTGAGGCTCCAGCCACCACCCCCGAATAACTCAGCGGACCGGTGGCTGGGGGGGCGGATGGACTGGCCCCCCCTTCCAGTACCCTCAGACACCCCATTCAGACTTGCCACCCGATTCAGACTTGCCACTTTAGACACACTGCCACTCGCATCCTCAACCACAGATACTTCCATACCCACACCCTCCTCATCCACTCCATCAGTCACCCCACTCACTCCACTCTGACTCACATGCACACTGGGGTAATATCATTTTGCCTCACTTTTTGGGAACTTATAGATTTTACCACACTGCTACCGCCACCTACTGGTGGCATCTTCCCTGCCGGGGGGTTCTGTCCACACAGTGCTGCTGCCCCTAAGAACTGTGCTGCCATAGGGTTTCAGCAGCACTGCCTCCACAGCCTGCACAGAGCCTTCTTTCTCACTGGCAGAGATTAAGCCAGGAGCAGTCCTGCCTCCAGCTCCATCCTGGCTTGTCGCCAGTGCCCCCACCACAGGTAAGCCCCCAGACTCGGGACCCGGCCAGGCATGCGCCCTTGCTGCTGTCTGCTGCAGATGCAGTTTCTGCTTCATTGCTGACCAAGATCAACATTTTTTTTTTTTTGGCTGGGAAGCCACGCCCTCAGCCTCCAGCCTCACAACACAGAGATCAGCAGCTGCACCCACATGAGCGGCAGGTGCCGAGGAGGCCACGCTTCCCGAGACCAGCCGCAGCGGGACCCCCAGAGCCCAAGGGGCCCCTCCCAGGGCACAGTGCCCCCCACCACCACACCCTGGGCCACAAACAGCTTGGGCACAGCAACTCCGGCGGCCGGCCCCAGGCTAGGCCACTCCACCTCAGCGTCCAACGGCGGCGGGGCCCCCAGCCCAGACTTCACCGCAGACCCCGCCAGGGGAGCTGACCCCACCACATGTTTTTTATGAGCCGGCTCTGCCGAAGCCGCAGGCCCCTCCCCTTAACTTTATCCAGTAACAGATCCATAAGTGGGGGTCCCAGACACCACAGCGCTCACCGCCGGAGATGCGGTCCGGCTGTTACTCTCTTACCCACCACTGGGCCACCCTCCACACCATGCTCCATATCAGACACACCACTACCCCCTCCGTTACCACAAACAGAGGCGGCGCCCTGCGTGTCATGGCCTGTAATCTCCCCACTCCCTTGCTGCGGACCCACAACAGAGCCCGAGCCGGGGTGGGTAGCGGGTGCCGCACAGCGAGACTGGGGGGCCCCAGAGAGGGGGACATACACAAATTTCTGGACAACCGATGTTTTCTTTTTTATCTTCTTTTTAGCCTTTCTCTTCATCCCCCTCCTGGTTGCCTCGTCCTCACAGATCTCATCCCTGAACCTCAGCTGGTTAAACCAGACCGGGGACTCGATCTGCCGGATCTGCTGCATGACGAGGCAGCCCCCCTCACTGCTACTGCTACCACCATCCTCATTCTACCCCTCGCACCCGCTGCCCTCTGAAGGGCCAGAATCTGGCGGGAGAGCCACTTGCTCGGGGGCTATCCCGCTATGCGACACCTGGAGATCTCTTACCAGGCCACCAGGCGGTGGGTAGGGCACGACCTCCTCCTCGCATTCCTCTTCCTCCTCCACCACCTGGCCGGAGCTCTGTGGCCCCACCGGAGCCCCAACGCACGTTTCGCTATCTTTAGCCTCCTTGGGGGGCGATGTGGAATGAAGTGCTGACAAACTATATATGGCATGATGACCAGGTGGGAATAATTACCCATTCCAGGCAGTGCGCATGCGGGTGCTGCCACAACGGCGGTGTCCGCGCCGCTTCATTTTTGTTTCATTCACCATTAGACTTCATTTGTGTTACATATTTTTTGTGAACGTTTTTATATTTGTATATTTTTCAATAAAATTTATTCTTGAAATAGAAACTTTGTCTAACCCTTTGCTATTAGTTGGGCTAGATGCTCTTATTTCCTCATCTGGTATAAAGATACTCAGCAGTGATGACGGCGCATGTCTGAAGAATAACTCCAGAGTCGCATGACACGAGGGATTCAGCAGGAGTGACTCATGTCCCTCGCTGCACTGTTCAGACCCAGCTCCGTCCTCTGCTCTCCGTGGAGAGAACAGCTACGGGTGATATCGGGGGAGGATCGGCAGATCCTTTGAAGCTTTTCATCTCTTTTCTTTATTCTGGATTTATTACATTTCTTTCTTCTGAGTTTTTTGATATGTTAATTTTCACAAATTGTAGAGTATTAAATGTGTGTTGTTTTATTACAGCTTTTATGAGCAGAGCAGAACACCAAACATACAAAAGACACCCCACCCTAGTAATAACCCCACCGCACTGCCTCTTCCCTGCCTATAATAACCCCCACAGACCAATTATAGGGATGTCTTCAAGGCTCCTCGCTCTGTGCTCCTCCAGCGGGGGTGCCTGGCAATCACAGTCTCGGGGCATGTTCTATTATTGGAATAATGGGAAGTGACTGCCCTCATATGGCACCAGTCTATAAAGCTACATTTCATCCAGTCTACTTTTTTTTAACTAGAATTAATGTTTCATTTCACATACTTAGTTCAATGGAAATGTGTCACCAAAATTGATGAAATGTTTAAGTAATTTTTTAAGTAAAATGTTTGGGCAATTTTTTGTTTTTGTTTTATTTCCATACCACAATCTGTATTAACAATAAAAATTAAAAATCTTGCAATTCTCACACCACCATTGGGGCTTTTCTAGACTCAAACTTCCTGTTGTTTCAGGAAATGCACATATACATTAGCAGCATGTTTTATGTTGAAGCATCTAATGAGCAGGTGCAAAGGCAGGGAGAGCAGTGACATTGTCTACTGAGATTGAGGGATCCTGTATTATCAGCTGTGTACAGAGGTGTTACCTGTTATTATAATCCTGGCTCTGATGATAATGAGCGTTCTGAAAACTCTTCCTGAACGTACAGAAAGTAAGAATTTAGAATAGTCCAATTGGTCAGTATGAAAATGGAAGACATACTAGTTTTTCTTATTAATAAAGATCATGATATGGAGAAAAAAATACAGGTAGCACAAAAACTTGATTTAAACAATAGGTCAACCCCTTTAAAGAATTTTCCTGGTGAGCTGTGACATCTATAGTGAAGGGTGGATCCTGTGTTATCCTGTGTAATCAACTTTATATACAGTAGATGTGTTATAAGTCATTTTACAGGAGGGGGAGGAGGTGAGCTTTTTTTATCACCTATTGTGAATTTTTGATTCTGTGTTATCTACTGTATACAGAAGTGTTATCAGTCATTGTACAGGAGGAGGAGGAGGTGAGCTGTGACATCACCTATTGTGAATGGTAGATCCTGTGTTATCTACTGTATATAGAGGTGTTATCAGTCATTGTACAGGAGGAGGTGAGCTGTGACATCACCTATTGTGAATGGTAGATCCTGTGTTATCTACTGTATATAGAGGTGTTATCTGTCATAGTACAGGAGGAGGAGGTGAGCTGTGACATCACCTATTGTGAATGCTGGATCCTGTGTTATCTGCTGTATATTGAAGAGTTATCAGTGATTATACAGGAGGAGGAGGAAGTGAGCTGTGACATCACCTATTGTGAATGGTGGATCCTGTGTAATCTACTGCATGTAGAGGTGTTATTAGTTATTGTAAAGGACAAGGAGGAGGTGAGCTGTGACATCTACTGTGAATGGTGAATCCTCTGTCATCTACTGTATATAGTGGTGTTATCAGTCATTGTACAAGAGGAGAAGGAGGTGAGCTGTGACATCACTTATTGTGAATGATGAATCCTGTGTTATCTGCGGTATATAGAGGAGTTATCAGTCATTGTACAGGAGGAGGAGGTGAGCTGGGACATCGCCTATTGTGAATGATGAATCCTGTTATCTGCTGTATATACAGGAGTTATCAATCATTATACAGGAGGAGGAAGAAGTGAGCTTTGACATCACCTATTGAGAATGGTGGATCCTGAGTAATCTATTGTATATAGAGGTGTTATCAGTCATTGTACAGGAGGAGGAGGTGAGCTGTGACATCACCTATGGTGAAGGATGGATCCTGTGTTATCTACTGTATATAGAGGTGTTATCAGTCATTGTACAGGAGGAGGTGAGCTGTGATATCACCTATTGTGAATGGTGGATGCTGTGTTATCTACTGTATATAGAAGTGTTATCAGTCATTGTACAGGAGGAGGTGAGCTGTGATATCACCTATTGTGAATGGTGGATGCTGTGTTATCTACTGTATATAGAGGTGTTATCAGTCATTGTACAGGAGGAGGAGGTGAGCTGTGACATTATCTACTATATATAGTGGTGTTATCAGTCATTGTACAGGAGGAGGTGAGCTGTGACACCACCTATTGTGAATGGTGGATGCTGTGTTATCTTCTATATATAGAGGTGTTATCAGTCTTGTACAGGAGGAGGAGGTGAGCTGTGACATCACAGCTAGGAGGGGTAGCTAATACTAGAGAAGAGAGAGAGAGGATTCAAAAAGATATAAATAAACTGGAGCAGTGGGCAGCAACTAACAGAATGGTTTTTAACAGGGAAAAATGCAAAGTACTACATCTGGGCAATAAAAATGAAAAAAGCATATACAAAATGGGAGGAATAGGGCTAAGTAACAGCACATGTGAAAAAGACTTGGGTATACTAATTGATAACAGACTGAACATGAGTCAACAGTGTGATGCAGCAGCAAAAAAGGCAAATACAATTCTAGGATGTATCAACAGAAGCATACAGTCTAGATCATGTGAAGTCATTATTGCCCTCTACTCCTCTTTGGTCAGGCCTCATCTGGAATACTGTGTCCAGTTTTGGGCACCACATTTTAAAAAAGACATCAACAAACTGGAGCAAGTTCAAAGAAGAGCCACCAGAATGGTGACCGGTCTGCAAACCATGTCCTATGTGGAACGGTTGCAGGATTTGGGAATGTTTAGCTTGCAAAAAAGAAGACTGAGAGGAGACTTAATAGCTGTCTACAAATATCTCAAGGGCTGTCACATTGTAGAAGGATCATCTTTATTCTCATTTGCACAAGGAAAGACTAGAAGCAATGGGATGAAACTGAATGGGAGGCGACACAGATTAGATATTAGAAAAAACTTTTTGACAGTGAGGGTGATCAAGGAGTGGAACAGGCTGCCACGAGAGGTGGTGAGTTCTCCTTCAATGGAAGTCTTCAAACAGAGGCTGGACAGACATCTGTCTGGGATGATTTAGAGAATCCTGCTTTGAGCAGGGGGTTGGACCAGATGGCCCAGGAGGTCCCTTCCAACTCTACCATTCTATGATTCTATTGTGAATGGTGGATCCTGTGTTATATACTGTATATAGAGGTGTATCCACCAAATAGTGCCACTAGTAGTATTATGCTTGTATAATCATTAGATATATACCACAAACAAATCCAGTGAAATAACACTGCAATTTACTCAAGCAATTAAATTAATAACAAAAAAGTTTACTTTGAAAAAATATCAAACTTTATTCATATAAAATGTTAACACACATAGTAAAAAAAGATGCAAGATTGAAAAAAGGGACATACGACTCTCCTACCATGATAAATGCTGCATGGCATAACATATGGTACTACAATCAATCTGAATTTAAACAGCCTACCAATGTCTAAATCAGGATAGAAACACCTTGGTTGGATATGCGAGTGACACATACACCTGCCAGATGGTATAAATAATCCCACCAATAGATCCAACCTCCTATACATACATATACATTGGGTCTGTATTAACAGATATCCAAATGCTTAAAGTAGTGGAGGGGAACCTTTCGGGGACAAAACCATTCTGAACAGTGCTATTGTTGTCAGTCGCATAGAAAAACAACCACCCTGTACATAGCTGTAATGATAAATGATGGAATACCCGATTTTCACAAAACTGTGAACCAGCAGAAAACTGTATGATATACCTTAATGGTTTTGTAGCTATAACGGAGTGTTGTGGAGTCCTGTCCCTCTGCCCCGACGCGCACGTTTCGCCCAGCTTCTTCGGGGGGCGTGTGCAGGGCAGAGGGTGTGCATCAGTTAAATACCCCTGTTGCCCAATGAAAAGAGACCCCCAATTAGTATGTGCCGGTGTGTGAATTGTTGCATAGCGGCGCATGTGTCGTTTTCTGCAAGGCTTCCCTTAACGGACGGATGATTGCGGTCTCAATGAGATCATCATGCAGCACGTGACTAGTCACGTGACTTGCACAGATGACCCCAGTGTTTTAGACCGCGCTCAAACCATCGCGAGCCTGCATCAAACCCCCGCATGCGCACAGCAAACACTTTCTGTCTTCTACAAATGTGTGTGTATCTTAAACCGGTATGTTTCATTTAGTATATGAATACTATGATGATATGTTCTGCTGCGATAGAAATCACAAAAAAAAAGACAAGATGTTACAAACACTAGGCAGTCAATTTCAACTAATAGTCTAAATGACATTTAGCACCACTTAAGAAAAAAAATATATATATATATACATATATATATAAATGTTCAGTTAATGGTTAGTTATTGCTATTGGGCTTGTTGAACATTTATATATAATTTTTTCAAGTGGTGCTAAAAGGTCATTTAGACTATTAGGTAAATTGACTGACTTGTATTGGTAACATCTTGTCTTTTTTGTGATTTCCATCGCTGCAGAACCTATTGCTATAGGGCTTGCTGAACATTTATATATATATTTTTTTTTTCTTAAGTGGTGCTAAATGTCATTTAGACTATTAGTTGAAATTGACTGCCTAGTGTTTGTAACATCTTGTCTTTTTTTTTTGTGATTTCTATCGCAGCAGAACATATCATCATAGTATTCATATACTAAATGAAACATACCGGTTTAAGATACACACACATTTGTAGAAGACAGAAAGTGTTTGCTGTGCGCATGCGTGGGTTTGATGCAGGCTCGCGATGGTTTGAGCGCGGTCTAAAACACTGGGGTCATCTGTGCAAGTCACGTGACTAGTCACGTGCTGCATGATGATCTCATTGAGACCGCAATCATCCGTCCGTTAAGGGAAGCCTTGCAGAAAACGACACATGCGCCGCTATGCAACAATTCACACACCGGCACATACTAATTGGGGGTCTCTTTTCATTGGGCAACAGGGGTATTTAACTGATGCACACCCTCTGCCCTGCACACGCCCCCCGAAGAAGCTGGGAGAAACGTGCGCGTCGGGGCAGAGGGACAGGACTCCACAACACTCCGTTATAGCTGCAAAACCATTAAGGTATATCATACAGTTTTCTGCTGGTTCACAGTTTTGTGAAAATCGGGTATTCCATCATTTATCATTACAGCTATGTACAGGGTGGTTGTTTTTCTATGCGACTGACAACAATAGCACTGTTCAGAATGGTTTTGTCCCCGAAAGGTTCCCCTCCACTACTTTAAGCATTTGGATATCTGTTAATACAGACCCAATGTATATGTATGTATAGGAGGTTGGATCTATTGGTGGGATTATTTATACCATCTGGCAGGTGTATGTGTCACTCGCATATCCAACCAAGGTGTTTCTATCCTGATTTAGACATTGGTAGGCTGTTTAAATTCAGATTGATTGTAGTACCATATGTTATGCCATGCAGCATTTATCATGGTAGGAGAGTCGTATGTCCCTTTTTTCAATCTTGCATCTTTTTTTACTATGTGTGTTAACATTTTATATGAATAAAGTTTGATATTTTTTCAAAGTAAACTTTTTTGTTATTAATTTAATTGCTTGAGTAAATTGCAGTGTTATTTCACTGGATTTGTATATAGAGGTGTTATCAGTCATTGTACAGGAGGAGGAGGAGGTGAGCTGTAACATATCCCGGGATATGTGATGACATTTAGACTGGTGAGGGTCTGTCCGCTGTGACCTGTACCAATTGGCAGAACAGGACACTTTCATCCTTGTTAGCATGAAGTCTGAGTGTGCATGCTCGACCACTATTCCACTCATTCTCTTTTGGGCTGCCACGCCCTGTGTTTGGCTTTTTCTGGAAGCCCCATACATAATGATTGGGGTGGTAGCCAGGCGTCCGACCTGCCAGTACATTTTGTAACAGTGATATTAGTTCCTTGTTCCGCCGATTGGAGCATGTCGAACCCCCACAAATCAGTACGTTATCTCCATCTCCTTTTTGTGGGATGAGTTGCAATAGAAAGGATTGATCCATTGATAGCTGATGGATCAGGAAGACTTCTCTTAAAATTCTGCATTTCTGCTAACTCCGCTCATTGCAAGTAACAGTTTTATGTCCTAATGAATTTAGCCTGTGAGCTGCTCCTACAAATCACACAGAAACATTTTTAGTAGTATACAGTGGTCGAGCTGGAAAGCTTTCTAAGTAAAACTCATCTGGAGAATGCAAAGTGTATCATGACGGCTACCAAAGAAACAGCGTTATGTTCAATCCAAAGGACTGTCATGGGGAATAGAAACGTATATTGTGCTGGAGCCAATACGGTGTCCTAGAGAGTGCTTTTGGAGTCGGGACAGAAATATTACTCTGCAAAATACATCATGTTCAGTCCAAAAGCAATTTTAGAGAGAGTTCATTATGTTGAGGACACAAGCCACTCCAAAATAAGAGCTAGTCATCACGACTTCTCCATCATTGACGGGCTGCCTTTGCCAATATGATGTCTCACGTGACAATAAAAGACATTACACTCAAATATCATCTACAGAAAAAATTGTGGAGTCAATTTTGTGTATTAGTGAAATATAAAAATAGCACTCAACTTTGTTGTATATGGTGAAAATTTATTGTAGTACACCAAAAACGTTGGTCCTGTGGCACGTTTGCCCGATCCTACTCTCATTAGTTCTATATTGGCAGTCCACTATGGACTCCTGTCGTTCAATCCTGAGTCACCCAGTCTCTCATTTGAGACATACTTGGCTTTTGTCTAGTTCAACACGTAACTGAGGAAGCTCTCTACTGACCGAAACGTTTTTGGTCTACTACAATAAATTTTCACCATATACAACTAAGTTGAGTGCTAGGTTTATATTTCACATTTGCATGGTTTTGGAGCCTGACCCAAGCACCTTCCACGGCTGTGCTCACGGTGTATTTTCACAATTTTGTGTATTATTCTGCAGAGTCTTCGTATGACGGGATTACAAATGGTGGAGATTGCGGGCAAAATATGGGACCTGACTGCTATATGACCCCTATATTAGCCAGAAACAGGAGATCATTCTTTAGAGTTGCAACCAAAAATCTATGGTCATCATGGAGAGACTTCCATCGCATCCACTCCTTTGACCTCCGTGTAGAGACAGCCAAATGGTAACTTCTTTACTTCTTTTCACTACTTATATAAAATTACGGTTAGTTACGTTGGGAACATAGCTATAAAATACTTAGTCTTTGCTATCTTACCCGTCTTCGTAACACTAGACTAGAGGGATGGTGGGATAGGGAGATGAAGGCTCTCTTGCACGTTCTGGACTACTGGTTCTCCTCATCTAAGTATTGTTTTAACAACCAGATCAGAACAGAGGTTGAGTGAGTAGGAGAAGCTCCAAACTCAAGGTTTTTGGTTGAAGCTCTATGTCTGTTTTTATAATGCAGACTTGAATTTTCACATGTTCGCCAATGTGTTGATAGAAGCCTCAAAATCTTGAGCAATGTATTGGGTTTGTAGGTTGGAAACGGGAGGGTGAGTGGGTGAAGGAAGCACGCTCAGTTCCCAAGATGTAGAGGTCCTTATCTTTATCATGTTGGCCAATATGTTTGGAGTAGCCTCAAATGTAAGAGCCACGACTTGAGTTATGAGCCACGAATGAAGTTTGCATGGCTTATAAGCAATACATTGGGTTTGGAGATCAGAAAAAGGAGGTTTAGTGGGTAGGGAAAGATCCATTGGGTCATAAAGAGTAGAAGCCATCAGGCAAGTGCTTCATGTCCTTCAATAATCCAGCTTCATCATGTAAACCAATGTGTTGGGAGTAGCCTCAAAGTCAACATGTGCAAAGCTCATAAGCAATTTATCGGCTTTGCAAACTATCCATTGTCATCCATTTTACTCCAGTCATTTCAGACAGTCAAAGAGGGACACCTAAGAGGGTTTTGCATCATGTCAAAACCAACCAAGCCATCTGCAGGGGGGGAAAAAAGCAGCCATGAAGGACTTCTATGGATAAATGTTCATTCCAAGAAGGATGAAGATTTCAGTAAGGAAGGGTCTGAGATGAAGAAGGATATGGTTTAAAATTAGGGAGTGTTCCTCCCATAGATGGTCAATAATAAAGTATCGAGCTGTAAGAAATAAAGTGCCTACAGGATTAATTCCATCTTCAGTGACTCCGGGAAAGGTGGTATCACGCATGCCGATTTTATTGGCGCTAAGTACACATAGCAAAATCCAAAAGCAATGTGGAACAGCAAAGATAAATACACACTACGTAATTAATCCTACATTAACCGAGCTCCATGAATTAGTTTATTGCCAGAGAGTCTGAGCTGCAAAGAGAGCTCATTGCATCAGATGAGCGAGCATCCACCATGATGATAAACACAGCAAGAGTCCTGCCGGCTCCCGGATGCCTCGCTCTCATCTGCTCTTTAGGAAAAAGGCAGAGGAAAACAAATAACCTAAATTAGGACAGCTTCTCTCGCTTCTCATGAATCTCCAGGTGCTTTCAAGCCCATTATCTCCTCCACCAGCCCCCACAAAAAACAGAGAGTGAAATATATACACCAAGGCCAATATGACAAGACCAAGGGAAGGATCACAAAGGAGTAACGACAAACCTGAATCATGGGAATGAATCGGAGCAGATTGCCGAGCACAAGCAGATGGAGAATAGCTGAAGCCTTCAAAGGCTCCTCACATAACGCACTCTATAGATCTTGCTACCTAGACCTGAGAGCGTTAATCAATAGACAAGTCATTTTGATGGACAGTTCAGTTTGGTCCCCCAGGGCAGTAAATGTCCGGGCCAGTGAAATTTTTGGCATATTGACACCTTGCTGTGATATCAGCCATTTTATAGAATTAACCAACATTGAACTTTATCAATTCGCAAGGACATTACTGAGACACAAGGAACAAGACACCATCATTAAAGAACTGATTCATAGCCAATATACTGAACGAGGAATCATGAACCTAAAAGGGCCAATGAAATATGACACATCAGTACCCATAAAGCTGTATATTTAGAGAGAACTATAATGATGGATCGGCTCGATGTAGAAAAGCTTTATGGTTTGATTTGCCCAAGCTAATAAAAATACCCTCAGCCAAGATAATCTATGGGACCAAAACACTGGGACTTTCAAAGGCCCATGCCTAGGGCTGCCCTCCATGATAGGGCGTCTACTCTCAAAGTTATATGTCAGAAGTTTTAATTGAGTAAGTTGACAACCACCACCAATCACTAAAAAGAAGGAGCAGAACCCCAACTAAAATTTAAGGGACAAGACCAGTGTTTAGTTCTCTAATAAGCCTGTACTAGGGCGTCCCCCCAAGAAACGGCATCTGCTCTTAAAGTTACATGTCAGAAGTTTTAATATATGAAGTTGACAACCTCATTGTCTGCTTCTCTAACAAGTCTGTACCTAGGGTGGCCCCCAGAGAAACGGTGTCTGCTCCTAAAATTACATGTCAGAAGTTTTAATTGATGAAGTTGACAACTAACACCAATCACTAAAAAGAAGGTGTAAAACTTCAACTAAGTTTTAAGGGAAAACACTGACTGGTTCTCTAACAGGCCTGTACCTTGGGCTGACCCCCAAGAAATGGCGTCTGCTCTTAAAGTTATATTTCAGAAGTTTTAATTAAATGAAGTTGA
>JARQOD010000003.1:434804603-434967655 GCA_033576555.1 Oophaga sylvatica | reverse complement strand
AAAACTTCCCAAACCCTTAAAAAAAGACCCATGGGGAATATTTTTTGGTTTATAGGGGAAAACTGCAAAGGTTTAAAATCTTAGACCCCAAAAATAGACAGATTTAAGTGAGTAACAGTGTAAATTTCCCATTAAAGACTTAAATAAAGACATTATGTTTCATTTTGAAACAAAAAATGAGAAAAACAATGAAAAAAAAACTGAAGAAATATCTGTGAGAAAAAAGTAAAAATTAATGAAGAACAAAATACTAAAAATTTGAAAAATCACAACTACAAACAGACAAAACCAAGATTTCAAAAAGGGACAAAAACCAAAGGAAAACCACCAAAACGTCTTCAAAAAAAGAAAAGTTAAGAAAAACCCCTGGCCTACCTTTGGGGAAGACATAGCTCGATTTCCCAAAAAAAAAAGAAGACTGTGATAAAACTTTTGGGCTCCAGTTGTAAAACACACTACAATAAGAACTTTACTTACATTTGCACCCAATGGAAAGAAAAAACAAAGCCCTCTGGATGTAAAGACAGCTTTTTTGAATGGAGATATAACAGAAGACATTTACATGGAACAACCTCCAGGATTCAAAGATGAAAGAAATCCAAACAAAGTTTGTAAACTACAGAAAAGCATATATGGTTTAAAACAAGCAGCTAAAGCGTGGAATGACAAAATCACGGAAGTACTAACAAATGAAAAATTTCAAAGAAGCAAAGCTGATCCATGCTTGTACACAAAAAGGATGAGTAATATATGGATTTATGTACTCATATATGTAGACGACATTTTGATTTGTTTTAAACAAGAAAGGGATAAAGAAAACATTCTAAAAATCCTGAAGCAACATTTTGAAATTAAAGACTTGGGAAATGTAAAACAGTCCCTAGGAATACAGATAGAAAGACAAGAAGTACTGTGGTTAAGACAATTGTTGACAGAATTAGGACAATCACACTTGGAACCAACAAAACTAAAAGAGGACCAACGAGTCTTGAAGTTGGAGTATTGCCCTACTGAAGAAATTACAGCAGACATTTTCACGAAGGCGTTGAATGCTGATAAACATCAGAGACTAATAAAAAAGTTGGGTTTGATTGAATAAGTCCTTACTGTTGAGAAAGGGTGTTGGCATATGCAACAGATTAGGACTTATTATAAGTAAAGGGAGGACTTTATGCTGACCTGACAATAGATGGCGATGTTGTGTAACGTTTCCTTCTGTTTAACGTATTGTATAAGAAGAAGTCTCACTTGTAGTTTCACTTTCGTTTTGTTCCTGTTTCCTGATGCAATGCTAAAATGACTGTGCATTCTTCCTTTACCTCATGCTGTTAGAAGCAAAAGCTTGTTATCCCATGCAGCCTGCTCTGTGAAGTTTTCTACTGCAAAGGTGTGGATGCAGAAGCTGTGCAACAATCGCCTCCAGTGTGTAACATCCAGCCCCATCGCCTCCAGTGTATAACATCCAGCCCCACTGCCTTCCGTGTATAACATCCGGCCCTTTACTCTAATTATATAATATCAGGCCCCATTTCCCCTCATGTATAACATCCGACCCTATTGCCTCCAGTGTATAACGTTCAGCCCCATTGCCCCCCATTTATAACACCGGACCCTCACCCCCTATGTTTAAGATCTGGCCCCCCACCATGCCGTCTGCCTTTACTAACGTGACAGAACGGCCAGTGCTGCAGAGCTCACTGATACCAGTGCGATCTTGTCATAGGAGCCACAGGGGTAACAAGTCCGTTCATTACTTTTCTTACTTCCTAAATCTTCACCCATCACCTGTGAGTGATATTATTGAGACGTGGAAGAAACAGCAACAACTCGGCCACGAAGTGGAGACCACAAAATCTTATAGAGTGGGGTCACCAAGTGCTGAGATACAGAGGGCAGAAAAATCACCACTGCTCTACTAACCCCATAACTGCAGAGTTCAGATCTGCTCTGGTATTAACATCAGAACAAACACTGTGCCCCCGTCGGGAGCTTCATGGCTGAGCAGCTGCATGCAGCCTTACATCACCAAGCACAATGCCGAGCATCGGATGGAGTAGTGCATAGCCACCACCACTGGACTCTGGAGGACATGTTCTGTGCAGTGACAGATCACACTTCTCTCTCTGACATCTGATGGACGTGTCTGAGTTTGGTGAATGCCAGGAGAATGGGATAAGTCTATTGGACTGTTTTTCTGAGATCGGATTCTTAATTCAAGGAAAGGGAAATCTTGATGCTTCAGCACACCAAAACATTTTGGACAATTGTAGCTTCCAATTTTATGGGAACAGTTTGAGAAAGACACTTTTCTATTTCTCATTATTGTGCCTAATGCACAAAGCAGGGTCCATACAGACATGGTTGGGGGAGTTCGATGTGGAAGAACATGATGGCCTCAAAGAGCCCGGATCTCAACCCCATCCAACACCTTTAGGATGAACTAGTGAAGGGGGGCACAAGGCTGGTTTCTGTGGGCCCTGAAACCCCTCTTCTAAACAGGAATCAGAGTTGAGTGTGATGAGCTGTTGGGGTGTTGTTTGGGAGTCTTTGTTAGTTCCCCATCCATGAGACCGGTTACAGCTACAGATATGACAGGAGACCTTAGGTCCAGTTCAATAGATTTGAGCTTTACTGTGCAATTCAGAAAACATGTGGTTGCGGCACACAGCGTGAGACAGAATCCTCTCTGGATGACGTTCCCTTTGTCTAGTGTATTACCAATCTTGACTCCGTTGTGCCCGGCCTTGCCCCACCTCATCTTCCTCTGTTGGTACCATGGACCTGTAAGGAGGTGGCGGAGACCCTCGGTTGCTCCCGCCCTCCTTCCTGGCATGCCCCAACTGTGGGTTGTGCATTGATATGTATAAATGTGATGTATTGTGTCTGTATTAAATGTATGTGCTGTGTTTACAATGCCCTACTGTTGTACCATTGCAATGTGTATGATTAGTTCAGGGTCAGCACAGTGAGGACACCCGTCTGGGGTATACAAGGATTCCCGTCTGGGACAGAAAGGACCCCCATCTGGGGTATACGAGAATCCCCGTCTGGGACAGGAAGGACCGTGGCTGGGGAATTCAGGATGCCAGGACTTGCGGGCAGCAGAAACAGGCACAAGGACTGTGAGAGTGCCCTCTAAGAGTCTGTTATCTCCCAGGAACCAACTGGGAGCCATTGCCTCTGTTGCTGCAGCCATTGCTGTGAATAGGGACCTATCAGGAATTGTTACCTTCCTCTATTCTTCATCTTTATTAAACAAGTTGCCACTGTTGGGCCCTAAAGAGTGTGAGGTGTTGTGCATTCAGAGGATGCCGTTCCAACCTAGAGAGCAGCCTTGATCCTGAGGTAACCCACTTTGACCTGGGGCTGGGATTAGAACTGTCTCTTCATGTGCAAGGAGCTGGAGTGTGGACTGACGGTGCCTTAGTGGACTCCCCCAGAACTACCACCCTGTGCCACTTTGTTACATTTGAAGTAGTCGGCAGGATCGACCCCAGCAGCCCTGCAACCCTAAGACTGATGGAGAGGATTCCTGAGATTTGTGAATTGTTGCCCGCCGTGAAAGAGTTAAAGGTGGCGGCTGACAATGACTTTAAGATACTGATTGAGAAGGTTCCTGAGATTTGTGAATTGTTGACTGCCGTGAAAGAGTGGAAGATGGCGGCTGACAGTGATTTTGAGATGCTGACTGCCATAAGAGAGTCAAAGATGGTGGCTGACAGTGACTTAAAAATTGTGCAGAACACTGACCAGGACGTCCGTGGCGTGAAAATGGAGGAGGGTGCCACATTTCTTGAGCATCATGCCAGAGATTTGGCGCCAAAAGAAAGAAGGCTGCACCCCGATGTGATGGATGCCCACCCGAAATGGGTGCAGGGGAAGAGAGAGCTCCTGCCCCGGCAGCAGAATCTGGAGAAACGGGTGGAGCAGCAGGAAGTGACCCCACCCATGAACGGGAGGAGCCTGGCAAAGAATCACTACCTGTTAATGGATGAGACGCCATTGTTGGACGTGATGAAGAGGCGCAGCACATCTTTCTGCGGCGGCATCGGCCACAGGACTGAAGGCGATTGTGGCCGGGAGGAGACGGTCCTGCGTTTCGAGGCCTGGTGGTTGGAGGAGCTGGAGGAATGGCATCCTTTCCGGTGGCCAGACAAGCGGCCTGTGGAGAGAGAGGAACCTGTGGAACTGGAGGAGCCGGAACTGGAAGGAGTTCGGAAGACATTAGAAGCTGCACTGAGGGGGATCGTTGCTGTTGCAATCACTGGTCCCTGTGGCCGCACAGGAGGACTGTCACCGGATGCAGTGGCGCCTGAATACAATGTGGTGGCCACCAGTGAGTCGCCAAAACCGGCAGTGCGGACCACCACTGGAGGGTGTGCAGAGCCGAAGGAACAGTGGGGACTCCTCCAGCGGTTCCTCGTCCCACACCTATATTGTAGTGCAGGGTCCACATGCGGCCCATTACAGTAACCTACAGCCATGTATTGAGTGATGCGGCCCCTTTAAGAACAATGAGTAGTGCCGTTGCACCTGTGAAATAAAAGGGACTATTCCGCATCCCTGAGGGGGCAGTGAGCCCTGCATAAGCACCCAGGACTGAGGTGTCAAGAGTGGCCATCACGGTCACTCAGTAAGGACTGTATTCATTTGTTTTTTCCCTCCTCCAAGTTCATTGGCGTACGTTTGTGTACCCCTTGCTGGATCACGGGCCTGAAAACCCTATGAGTGTTGACTGAGAGGGACTGTGTGTGCGGCTGTTGCAAGGACTGAATTCTCTTAACCCAGAACTTTGTCCCCTTTTACCTTGGACAATCCCCTGTTAAGCACAGCACACCAATTTGCTACTAAGCCCGCGGTTTGGTCAAAGGGGGGAGGGGGAGAGCTTGGTCAGGAGGACCCGAGGATCGAGCCGGGTCAACACTATGATAAGTTGGCCATCGGGCCTGGATAACTGTTTTACTGGTCCCAGGCGCAAAGGGACCAGGGTCAGGAGGACTCGCTACAAGAGAAGCTGAGGCTCTTTGCACTGTTCTTACTGTTTTTTATATTTGCTGCTTTTAACCCCGCAGGTGTCGTCATGGTCAGGGACGACCATGTTTTAGGGGGAAGGGGTGTAAGGAGGTTGCAGATATCCTAGGTTGCTCCCTCCCTCCTTCCTGCTTCCTAGCATGTGGTGCCACAACTGCGGGTTGTGCATTGATATGTATAAATGTGATGTATTGTGTCTGTATTAAATGTATGTGCCGTGTTTGCAATGAGTGTGTTCCCGTCTGGGACAGAAAGGACCCTCATCTGGGGAACACGAGGATCCCCATCTTGGACAGAAAGGACCTGACTGGGGAATTCAGGCTGCCAGGACTTTCGGGCAGTAGGAGCGTGTACAAGGACTGTGAAAGTGCCCTCTAAGAGATTGTTAGTTCCCAGGAGCCGACTGGGAGCCATTGCCTCTGTTGCTGCAGCCATTGCTGTGAATAGGGACGATTGTATGTGCCGTGTTTGCAATGCCCTACTGTTGTACCATTGCAGTGTGTGTGATTAGTTCAGGGTCAGCACAAGTTAATTTAGGGGGCTGGCCCAGCAGCCTCTAAGCAGACAGGAAGTCCCTGTCTGCAGTGGAGAGCCCAGGCAGAACGGCCTGAGGCAGGGTGTATGTCCCCGTCTGGGACAGGAAGGCCCCTGTCTGGGGCACAGGTGTGTCCCCCCTTGGGAAAGAAGGAGCACCCGTTTGGAGCATATGTGCATCCCCATATGGGACAGAAGGAGCCTCCATCTGGGGCATAAGTGTGTTCCCGTTTGTGACAGAAAGGACCCTCGTCTGGGGAACACGAGGATCCCCATCTTGGACAGAAAGGACCTGACTGGGGAATTCAGGCTGCCAGGACTTTCGGGCAGCAGGAGCGGTACAAGGACTGCGAAAGTGCCCTCTAAGAGACTGTTAGTTCCCAGGAGCCGACTGGGAGCCATTGCCTCTGTTGCTGCAGCCATTGCTGTGAATAGGGACAGATCAGGAATTGTTACCTTCCTCTATTCTTCATCTTTATTAAACAAGTTGCCACTGTTGGGCCTCAAAAATTGTGACGTGTTTTGCATTCAGAGGACGCCGTTACAACCTAGAGAGCAGCCGTGATCCTTAGGTAACCCACTGTGACCTGGGGCTGGGAATAGAACTGTCTTTTCATGTGCAAGGGTATGGGGTGAGGACTGACTGGGCCTTAGTGGACTCGTCCACAACTACCACCCCATGCCATCTTGTTACAGACCTGGCATAACAGCTTCCCTGAAGCCCATCATCTTTTCCTTTCGCTGAGACCCGGCTAATATCTTCCTCACAGGGATTTGGTACCACGAACCTTCTGGCATAACAGCTTCCCTGACGTCTTTGTCTACCCCCTACACTAGAATGGAGATTGGGAGCCATGCCTTTTGTCCAACATCAGTGTCTGATCTCACAAATACTCCTCTGGATGAAAGGGCAAAAATTCAAATGAACATCTTGAAAATCTTGTTAAAACCCTTTCCAGAGGAGTGGAAGCTCTTATAGCTACAAAAGAAGGGGAGGGAACACTACATAATAGAAATCTAAATCACATCAATATTTGGTGTGACCACCCTTTGCCTTCAAAACAGTATGAAAGCATTAATTCTTCGAGGTACACTGGCATGTAATATTTAAATATTTAAGGGAACTCAGAGAGGGAGGTTGTTTCAAACATCTTGGAGAACTAACCACAAATAGTCCTGGAAGAGATGATTTGGCCCTCACAGAGCCCTGATCTCAACATCATCAAGTCTGTCTGGGATCGATCACATGGAGGTAGAGAAAGATTTGCACAAATGATATCCACAGAAGATCTGTGGTCAGCTCTCCAAGATGTTTGGAACCAACCTCCTGCCAAGTTCCTTCAAAAACTGATCTGATTTAGATTGCTATTTTGTTCCTTCACTTTGCATCTTTAAAACTTCTATTTTTGGGATTATTCTAATTTTGTAACATTTTTTTCCACACCTTACAAAAACCTTTTCACAATATCATATCTACTTGTTTGTTTTGCTAATTGCAATATAAATTGTAATTTTTCCCTTGTGTCTCCTCTTTTTTTCTTGGTGAACCTACCAAACAATTGAGAGCCTTTTCTTAAACATAGTTGTCAATCACAGAGTAAGACCTCCCACTGGACTCCTGACTTAGCAGGTCCACCCACTGGACTCCAGACTAAGGAGCTATTTAAATCAATACATTATACATTATCTTGGATCTTTTCCCTAAAGCTTTTATATCAATCTTCTCAGCTCCTCTTGCTCTATAACATACTACCTGCATTTAGGACTTAATATATTATACACTGCTCAAAAAAATAAAGGGAACACTCAAATAACACATCCTAGATCTGAATGAATGAAATATTCTCATTGAATACTTTGTTCTGTACCAAGTGGAATGTGCTGACAACAAAATCACACAAAAATCATCAATGGAAATCAAATTTATTAACTAGTGGAGGCCTGGATTTGGAGTCACACCCGAATTAAAGTGGAATGTAATGTCCTTAAAACAAGTCAAAATGATGCTCAGTAGTGTGTGTGTGTGACCTCCACATGCCTGTATGACCTCCCTACAACGACTGGGCATGCTCCTGATGAGGCGGCGGATGGTCTCCTGAGGGATCTCCTCCCAAACTTGGACTAAAGCATCCGCCAACTCCTGGACAGTCTGTGGTGCAACGTGACGTTGGTGGATGGAACGAGACATGATGTCCCAGATCTGCTCAGTCGGATTCAGGTCTGGAGAACGGGCGGGCCAGTCCATAGCTTCAATGCCTCCATCTTGCAGTATGCAGTAACTGGTGACACACTCTAGCCACATGAGGTCTGGCACTGTCCTGCATTAGAAGGAACCCAGGGCCAACCGCACCAGCATATGGTCTCACAAGGGGTCTGAGGATCTCATCTGGGTACCTAATGGCAGTCAGGCTACCTCTGGCGAGCACATGGAGGGCTGTGAGCACAGCCCCAATCTGTGGACATTGGGCACTCAGACCATCCTCATGGAGTTAGTTTGTATCTTTGTGCAGACACATGCACATTTGTGGCCTGCTGGAGGTCATTTTGCAAGGCTCTAGCAGTGCTCCTCATGTTCCTCCTTGCACAAAGGCGGAGGTAGCGGTCCTGCTGCTGGGTTGTTGCCCTCCTACGGCCCCCTCCACATCTCCTGGTGTACTGGCCTGTCTCCTGGTAGCACCTCCAACCTCTGGACACTACGCTAACAGACACAGTAAACCTTGCCACAGCTCGCATTGATGTGCCATCCTGAATGAGCTGCACTACCTGAGCCACTTGTGTGGGTTGTAGAGTCCGTCTCATGCTACCACGATTGTGAAAGCACAACCAACATTCAAAAGTGACCAAAACATCAGCCAGAAAGCATTGGTACTGAGATGTGGTCTGTGGTCCCCATCTGCAGAACCACTCCTTTATTGAGTGTCTTGATAATTGACAATAATTTCCATCTGTTGTCTATTCCATTTGCACAACAGCATGTGAAATTGATTGCCAGTCAGTGTTGCTTACAAAGTGGACAGTTTGATTTCACAGAAGTTTGATTTACTTGGAGTTATATTCTGTTGTTTAAGTGTTCCCATTATTTTTTTTAGCAGTGTATATTGATACAGTTTTGCTTTTGATAGCCAGCAAATTCTGGTCACAGGTGTCATGCATATGGTTTCCTCCCTACGTCTTCAGCATAAAATATTGCATCTTTTCAAACAATGTCATTTTAGTCTGCAGAATAAGAAGCCGACACGGAGCAGATGGCTCTTGGCACATCAGTATTAAACTGTTTGGGGATTGGAGCCATAGTTTTAATAACTGTTCCCTTGCAGCCCAGCTGCAAGGAGATGATGTGAGACCGCAGTAGCCATAACTAAGGATAATGCATTTGGTTTATGTCACAATCCAAGACTTGATTTGTGTATTATAAAGACACACATGATATATTGATCCACATTGTAAAGCCATCAAGGATTCAGTAGTCCAAATTGAAAAGATCAAGTAGATATCCCGTCCACAAGGTAAAGCTGTTGGAGGTCTAAAGGGTATGCCACACTAAACAGCGTCGCTAACGAGATCGCTAAAAAAACGTCACTATTTAGCGATCCCGTTAGCGACGTTGTTGTGTGCGGCATCTAGCGACGACGTGGCCCCTGCTGAGATCCTGCTGTGATCTCGTTCGTCACTGACATCGTTCCGGACCCTATTTTTATCGTCGGCGTCCCGCTGGTAAGTATATATCGCTGAGTGTGGCACCTTTTTTTTAGCGATTTAGCGGTATTTTGTACCGCTAAAGTCGTTAAAGGGATCGCTAACCGCGATAGCGTCGTTAACGACATCGCTAAATTAGGAAGCCACTAGCGATATTATAACAATCACGCTAGCGATCTCATTAGTATGCGATGTTAACGAGATCGCTAGCGGGATTGTTTAGTGTGGCAGTACCTTAAGGTTCATCTCATCTTGAAGGTATATTGACATCTTAAGTGCAGCATTATCACAGTACCATGCTGTGTTTTTGTTAACGCTGTTACTGGATCAATTCATGCTAGTATTGTATAAATGAATCAGAATCCTTTATCTATAATATCAGGAAAATGGATGTTTGGAAATGTTAAAACTTTAGAAAAAAATAAACCATGCGAGAAGAAGGGTTTGGGAAGGAATAGACCTCCCATTGAAAGAATCATCATGAAGCCAGTCTTTCAAAGCAAATTCCTCCCTTACACAAGTGCCGAAAAGTTGTCTATGCACATGGGGCTATAAATGCTGTCAATCGATCTTCTGTCATTTGATTGATCAGACCATCAACATCATAGAATAAGGCAAAAAAGATTAATAAAAAATTGAGTGGGCTCAAGCTAAGTGACAAATAAGAGGCCAAATTCAGCCAAATTCGGCTGATCATGCCATGCATTTTTTTACGAACCAACCTAATGCATCCACATTTTGACAGACAATATTCTCCTACCAGCCATCGTCAGTTCGTGTATAATTTCCAAACTATGGAAGTTATCCAAAATAGCTATTTTTATGTTTTCGCTGACTCATATGGATGGACAACAAAGTGAAGGAGGTGGACAGGAAAGCCGGGGCTTTATAACAAAGATCAAACTTGGTCATCCATTATGATGTTGGGTTTTGCCACCTTGGCCAAAAGACTTTGTTAGTTTTTTCCCATCCTCCTTACTTCTTTGGGAGCCATGTACAGGTTCTAACTAACTGGGTGGGACCAACCAGGGCATGGAAGACCATATGGTCTTCCTCTATGGCACATGCACCAGTGAAGATGACCCCACCTGGGGGTTAATCGTACCTCTCCTTTAGCTCAGTAGTAGCCACAAGGCCACCTCTAAAATGAGTTCACTCTTGATTTAAAATGTTAAAAGTTTGGACATTTTCGAGCCTTTAGCTACTTATACTATGTTTCTTTATCCAATGCTCCTGGATGATTTCAGAGCAATATTAATACACAATATATTTGCCTTTCCCCGTGTTCATCACCTGTCATTTTTACCTGCAAGGTCATGCTACAAGACAGCCAAAATCCAGTACACATTACTTCATCTACCCATGGCCAAGAGCTCAATAGATTATCCACGCTCCAATCTATAATGAAAGCTCCTAATAGACTCTTCTGCTCCATTCATTCCTCTTGTCTTGCGTTCCTCTTTGTCAGAATCCCCTTTATGTTTTTATCATTTCATTTAAACTCCTGGCATCTGAATCACTGCAAAAACTGGATTTCAGAAATTTATTTTCAATCATTTACAATAATGTTGAAGTTCTGAAAATTGCGTACTTCATTTTCCTCTAATGTTCTTATAGAAAATTGTCCTCTTCGGCATCGCCACTTCACTGCTTCAAGAGACAGTAGACCTCAAATGATACGTCCAAAGTCAAAACACTGGGTTGATCTGCACATGTAGATAGCAATGTAAGATGTTTCATGTTTGAAAATATATGTAATGAGAGGTGATACAATGTTACCTAAAATATATCAGGCAACACAAACGGAATGCAGCTTATGGGGCAATTATGTAGGCCTGTTCTTGGCACCCTTGATCCTGAGAAAGCCTACATCCACAAAACATATTCCCCATAGCATGCATTGTTAGAGAAGTGTAACATGACATGGTAGCTATCTATGTCTATGTGTCCTAATAGTGCATGCGAACACACAGATATCTTCATAACATAACAAGAGATGAGTGAACCAGGAAAGTAAAGTTTGAGGTTCGTACCGAACACCTAGTGTCCGTGCATGGACCCCGAACACAGACTTCTCCAAGAAGTCCGTGTTACTGTTCAGGTTCGGAACCCCAAGCATCAGCTGTTTCCCACGCTGTTATCTGTGTGACGGTACAACAAACACCAGCCCCTGCGATCGGCGGTAAGTTAGTTACCGCCTGTCATAGAGCTGACGTTCCCACGCTGCCAGATGACAGCGTGAGACAGCAGCTGTGACCGGCGGTAAAAAGGTTACCATCAGTCACAGGCGCCAGCTGATGAGAAAGTACTACTCTCATCAGCATATGCCGGCTGTCGCTGATAATAGTCCGGGCTATAAATAAAATTAAGAAAAATAAAAATTATGTGGAATTTATACTATTTTTGATAGCCAGTGCAGGCAAAACTTACAGCTGCAGGCTGTAACCTTCAGCTGTCAACTTTATCATGGCTGCTTATCAAGAATAGAAGGCTTTTTAAAATTATTTAAATAAATTATTTAAGAAAAATGGAGTGGGTCCCCCCATTTTTGACAACTAGCCAAGCTAAAGCAGACAGCTGGAGGCTGGTATACTCAGACTGGTAAGGGGCCATGGATAGTGGACCTCCCAGACTCAAAATAGTAGCCCACAGCCACCTCAAAAAAGGCGCATCTATCAGATGTGCCAATTCTGGTGTTTTACCCAGCTCTTCCCATTTGCCCTAGTGCGGTGACAAGTGGGGTAATATTTGTGGGGTTGATGTCAACTTTTTTATGGCCACTGACATCAAGCCCATGGGATAGTAATGGAGAGGCGTCTATAAGACACCCCATTACTAACCCCATAGTTAGATTACAAAAAGACACAGCCAGAATAAAGTTTTTTAAAATAAATACACTGACACCTTTGTTTGAAATAAAAAAGAACAGTTATACTCACCTTTAAGCCTAATTCATTGAAGCCCATGTCCCCTGTAAAAGAATAAAAATAATAAGCACCCCTATTCCTCACCTGTCTGACATGAAGATTTATTATTTATTTATAGCACAAGCACCGGTGTTGTGAATGGACTTGAAATGAGTTCTGAGCAGAGGCTCCCTCTGGTGGTTACAAGCGGTACTGGACTGTCCAGTGAAGATTGTGAGGATTGGGAATCAGGTGTTACTGACTGGTCTTATATAAGGGAGTCGCCTTCCCATCAGGGTTGCCGGTGATCAATTGTTCTGGTCTCAATCCTTGATTCCTGTTTCCTTTGTAGCCTGCTGTGTCGTGTCTGCATCTCCTGCTAACAGATAAGACATTTTCTTCTTTTTGTTTTTGTGCTTGATTTTTGCATTTTGTCCTGCACTTCTGTGGGGGCCTTCAGGGTCCCCTCCGGGGGGCTTTTGCCCTCTCAGTTTAGTTCAGCCACTGATGTTTGTACATTTGCTTTTTCCAGTTTTTTCAGTGGCTGCTGTTTTGATTTTGTTACACCAGAGAACTAATTTAGGTGGTAGAGGTCGTGTGATCTCAGGTGTTTTTGAAATTAGTAGAGTTGGTGCTTTTCAGGGTTTTTTGGATTGCAGTAAGTGCCCTTCCTATCCTTTTCTATTTAGTAAGTTTGGGCCCCAACGTTTGCTCATACTATTTTCTGTCTGTGTCAGTATTTCTTCTTGTCTAACCGCCATTACATGTTTGGGGGCTTTCTATGTTCTTTGGGGATCTGCTCCGGGGCAGATAGCTTTCCTCTTTCTATCTTTAGGTGTAGTTAGTTTCTCAGGCTGTGACGAGGCGTCTAGGACCAACGTAGGAACGCTCCACGGCTGCCTCTAGTTGTGGTGGTTAGTCAGGGTACTGCAATCTCATAGATTCCAACTGCTCTGGTGTATTGCCTTTTTTACCTGCACTCCTCAGCTACCGAAACATAACAGTATCACCTGCCAAATAAATTGAAAATTGTATGGTACTCACAGAAGGGAAAAATATTGTGAAAGAAAAAAGGTTGTCAGAGTTGTCAGAGATATTTTTTCTGTTTGTTGCATTTTTTTTTTTTTCCCTCTGTATCTCTGGGTGCTGGGGAGGATTTTTTCTCTCAATGGAGTTTGCACAGTTGTCTGGCCGTGTGGATCAGCTTGCCACTGAGGTTCAGAGTATTGCTACCTATCTTGCTAGGTTGCCTGTTGTGGAACCTAGGATTCCCATGCCAGATTTGTTTTTGGGGGATCGAGCCAAGTTTCTGAATTTCAAAAATAATTGTAAATTGTTTTGTGCCTTAAAATCTAAGTCCTCAGGGAACGCAGCGCAGCAGGTTCAAATTGTCATCTCTCTCCTGCGCGGCGATCCTCAGGATTGGGCTTTTTCCCTGACACCTGGGGATCCTGTTTTGAGTGATGTTGATGCATTTTTTCAGGCCTTGGGGTTATTGTACGATGAGCCTAATGTCACTGATCAAGCTGAAAAAGCCTTGTTGGCATTAAATCAGGGGCTTGATGACGCTGAGTTATACTGTCAGAGATTCCGTAGGTGGGCAGTCCTGACCAAATGGAATGACGACGCTTTGGCAGCCCTTTTTCGGAAGGGTCTGTCAGATAATGTAAAGGATGTTATGGTGGGATTCCCTGTCCCCTCTGGTCTCAATGATTCTATGTCATTAGCGATTCAAATTGACAGACGTTTGCGTGAGCGGAGAAGTATGCGTGGAATAGTGTTGCCTTGTGAACCTGCTTCTGAATCCATGCAGTGTGATAGAGTGGTTTCTGGGGCACAGCGTCATGAGTTTCGAAAGCGCAATGGGTTATGTTTCTACTGTGGTGATGCCTCTCATGCTATTTCAGTCTGCCCTAAGAGGGGAAGACGTTTTGCACGCTCAGTTGTCTTGGGTAGTGTTCAGACTAAGTTTTTATTAACTGTTACTCTGATATGCTCTCTGTTCTCATTTTCTGCTCAGGCTTTCGTTGATTCGGGAGCAGCTATTAACCTGATGGATTTTGATTTTGCTAAACGTTGTGGGTTTCCCTTGATACCCCTACAGAAGTCTATTCCCCTACTGGGGATCGATTCTACCCCTTTGGCTGAGAATAAACCTCAGTTCTCTACTCAGGTGATAATGAGGGTTGAACCTGATCATCAGGAGAGCTGCAAATTTTTGGTTCTGTATAATCTGCCAAGCGACTTAATCCTAGACAGGCCAGGTGGGCCTTGTTTTTCACACGTTTTAATTTTGTGGTTTCCTTTCTTCCTGGCACTAGGAATGTTAAGGCGGATGCCCTCTCGAGGAGTTTCCTTGCAGACTCTCCTGAGTTATCTGATCCTTCTGTTATTTTGAAAGAAGGTGTAGTTCTTTCCGCCATCTCGCCCAATTTGAGACTGGCTCTGGAGGGGTGTCAGGAGGATAGGCCCGAGCGCTGCCCTGTTGGGAAATTGTTTGTCCCGGACCAGTGGAAAAAGAGTGTGATGTCTGAGATTCATTGTTCCGCGTTGGCCGGTCATCCCGGAATTTTTGGTACCAGAGACTTGGTTAGTCGGTCCTTTTGGTGGCCTACGTTGTCTCGTGATGTCAGGGAATTTGTGCAGTCCTGCGGGACTTGCTCTCGCTCCAAGCTTTGCTCTCGCTCTAGTGGTTTGTTGATGCCATTGCCTGTGCCCAAGAGACCATGGACCCATATCTCTATGGATTTCATTTCCGACCTCCCTGTTTCTCAGAGAATGACCGTCATCTGGGTGATTTGTGATAGGTTTTCCAAGATGATACATCTTGTGCCATTACCTAAGTTGCCTTCCTCCTCTGAATTGGTGCCTTTGTTCCTTCAGCACGTGGTTCGTTTACACGGCATTCCTGAGAACATTGTGTCTGACAGAGGAGTCCAGTTTGTTTCCAGATTTTGGAGGACCTTTTGTTCTAAACTTGGTGTTCAATTGTCTTTCTCCTCGGCGTTTCATCCTCAGACCAATGGTCAAACTGAGAGAACAAACCAGACATTGGAGACTTATCTAAGATGCTTTGTGTCTGCTGATCAGGATGACTGGGTCTCTTTTTTGCCTTTGGCTGAGTTTGCTCTTAATAATAGGGCTAGCTCTGCCACTTTGATGTCTCCATTTTTCTGTAATTCTGGGTTTCACCCTCGATTTTCTTCAGGACAGACGGAGGCTTCTGTCTGTCCAGGTGTTGACTCTGTTGTGGAGCGTATGCAACAGATTTGGGACCAGGTAGTGGAGAGGTTGTCCCTCTCTCAGGAGAGGGCCCAGCGGTTTGCTAACCGGCATAGGACTGATGGTCCTCGGTTTAAAGTGGGGGACTTGGTCTGGTTGTCCTCAAAAAATAATCCTATGAGAGTGGCATCTCCTAAATTTAAGCCTAGGTTCATTGGACCTTATAAGATCATGGAGATTCTTAATCCTGTTTCTTTTCGTTTGCTTCTTCCAGGGACATTTAAGATCCATAACGTGTTCCACAAGTCCTTGTTGAAGAGGTTTGTTGAGCCAGTGGTTCCTACTGCTTTGCCTCCTGACCCTGTTCTGGTTGAGGGCAATATGGAGTTTGTGGTTGAGAAAATATTGAATTCTCGTTTTTCTAGACGGAAACTCCAGTATTTGGTTAAGTGGAGAGGTTATGGTCAGGAAGACAATTCTTGGGTGTTTGCTTCGGACATCCATGCTAGGAGACTCATCCGTGCGTATCATAGAACTCATCCTGACCGACCTGGTTGCTCAAGTGAGGGTTCGGTGACCCCTCCTCAAGGGGGGGGGTACTGTTGTGAATGGACTTGAAATGAGTTCTGAGCAGAGGCTCCCTCTGGTGGTTACAAGCGGCGGTACTGGACTGTCCAGTGAAGATTGTGAGGATTGGGAATCAGGTGTTACTGACTGGTCTTATATAAGGGAGTCGCCTTCCCATCAGGGTTGCCGGTGATCAATTGTTCTGGTCTCAATCCTTGATTCCTGTTTCCTTGGTAGCCTGCTGTGTCGTGTCTGCATCTCCTGCTAACAGATAAGACATTTTCTTCTTTTTGTTTTTGTGCTTGATTTTTGCATTTTGTCCTGCACTTCTGTGGGGGCCTTCAGGGTCCCTCCGGGGGCTTTTGCCCTCTCAGTTTAGTTCAGCCACTGATGTTTGTACATTTGCTTTTTCCAGTTTTTTCAGTGGCTGCTGTTTTGATTTTGTTACACCAGAGAACTAATTTAGGTGGTAGAGGTCGTGTGATCTCAGGTGTTTTTGAAATTAGTAGAGTTGGTGCTTTTCAGAGTTTTTTGGGATTGCAGTAAGTGCCCTTCCTATCCTTTTCTATTTAGGTAGTTTGGGCCCCAACGTTTGCTCATACTATTTTCTGTCTGTGTCAGTATTTCTTCTTGTCTAACCGCCATTACATGTTTGGGGGCTTTCTATGTTCTTTGGGGATCTGCTCCGGGGCAGATAGCTTTCCTCTTTCTATCTTTAGGTGTAGTTAGTTTCTCAGGCTGTGACGAGGCGTCTAGGACCAACGTAGGAACGCTCCACGGCTGCCTCTAGTTGTGGTGGTTAGTCAGGGTACTGCAATCTCATAGATTCCAACTGCTCTGGTGTATTGCCTTTTTTACCTGCACTCCTCAGCTACCGAAACATAACACACCGGCTGATGAATACTCCCATCAGCAGCGCCTGCTCTCACTGTTATCAGCGACAGCAGGTGTACGCTGATGAGAGTAGTACTCTCTCATCAGCCGATGCCCGGTCACAGCTGCTGGCTCACACTGTTGTGTAGCAAACAACGGATGTTTGTGCCCCCCAGATGAATGGGGTTGGGGAACCAAACTTTTTTTAGATGTTCGGCCCAACCTGGCGGACCGAAACAGCCACGGGTTTGCACATCACTAAAGATAACTATTGTAAAAGGAAATCTTAGGTAAAGAACAAAATATTCCATTGGTAATGTATAAAAAGAAGTTATAAAGTATCTTAAAAACCTCCTTATTAGTAGTCAGAATGGAAAATTAATGCAATTGATGTATTTACTGGGTAGTGCCCCAGTTTAGGTCAGATTACCAGATATGACCAATGTGGGATCATCATGCCCACTTTTATGATATGTATTTTCTTGTTTATAAGGCTTGTAGTTGCATTGTTATAATCTATAACATCTGCGCTGATTCCTGTTCTTTTTGTTCCTGCTTCAGCCACTAGGCTGCACAGCGCCTTTGTTGCGGGTGATGTGTAACAGTGTCGGCCCTGTTTAATTCCTGGAGCTTCTGGTGCCCCTAAATCAGGTAGCTATGAGATTAATTGTCTGTTTTTTGATTGCTCCTTTCTGAGAGCCTTGGGCAGTGCTGCCAGCTATTGAAACCCCTGTGTCTCTAACTTCCACCCCTAGTCTGTTGGTTTTTGCAACCTGACTTGTGCTTTAGTCCTTGCTTAGTTTGTTTTACTGATTCCTCCTGTTTTCTGACCTCGGCATGAATTTTGACCATCCTCTTTGCTTATGATTCTGTTCCTCGTGTGACCTTGTGGCTCTGAGTCTACTTGGCAACCCTTCCTGCCTCTGGCTTGCTCTTTCGCATGGCAACCCTTTCGTGGATGCATTCCACTGGACCCCATTGTAGGGCCAGATCCCTGTACAGGGGTTAAAGGGTAAAGGTCAGAGTACCTCTGGAATCTGTCAGAAAAGTCTGTCCAATGCACCCTTTTTTGAGCCTGTTGCCTCAGACAGATGTCACATCAACCAAATGATACTCCAAACTGTTGATCAAATGTGTGTCCTCAAAGGTAAAAAAAAATCATCTATTGACTGCTTTTTCTCTTGTAAATTGCAAGAGCTGTAAGTGCTTTTAGCACGAGAAGTTGGCAGACAACGGATGATGAAGTGACTTATTTTACCATGGTGGCCACACATTTTATCAACACTTTGGAGAACTACTTGGCCAATACTGTTGAACTTACAAGGTCAGCTAGGGTCACACAACCGTTTTCTCTACATCCGAAAAAAATCCGTACATGGAGGTGGTCTAGATAAGTGCTGCAATAAATGCAACATAAGTGGAAAATGAAGAAATAAAATTGGGCTAGGGGCACCATGATCTCTTCTCGTGGGTGGTTAGCAATGGAGTCGTATCAAGCAGAGCCTGTAAGGATCCTAATTTATATATTTTCAGTAAAACCCTGCCATCCTCTATGTACACCACTGGTTTTAACTGAATTTTAAAGAGTATGTTTTGGCTCACAGGTTCTCACTAGGAATTTTTTGCTGTTTCCCTCATAGTTAGAGTTTTTTCTTTCTAATTTTGGATACGTTTGGTACTGTGTGCCCTTCAGATTTTCCCACACATCTCCATTGCAGATAGATGGTATATTTGTACAAACAACCTCCGCACAAGCTCTTGAATGCACCGAGTCTTTGAACGTCGTCTCGGGACACTGGGGATTCTCTACAAAGACGCCTGCTATGTGCCTTATTGTGCAAATACAGTAAACACACTTGCCGCATTCAAGAGATTCTAATCCTTCTGTGCATATACTTTGGAGGTTCACGTAGAACTGAAGATTCATCATCCAGATACCTAGTGATGGCGAGGTCTCGTTTGCCATGTTTGTCATTCTTTCCATGTCTAAGGAACGGATTGTGAGTGGCATAAGAATTACCTTGCTGCTGCATATTTACAAGTGTTCTTATATAGTCCTTCCACTCACGGAGACGTTTTTCAGAAAACACTAAGACATGACATCAATAATAATCTTTATATAGCGCTAACATATTCCGCAGCGCTTTACAGTTTGCACACATTATCGTCGCTGTCCCCGAAGGGGCTCACAATCTAGATTCCCTTTCTGTATGTTTTTGGAGTGTGGGAGGAAACCTTAGTACCCGGAGAAAACCCACGCAAACACAGGGAAAACATACAAACTCCTTGCAGATGTTGTCCTTGGTGGGATTCGAACCCAGGACTCCAGCGCTGCAAGGCTGTAGTGCTATCCACTGAGCCACCGTGCTGCCCAAACCATGAAACCAACCATAGACCACCCAAAAATAATACAAACCAAGCGCAACATATCTGACCACTTTCTAAAATGTACTGTTACCATTGCCTATAGATGCCCATAATCAATAAGGACTCATTGAGTATGAAGTTGATGGAGAGAGACAAGTACAGAGCTCGACTATATCTGGCAGTCTCATGAACCACGTCTGGAGCAGTAGGGTGCATGCTCAACCTTCACTTCATTTGCACGAGGGACACAAAATTCCTTCCGCATTCAGCAATTGATGAGGTCTCGGTGATTATACCTCACCCATCCACTAGTTATCACCTATCCAGTAACTAGAACATCCCTTTAAAGCATAAGTCTTTATAGATTAGGGAGCTTCTAGGTTCAATTGCATAACCCTTACAGTTAAAAGGCAATTTGATATGTCATGCCGTTATTGGGTGGTCTCTCGCAAATTTATTCAGGTGATTTCTGGTGGGAATGTATCATACCCTGAAATGAAAGGTTTTTCTACAATGGATCTACCAATTTATGGGGAAAATGAAACCCTAAGCTCTGACAATTGATGTGGGGTCCCAGTGGTTAGACCTAAAACCGTTCTACAAGTTATCACCTTTCCAGCTGGATTGGTAAGATTGGCACAGCAAAGAGCTCCACTGACTGGTGGTCCACACTAGGTTGCCTTCTCCATCCATCTCTTCCTGATGTCAACTGTGTTAACTAAATTGTATGATAATCAAAAGTGAGAGCAAATAGGAACACTGGCAGCATCTGGGAAGATTTTCAATTACCTTCAGCTTCTCTAATTTTTTAAGGCAATTTTTTTTCATCTAACCCAATTGCACCCTACAGTCCACGATCTTGAAAGTGGATCATGTATAGAAGTCAAGATATATTCAGACTTACTGAAATTCTATCCCGAGTGATCCATGTCAGACTGGAATTCCTTTGGGTCCCATCCTCCATTTTTATGAGCATACCCGCTTTATATATTGTATTACAAAACTTGTTCCCATCCTTGTAGACAGAAAACCATTAATCGATAAAAATCTCAATGGTTATTCGTGAATCGTCCAGAAGAAATCGACCCTAGTAGCAAATGTTTAGATCCAAAGTTACCTCCAATATGGGTTGTCTTCTGCTTGACCATTGTGATCCATTACCGGCCATCGGACCAATCTTCTACCTTTGCCGAGAGCATAGCCTTGAAAGAGTTCACTTTGTAAGTGTTTGCCCTCATGTCTATCAACCCTCCGAAGTATTGAGTCGCGAATGGCCAGAAGTAACACTTGTTGAAACGCATACGGTACAGTTCTCATAAGTGGAGCTTTATGTGACATATGCACATTCCCAAGGCAATCCACAATGTCCTTTGTAATTTTCCCTACCAATATTGTTCTATGCTCATTTCTATTCTCAATAATTTAACGGTTAAGGGGATGACTATTCCTATTATTAGCAACCACCAATATGACCCTACTGTTACAGTAGGACACAGGAAAACACCTGCGAGCATAGAGGAAGAAATAGGATTTTTAAGGCAAGAGAGCAAAGAAGTGACCCAGAGAGGAACGCTCCAGCTCGAAGCTGTCACGCTGAGTGATGGCCTCCATTAGTGTCCCCAGGTCATTATATGGAGATGGAGCTCTCCTGTGATAAATGGGACAATGCTCAAAAGGGTCTCATATCAGCACAACTCCTCCACTCGATATATGTATATATATATATATTATATATATATATACAGTATGTGCCTTTACAGAAACACGAATATGTAATACTGGTCGCTCTGGGTCATGTATGAAGTAGTCCGTGCATTTCCTATGCACAACTACAGTCGTCTTGTTGTATGGTAGAGCAGCAATACTCACAATAGGTTGCAAACAATAGTTTGGAAAAAATTATATATAAACTTTCTTTTACGCTATAAGGGTGTTGTCACATAGGGTGTGTATATACTTTTATATATATTTATATATATATATATATAAAACAATATATGGGAGTCTATAGGCGATGAATGCCAGACCATGCTACTATATGTATGTGTTAGAGGTATAGGACACTCCGAACACCCGGCACCACTATAAACACACAAATCTTGGACTCACAATTTCACACATTTTCTAAACCTGTGGATAAGTGTCAGAACAGACCACAGACCAGATCCTCCTATTTCTTAGACCTCCGACCAGATTCCTATTTTGCTCAGACTTTAGACCAAACCCTTTATGTTCTCAGACCCCAAACCAGACCACTAAATCATCCAGACGCTGGACCACACCCCAACATTTCTCAGATGCTAGACCAGACCCCTACAATTTTTCAAACACCAGACCCGTATATTTAGACCAGACCCCTTCAGACTCTGAAACAAACTCTTTATGTCTTCAGACACCAGACCTCTATATTTTTCAGGTTCTCCAGACCACACCCATTCAATCATCAGACCTTTATTCCTTAGACTGCAAATCAAACCCTTTAAGACCTCAGACCACAAAACAGACCACTAAATCCCTCAAGCCAAAGACCAGACCCTTAAACTCCTCAAACTTCAAACCAGACCCCTAAATTCCTCAGAACACATTTTTCTCAGACTCCAGATCAAACCCACATATTTTTCAATCTCAGATGAGATCATAAATTCCTCAGACACCAAACTTCCATATTTCTCAGACCCCAGACTCAACCTTTAAATTCTGTAAACCCCAGAATGGACGGTTTCAGTTTCTCAAAACCTGGATCAGGACGTTTTATTCCTCAGTATCCCTATCTCTAAATTCTTAGCCCCATTGGACAATTACAGATTATAACAGGGGTGAGCAGGCAACCCACTGTAAACCTTTCAAGTGGGTAGGCCAACAGGATTCTGCCCGGTATTGTAGATTATCATTCTTGACCTGCAGTCAATATGTTGACTGATTTACTGACCAATGTAAAAAATCCAATGCTCAAATTCATTCCTGCTGCACAGCTCTAACTGTAACTAATCACCATGTAGAGCAGGGCCGGCCCGAGAGATTACGGCACCCTAGGCGAAACTATTTTGTTGCGCCCCTACTATTAAGTATACATATTTTTTTCTCTCGGGCGCCCCCTTAGTGTAGTATGTGCATTTTTGGTTGTTTGCTTTGCCAACATTTGAAAACTTAGAGCAAAATAAACGCGCGGGATCAAACACCTGTCAGCAGACGATGCAAACGACTCACGTCCTTAGTTTAGCGCCTCCTTTCCGTGCGTAAATTGAAGCTCAACGGTTTTTCTTTTATGTACACTTTCCTTTCCATCCCTAAAACTTTTTGCCTTTTGAAAAGATTTTTTATAATTTTTTCTATTTTTTCTCTGGCGCCCCCTTAGGTTCGGCGCCCTAGGCGGCCGCCTAGTTTGCCTATACGTTCGGGCCGGTCCTGATGTAGAGGAGGCTTTGGCTATCATATGGTTTTTGATCTTATATTATTCCTGCTTCTCCCCCGAATATTCCATTTTTTTGTTTTTTAAAAATCCACCATACGGTTCCAGAAATATAGGCCTTTTTATTTAGTACTATTTTTTATGGTCCTTATGCAGGGGGCATAGCTCATATGGCTATTATGCAGAACAGCCTAAAGACATGCCCCTGAGGATCTTGTGAGACATGCCCCCCTTGCAAAGGCCCATATGTCTGGAACCAGAGTAGTCTGGAAAGCATTGGGAACTAAATAAGAACAAAAACTGACCACTTTATCTGCAAACAAGTCCTATACTTATGGATTCAAGGACATCACTAAACCCTTTTTGTTTTTGGGAGAGGCTGACTAGTGATCCTGGATTATATCTAACAGGATATCTCTAAAAAAAAATGATTCCCCCGATGATCACTACTTTATCTCACATATTGGTAGGGGCTTCCCAGTGCTCCTCTAGAGTTGGAGATCACCGGTGGGGGCATATATGGAGCACTGAAGGAGTATAATCATCCATTCTCATTGGATCTAAGAGAGTCCAGGGGTCCGCACCGTCTTCTAATCTGACATTTCCTTACACATTGATGGAACTATAAAGAGAATACAAATGACGCCCTGCGGTCTGACTCCGTCCATCTCCCTTCTCTGCAACACCCCTTCTTCCTACATTTTCACCCATATGCTTTTTCTTTCATCCTTCTTCGCTCTCGCCCCCTTTGTTTGATGTCTATGCAGCCTATCAATATGCACAGTGCCAGGGAGCTGGTGAGAGACACACGGGGCAAGGCAAACGAGTGCCAACGCAAGAAATGATCCAAGATGTCTTTTTTTTTTTTTGCTTTTTGTTAAGAAGAAAAACTCAAAAATTGTAGAAGATGATGTCAAAGATGGAAGAAGGGACATCGACAGAAACAAGGCTGACACAAAACCCAGCAGTCGTATAAGAAATACAGAGCCGCCATTGACAAACAGCGCCGCTAATGAGATGATGAGAATTTCATCAGGGAAAGATGAGAGAGACCGCGGCATGGGAGAGAGACAGCCCTATCATTTACAAAGACAGCTCTATTAGTGAGAAGAAGCGGCCGACTGAGTCACCTGCGATTATGCAGAGGATCTTTGCATGCCCTGTGTCTGGATGAGGGATATCAGGGTCCACGCTGGTGAATGGAAACATCTGCCCAGCGGTGAGAGCTGTGCCCTGGTCACAACGACGTTGGCACCCGTAATGAGGTCGTACAATGAGAGAGGTTGGATGAAGGCATGGCAAGGACAGAACCCTGCAGTCTCTCTTCTACATACGCTATAACTTGGCTGCGCCGTTTGCTCTGTAATTCGGGTTTCATCCAGTTAAGGTTAATTAAAGTTAATTTTCACGCACCAGAGAGCCTGCAATTACAGCGGAGCAGGGACAGCAGCCGCAAGTGAGAGCACTGCCCACAGTGACATGTCACCCTGCCGGCTGGCTGGCTGGCGTACTCGCTTTTCACTCTTTTCCACTGAACGCCTGAATGTGTCACTGTCACAGAGATGACATATAGGGGCAGCTGCGGCGGTGCCCCCCCCATATAGTATCCGTGTCAAACACACAGAGATCTGTACCCCTTTAGTGTCACACAAGGCTGAGGAGGATTTCCTATACAAAAAGGACTTCTCAGGCATAGATGTATGTCATGGGTGTGATAATGGCACACATGGGGATTCTCATCCCATTGGTGATAAACACAAGAGATATGTATCGCAGGCCGCCTCCATCCCATATTAAACGTGTATGAGTCGCACGTAGCAGGGCTTTGGGGTACTCGGCACCGAGCCCGTACACTTCACTGGGGGATGTCACGGGTAGCGCAGCTCGGTCCGTTGCCCTGGGCGATCACCATAAAAATGTGGGAATATTTACAGGGGATTTAGAAATGTTCGTGACGCCACCTGTGGTTCCTGGTCAGGATGACCAGCGCTGCAGGGTAGATTCTCTGAGGGGTTGTTACTGGGCAGCAAGATGTTAAGTCTCCCACAGGCGAGACTGATGTCTCGAGATATATGGCGGTGCAGGGGTGCAGGGCAATGAGGCAGACACACACAAGACAGTCTCTTTCTGTACCTTTACTGGTGTATTTGCAGGCACGTCCCGGGAAGCTGCTCAGGGTGGAGGATGCACGTCCAGTAATCACTGAGTAGGTGTAGGGCCTCCTTACGTCTTTATATGTGTGAGTTTCTGACTTGCATGAAACAAAGCCTAACTCCGTGTGAAACAGCTACGCCCGGCTGACATTGTGGTAGAGCCTTCTTTTGGACAGAACTAAGTCTCTATCTGCAGCATCCTGCTAGACTCCTGTTCTTCCTGACCCCGGTTACGTATCAGCACTGTTGGGCCCCTCTGTGACCTGAAGTCCAGCAGGGTCTCCGGTTTTTCCCACTAGCCGTGAAGGTACTAGCAAGCTCGGACCCGGTGTCTGGTGGTGCAGAGTGGAGGTAAGCTATCGTTGCTATTTCTCCTCAGTCACTCTCTCTTTCCCTTTTTCCACTTGCCTGTCGTCCTACTCACACCTTTAACATAAGCACAGGCAGCAGTAGATGTCAGCTTTCTTCTCTTCACCGCTCTCCAAGCGTCGGCACGCTCGCTCTCTAACAGTACCTCAGTTGACTCGGTGTTACAAATACTGCAGTTCCCTTTCCTTCACTTCCTCCTTAGGCTCTGTCCGAAGTAGCTATCAGGACATTCCGTCAGACTGATCTGTGCACACTCCGAGAGTCACTTTCCACTTTCCTAGGGAACTATCAGTCAGCACGATCTGAGGTAACTTTCCTCTCAGCTCTTCAACCGCTCTGACACAGACTAGTGTAATCTGAGCTCTGCTCTGACAGGAAATCAACTCATCTGAGCTCTGACAGGAATCCTCTCACTCCGGTGTTCTGAGGAGATCTGATCTGTCTGAGGTACAACCAACAACTAGCTAATGTTCAGCTTGACTGTCTTCATCTCACTGCTCTATCTCTCCACACCCTTATATACTCTAAAGGGCTCCCTCTGGTGGCACTATAGGGAAATGTGAAGTGTGAATGAATATCGGGTGATTGCGAATTACCTTATATGCATCCTCCTGGGTAATATGTGGCACCAAGCGCAGCTGGGCTACACATGTACATGTGTCAGACTATAGGAATCGCCGTCCTAATTTCATCAGGACTTGGTACATCCATCAGGATACATGTGTCTACAGCCTGGAAGCGTCACATCCGAGATGGGTTTATATTCAGGTTCTTAAGGAATGGTCTCCCTCATCCATCAATGTCCAGTGATGGGTGTCCTAAATCCATCAGGAAAATTACCGCTAATGGTGATACACAAGGGGGGGACAGACATGTGGGTTCTCATCATTTATAGATTTACGAGTAGCTTTTTTTACATTACAGTTGTGAACATTGTCCTGCTTCCTTTGCCCACTCATAGATAAAGGCTGTAAGTCCTAATGCGCTAACTCATAGGGAAAGCATGTGAGTCCTGCTCCCTCTGCTCACTCAGAGAGGAAGCCTGTGAGTCCTGCTTCCTCCACCCACTCATACAGAAATCCTGAGTCCTGCTCCCTCTGCTAACTCAGACAGGAAGCCTGTGAGTCCTGCTTCTCTCACCCACTCATATAGAAAGCCTGTGAGTCCTGCTTCTCTCAACCACTCATAGAAAAAGACTGTGAGTCCTGCCCACTCATACAGAAAGCCTGTAAGTCCTGCTCACTCAGAGAGAAAGCCTGTGAGTCCTGCTTCTCCCACCCACTCATACAGAAAGCCTGTGAGTCCTGGTCTCTGCTAAGGCAGAGAGGAAGCCTGTGAGCCCTGCTTCCCCACCCACTCATAGAGAAAACCTGTGAGTCCTGCTTCCCCCACCCACTCATAGAGAAAACCTGCGAGTCCTGCTTCCCCCACCCACTTATAGAGAAAGCCTGTGATTCCTGCTTCCTCCACCCACTCATAGAGAAAACCTGTGAGTCCTGCTTCTCTCACCCACTCATATAGAAAGCTTGAGAGTCCTGCTTCTCTCAACTACTCATGTACAAAGCCTGTGAGTCCTGCTTCTGGCACTCACTCATAGAGAAAGCCTATTGAGTCCTGCATTGCTTGTCCAAATATGGTTGGACCATATTATCATGTAAAAAAAATTGTGTTTACCCCAGGAAGAAATGGGTATCTCACTGTATGAAATGGTGACAGGCCATTTTTTTTCATCTAGGGACACTTCCCTCTTGATCCCCAAGATCTCATCCGCATCGGTGGGTTAAACATAATACTCTGTCTATGGAGCGCGATCTAACGAAAACGAACAGTTGTGATGGCATCCGATGGCACCGTGTCTCTGACAATCACTCACAGTGACTGTATTTTTAGCATAGCAGTCTAACACCCACCTACTTAGTCTGTCAGCTCCATACACAAAGTATACGCAGCGATACAGACAGGATGCAGGTGCACAGTCAGGAGATGTTCATCTGCAGCCTCATCACACAAGACATATGCAGATGCACAAAAGAACAAGAAAACCATATAAACAGCATTACTCCAGTATAATGACATGACAACACCTCTAACCATATGTCATGCCGAGATCCTCAGTGTCGCTACAACTCCTGGAGATAAGAATCCCAACATCAGTGGACTCCTGTTGTCTTTAAATTACCATGACCCAATCACATTGACCCCACTTTGTGGTTAAGGGTTTGTTCACACTGAGTTTTTTTGAGGCATTAAAATTCCTAGCATTTTCAAGCAAGAAAAACTGTTTTGTGGAGTTAATTTTTGTTTTGAAGGGTTTGGTGAGTTGTTTTTTCCACTATTTTGATCGGACAGTCCCTAGTTTGGAGAAGCTTTCTTCAAAATCCTCGTAAAAAAAAAAATTACATGCCCTTTTTTTTTTTTAGCCACCAGGTTTTTTTTCAAAACTTCTTCTGTAGCAAAAAAGAAAAAGAAAACTCCTCATATGAACGGCAAAGTGGATCACTCATAGAAATGAATTAGAATGATTAGTTCACTGTGTGTTTTTGTGCCGAGTTTTTGGAGCAGAAACTATCGAAAAAGATAGGTGTTTAAAAACCACTAGTTGTGATTGGAACGTTGGAGAGATTCTGCTCTAAAAAGTGAGCAAAAAAAAAAAAAAGTGTGAACACTACCTTAGGGTATGTGCACACTCTAAAAAACGCCACAAAAATCAACATAATGCACAGCAATGTGAAAACAGCTTGCTGTGCACACACATGTTCCTTCCTTTTCTTTTTTAACCGTTTCAGGCTCCAGTAAAGAAAAAAAGTTGTATGTTCATTAACTATTTAAAGTTTAATTAAAAAAAAAAAAACGCTAGAGACAGAGTCACTGCAAAAGCTATGGAAAAAACACCAACGTACATGCTTCAGGAAAAACTGCCAGTGTTTGGTGTTTCCTGAAACGTCTTTGCCTTGGAAAACTCGGTCTAAAACATGTTGTGTGCACATACCCTTAAAAGGGGTTTTCAAGAATTTTTGAAGCAGTTTTGGAGGACGTTTTTGGAGAGGATCCGTTCACAAAAAATTCAGTTGTGAACATTGCCTAATTGTACAACTACGTCCAATGCCTAACTGCAACAACAAAGTGCCAATACATTTCTAGATGGTTGAGACATCCCTTAGTGCCTCATTCCCCCCCACTATAGCTCCATCTTTTTTCTCCTTGCTTAGCCCCCTCTTCATCACAACCTAGTGCTAGAATGGTAAAATATGGGGAAAAAAGAATCAAGTTGATTCTCACTGGATGTAAGAGAGTCCAATCCTGGATATATTTGCCCATTTTGCTAGTGAATTTCCGGCACAGATTTCTGCCACGAATGTGCAATCTGATGCAACGCGGACGTGCAATCTGATACTCCATGGATGTGCAATCTGATATGCTGCGGATGTGCAATCTGATACTCCATGGATGTGCTAACTGATGTGCCATGGATGTGCAATCTGATGTGCTGCAGATGTGCAATATGATGTGCTGCGGATGTGCAATCTGATGTGCTGCGGATGTGCAATCTGATATGCTGCGGATGTGCAATCTGATACTCCATGGATGTGCTAACTGATGTGCCGTGGATGTGCAAACTGATGTGCCACAGATGTGCAATCTGATGTGCTGCAGATGTGCAATATGATGTGCTGCGGATGTGCAATCTGATGTGCTGCGGATGTGCAATATGATGTGCTGCGGATGTGCAATCTGATGTGCTGCGGATGTGCAATCTGATGTGCTGCAGATGTGCAATCTGATACTCCACAGATGTGCAATCTGATGTGCTGCAGATGTGCAATCTGATACTCCACAGATGTGCAATCTGATGTGCTGCAGATGTGCAATATGATGTGCTGCGGATGTGCAATCTTATGTGCTGCGGATGCGCAATCTGATGTGCTGCGGAAGTGCAATCTGATACTCCACGGATGTGCAATCTGATGTGCTGCGGATGTGCAATCTGATGTGTTGACGATGTGCAATTCGATGTGCCGCAAATGTACAATCTGATGTGCCGCAGATTCTGCGGATCAGATCAGTTGAGATTTTTTTGGAGGCAGCCAGAAGAGCATTAATCTACATGGATTATTTTCAGGGGTAGGGGAATTGGTTCGCCCAAGCCCCATTTACTTACATTCTCATTGGATTTGATGCAGATTTCGGCACTAAATCCATGTCAAAGGGTGACCAAATTCTTCTCAGAACTGTGTCTGGTACCGAGTCATGCACCATGTGACCAGGACAGATTATTAGAGTTCTTGAAAAACATGAGCGATTGATGCACAAAGAATTTAGCAACATTATGTAACCTTCCATTATCATTTAGATTGTAGCGCAGCCATTATACACCTTTCAATAATCAGCAAAAGACTTATCCATTAACTTTACACCCTTGCTACATCCACAGAATTAGCGAGCACATTTTGGGTGAGGTTTTACCATTTCGAGTCAAAAAGCGGCTAATTTTCAAAAGCAACGACCTAAAAATGTGACACACAGAGAACACTGGAAGCTTCAAGGTGCATATTTCCAATCAGTCCCATTATAATGCATGCAGTCTCATCCAGTTGTAATGAATAGTGCATAATCTTATTATTATAATAGACGGTCTCGCTGGTATGTGCATTGTATATATGAATGAGACTCCTGGCGGAGAGAAGACTCCATCGTGAGCACTTGCTTATTATTTACTGAAATGTCACAACGGCATTGACTGCAGACTGCCTGTCATAGAAACTAAGAATTATACCGCCTGTCACAGCTGCTGTAGAAATTAGGTGCAGTCAGTGGAAGGAGGCAGTAAGCCATATTCAGCACCACGGACAGTGCCTGATATACTTAAAGTAGTTTTCCTGTGTTCATAGATTTGATATGGTCGAATAGAGCTTGTAAAGAAAAGCAATTTTGCAATTTACTGCTTATTAAAATCTTCATTCATTCTTGAAATACTAACACTTTTCTTTTGTTTACATCTAGTTGCCTTGGAGACCGACCACCGCTGCTAGACAGCAGAACATGCATAGTATCCACAAGCTCTTATTTAGAGAGCTTGTAAGCTCTGTTTTGAAGCTGGACAGGATCGCTAGAGTTCACTGTTACCTACTAATCCAGGTCAGCTTCATCACAATGCTTACAAGTGGCGGTCGGTCTCCTAGGCAACGAGCTGTAAACAAAGAAAAAGTGTTAATATCTCAAGAACGGATGAAAATTTTAAAAAGCAGTAAATTGCAAAAGTGCTTTTCTTTACAAGCTCTATCCGACCATATCAAATCTATAAACATGGGGAAAACCCTTTAAATTATAAGCAGCGCTGTCCGTGGTTGTTTTTACAAGCTCTATCCAAAAATATCCATCTATGAAAATGCGAAAAACCCTTTAAGCCTCCTGCTACACTTTCTAAGCAAGACAGCAATATTGCACACTGGGGGTAGTACAAATTCCCCTACCTCCCACAAGTCTGCCATTTCTCAAAAAGTCTCCTAGTAATAGCAGACATTCTCCCAGCTCATGTCCTATGCTGTCCCCTTATTACTAATGATCCACTTTATTTTCGTGCCTCTGTATGTGAATAACCAATTTTAAGAGCAGCAAACTGTATTAAGTCATTTCTGGAAAGACGTTTGTTTTTTTTCATCCAATATCCAGGTTGACACTGTCAGTAAGTAAGGTGCTGACATCCAGGTGGATTCTACCAGAAGATATCAGATATTAAGCTCCTGCTGATTTCTTCCAGCAAGGAATCCTGGAATATGTAAGGCATGTTGTCTCTGCGGATCTGCACCATTTTTTGGAGAGAGGGGGATGGAGATACAGGGGCGGATGTCATTGGTGCAACCTGTGCAGCATTACCGGGGCGCAGGAGGTAAGGGGGCCATTTCTTGAAAAGATGTGGAATTGTGCATTCTTATGAGCTATTGGACTGCTGCAAAAGGCCCATATATTGTCCTTGACACCCCTTTATCTCCCAAAGGATTGGCAGTTCAAAATCGGACATGCTGATCCTCCTTTCCCTGGTCGGGAGAGTCACACATTAGGAAGTTGGCCGATCCCACCAATGTTGTCTGGTTTGGTCGTCATTTGTCTACCAAGAATGGGGGTCTTTAAACATCTTGTAGTATGCTCCCTAGAGTCGGACCCCACTGATCTGATATTGATGCCTTATCCAATCTAGGAGGTCAATAGAAAGATGAAATATGATGGGTGAAGCCAAAACTATAACAACTGGGTGCTACATATACTGATGTTAAAGAGGTTGTCCAGACTTGGGGTCAGGACTGCAGTCCCTCCATGTGCCTGCAGACTTGTGAATCCACACAGTATGTCAGAGCGTACGGTCATTTAACAGCAAGTATGTGATTTGCATATTTCCAGCCACATTCTGACTAGACGTGTCCAGCCAAACTTAATACACTTGCACTGAGTGAGGCCATGCACATCTAGTCGGCACGTGACCGCATGTATGCAAATCACATACTTGTGGACCCAGGGATGGCACCAATTCCCAGTCTGGTAGTAGAGTCAGTGGAGCGCCATGAATGCAGCTGTGGGAGATGATCGCTCATTCTTCGCCGAATGTCACGTTCTATGTGTGGCCAGATTGAATTACTCAAGCCAGAGCCCTGTGAACCTCCTCCAACCTACCGGCATCTTTTCTGATTATATGACCCATTGACACCTCATGTCTATCAGAGGTTCAGCATGATCGTAATTGGTCCATGGTCCTGAAAACGTGTTGATCACTGTCTCTTATAGCCCTCTCCAGAAAGGAGAGGGACCTCCAATGAACCCTTCCCTGTCCCCCAAGACCAGAAGGCCCTAACGAAGGTCATGGATCAAAGCTTGGATATATCCCATCTCGCTCCCAGCTTCCGCCCTTGATGAACTGAGAGCTTAGCCTATTTCCTTAAGGGGGCCGCAGATGAGATCTGAAGGTCTTATAATAAGGCCTAGTGCAAGAATCTTTTGTGCTTTTGGAGGAGCATTGCTAGGCTTAAGTCTCCTCTCCTTGGCATGTCAATCTTGACATGTCTATCACCTCAAGGAGAAACGTTACCTCTTTGGACTTCGTGCAGGATACATGTCTCACTTTTCCAAAATGTGGAAGAGAGATAGAAGCTAATTAAACAACCCGTGTGCAAAAGCAGCTGCCACCATTTACCCTGCAGTAGATGTAATTTGCATGCTAACAAACGGGATGATATAATCGGTGCACAATCACATCATTAATCCTCCCGCACACCTGGAATGCACTTAGCGAATTACCTGAACACAGTCTTCAGAGCGAGTCTTTATTTCCTACAACGTCCCTTTAAAGCGCAGATTGCACTCCGGTGTTTTTCCATGTAAATGTCCCGATGTTTATTTCCAGCCGGTAATGCGGGTGGAGATAGGCTTCTCCGTTCTGTCCTCCCCACGGTGACCAGGAGCCTGGGGACTTTTTACAGTCTTTAGCTAATCTCGTCGTCTGATTAGATGTATCGCCATTCGCCAGGCACATTGTTTTCGCCGGCCGTTTATTTGCACAGTAAATCTCTACATGGCATCAGCCATAAGGCCTGAAAATGTCTGACAGGAAGGAATTTAGAGAAGAAATGCCAAAATATATCTGACATGGATCATTTTCATTTTTTTTTTGCTTTTATCATCAATGACGAAGACTTCTTCAGTCTATGGCGTCCCAATGGTGGCCTTCGGCTGGGAGTTGTATCCTTGGGACAACCAGAACAACCAGAAAGTTGCAGGTTGGACGCTATAGATGTGCGGTATTGAAAACTAAAACCATTGCCCTCAATAGGTTCTGGATGGAACACTGGCGCAACCTGAAGCTCATGGGCCCCAATACAAAAGCTCCAATGGGGCCCTCAATTTTAGCTAATCTTTAAAAGAATTGGACCCTTTGTATAAGCCAAAGGGATTTATTGGGCCCCTTAGGCTCCATGGCTCGGATACGATTTCAACCCCTGCACCTATTGTAGCTGCGCCCCTAGATGGCACCCTGTGCAATACTGACTTTTGCTTCCCCGGGAAAACAGTGCATTGGTCACAAGTCTTTTGTGCAAAGCCTTATATTTTAGCAGTAGAGGCTGATGTGAACTCTCTGGTTGCAATCCTTAACTTAAAAAGTAACTGAACTTTCATTTATTGTTATAGTTTTGTCCAGCACGGAAAGTTATAAAACTTTTCTTTTCAAATTAATTTATTAGGATTTCTCATAAAAATAAATTGCACGGAAGTGGTTTCTAAACCCTGGGTTTTACCCAGTCTATTCCCTTGTCTTCAGATGCAATGATATCAGTACATACTCATGTGGAGTACAAATTATGGCAGTGATGGGTCAGCACTAGTGATGCGCGAACATCCTTGGATAAGGTGTTAGGTGAGCATGCTAGGGTGCTAACCAAGTGTCTTCAGCGTGATCAAAAAATATGTCCGAGTCGCAGCGGCTGCATGTCTCACAGCTGTTTGACAGGTGCAACACATGCAGGGATTGCCTGTTTGTTAAGAAATCCTTGTGTTGTGCTTGGGAACTAGAACATTGTGATGGTGTGTGCGACAGAGCAGGAAGGGACACCAGGCCGAAGATCAATCCAACGGGATTTATTGCACAAGGGAGCATAGAACATAAAATATCAATAGCGTCTCTTAGAATGCACGATGAGTCCACACCAAGAGGGAAACAGTTCCGGGGGCGCCACACGGTAATCCGGCACCAGGGAAAAGACAAAATAATCCTGGGATGAGTTCAATGGATCCAACAGATGAGGGACATAACACCATTCCACGTGGCAGCTTTTAACCCTCCATACATGGGCACTAGGATCTCGCCTCAGCATAAGATCCTAGCCCTTGACCCATCAACACCCAACTGCCCAGGCCAAAACATGTGTCCTTTGTTCTGTGTCCCGGGATCCACCCCTCCATGGGGAAGGGCTCCCACCCACTTCCAACTATGTGGCTAACTGAAGAAGTTTCCAGAAGCTACACGCTTGTATTGGATAAGTCCTATGCTGAGGAGAACAAACACATACTTCTCCACTGGTTGTTGACTCAGGCTTGACTACATGGCAGTCCAGGAGCACAGGCCAGGGGAGGGACACGCTGCTACAACCCCTTCCCCCCTCAATTTGTGTACGGACTAGTGACCTCTACAGGTCACTTGTCAAGTACATGTAGGCATGGCTGCCCTGACTCATGGTTCCCCTGCCTGGACAACCCATCTGCATTTTGGTGTTGACTGCCTCTTCTACATTGGATTGTAAAGTTATAGGTTTGCAGAACCTGGCTCTATCGTAGTAAACGTCCATAGATTTTGTCAGGTTCAGGACGGAGCTTTCCCTTTCCTACTCTATGCCCTAAGTACTAGACTTCACCCATCCCCATTTGGCATTTATCTGGTCGAATGGTTAGGCCTGCTGCAAGAATCCGGTCAAGAACAACTGCTACTTGATTCAAATGTTCCTCCCACGTCTGGCTGAAGATGGCGATATCATCTAAGTAGGCACAAGCAAAGTCGCCAAATCCCGGAAGGATCTGGTCTACCATTCTCTGAAAGGTTGCAGGGACATTCTTCATGTCGAAAGGCATGTTTAGAAATTCGTACAGCCCAAAGGGGGTTATAAAGGCCGACCTTCCTCTCCCTTCCTCCATCAGAGGGATTTGCCAGTAGCCCTTACTGAGATCCAAGGTAGTGACATATCGGGCCCCAGCTTGCCGGTCTACAAGTTCTTCAATATGGTGCATTGGGTAAGGATCACTGATGGTATGGTCATTTAGTCATCAGTAGTCCACACAAAATCGAGTACTCCTATCTTTCTTGGGTACTAACACCACAGGAAAGGCCCAAGGGCTATGGGAGGCCTGAATTACCCAGAGCTGTAACATTACCTCCAGTTCGTGATGTATGGTGTTTCTAACCGATTCTGGTACTCGGAAAGGGGCCTGCTGTATGGGACGGATGCCCGGAGTGTCTACAAGATGTTGGGTTACTGTGGTTTGACCTGGTCAGGATGAGAAAGCAGCCTGACTTTGATGGTGCACTCCCAGCATTTGGTTTCTCTGTAAGGAATCCAGGTGATCTTTCAAAAGAACCTGTTCCACAGTGGATGGGGTCCTCGCTGCTGCCACAAGATCAGGTAGTGAGTCCTCTTCCTCCTGACTGTCCTCTGCAGCAAGCCGACAGCTTGCTATCACTGGTAGTGACCGGTCATGGTACTTCTTAATCATATTCACATGGACAGTTTTTTGTCTTAAACACTGGTAATCTAAAGCAAGGAGGTAATTGGTGTCATTAAGTTTTCTGAGAACCCGGAATGGACCCTCCCATGTTGTCTGCAGTTTATTTATCGTCTGCAGTTTATTTTGCCTATGGGGAATAATCATTAAGACTTGTTGTCCTTCTGCAAACTCCCGATAGCATGTTTTGCGGTCGTACCACGTCTTCTGTTTGGTTTGAGCCAACCATACATGATCCTGAGCAAAACTAGCAAGCTGAGCCAGGGTCTCCCGAAGCTTTAGGACATATGGAACAACGGGGTTCCTGTATCTTCAACTTGCCCCTCCCAATATTCCTTTAGCAGGTTTAAAGGTCCTCTGACCTTTCTTCCATAGAGAAGCACAAAGGGGGAAACCCTGTTGACTCCTGGGGGTATTCCCGATAGGCGAACAGGAGATGGGGTAGGTACTTCTCCCAGTCTGAATCCCTGTCAGTGAAGGCCCTTAGCATATTCTTCAAAGTGCCATTGAATCTTTCACAGAGTCCATTTGTTTGAGGATGATAAGGTGTCGTTCGGATCCCTCGTACTCCACAAGTGCGCCACAGACACTGTACTAGCTCCGACATGAATTGTGAGCTTTGGTCTGACAGGATCTCACTTGGGAATCCTACTCTGGTGAAAATGGTAACCAGGGCCTCGGCCACCTTGGCTGCAGAAATACTGGACAGGGCCACAGCTTTTGGACATCGGGTGGCATAATCCACAACAGTGAGAATATACTGCTTTCCAGATTTATTGGGTTTAGCCAGGGGCCCAATGATATCGACAGCTACTCTTTGAAAGGGTTCTTCTAGTATAGGGAGCGGATGCAAGGGTGCCTTTGGGTGATCTCCTGGTCACCCTTTACGCTGACAGATGTCGCAGGTTCGACAGAAATGCGCCACGGCTTGAGAAATCCCAGGCCAATAGAAAATTAGAGTCAATCGTCTCTCAGTGTGGGTTTTTCCTTGATGACCAGCAGTAGGAATGTCATGAGCAAGGTGTAACAGAGAAGCTCAGTATTTCTGAGGAACAATCAGCTGTTTATTATAAGTCCAGGGTTTATCTAGGGAGTCAGAGTTGGTAACCCAATATAGAAGCCCATTTTCTCTTATAATTTTTCTCCCCGTTTTCCCCTAACTGCCTTATTTCAGCCCGAGCTCTAAAACTAGCTATGGTGGGGTCAATCTCTACCTCTTGTCTAAACCGAACTTTATCCCAAGTGACACTCATAGGATCTCCACAAGACAAGTCACTCACCGGCTGTGACGGCAGTTCTGGAGGCATTACTTCCATTGAAGGTGTAGACACATAAATATCTGCTGCTCTCTTGGCTTGACTTCGAGTTACCGCACCGACAAAGTGACATTGAAGATTCCCCACATCGTTTCCTAGAAGAACGTCCCCAGGAAGGCTGCTCATCACACCAATCATGCATTGTTTGGCCCCAAAGCCATAATCCAGGGTCACACTCGCTCTTGGAATATATCTCTGAGTACCTCCAGCTAATTCAATAGCAATTCATGGCCCCTTCTGAATTGCTCCTGGTTGAATTACTCAATGCTTGGCTATGGTGAGAAAAGCCCAAGTGTCACGAAAACCAGTCTAGCACGACATCCTGTATATGTTTGTGCTGAAGATCAGATAAACAGGTGGCGGTGGCTCACACCCCATAAACTCCTGGTTGGGGAGCCACTATATCAGAGTCACTTGGCAAATCATCAGGGAGTGAATCCAGCTCTTCTCCTGTTGAGGGTATCTGTAGATAATGGACAGGCAAAGGTGGTTTGTAACTGTTCTGCCTCCGAACATATGGACAGGTGGCTTGCAAATGACCAGTCTTCCCACATCCATAACATCTGCGTTCTATGATTCTGTCTCCACGTCGTATTCCCAAAGATGAGGCAGCAGTACTAGGTGGTATATTCACAAAGGCTTCCCCATGAGTTGGCAGTCTGTTGGGACGGTGAACACTGGAGGCCGCCAAGGTTGAGGAGCTGGTAGTTTTTTTCTCCATTCCTTCTGCTCTGATCCTGCCGCTGCCAACCAGTTTGTGATGGTGTGTTCAACAGAGCAGGAAGGGACACCAGGCCGAAGATCAATCCAATGGGACTTACTGAGACAGGGAGCATAGAACATAAAATATCAATAGCGTCTCTTAGAGTCCACAATGAGTCCACACCAAGAGGAAAACAGTTCCAGGGGCGCCACCCCGTAATCCTGTGCCAGGGAAAAGACAAAATAATCCTGGGATGAGTTCAATGGATCCAACAGATGAGGGACATAACACCATTCCACGTGGCAGCTTTTAACCCTACACACAGGGGCACTAGGATCTCGCCTCAGCATAAGATCCTAGCCCCTGGCCTGTCAACACCCAACTGCCTGGGCCAAAACACGTGTCCATTGTTCTGTGACCCGGGATCCACCCCTCCACGGGGAAGGGCTCCCACCCACTTCCGACTATGTGGCAAACTTAAGAAGTTTCCAGAAGCTACACGCTTGCATTGGATAAGTCCTATGCTGAGGAGAACAAATACAGACTCCCACACTGGTTGTTGACTCGGCCTGACTACATTACAGTCCAGGAACACAGGCCGGGGGAGGGACACGCTGCTACAAACATATTTTTCGACCATGCCAAATACACTCGGTTAGCACCCGAGCATGCTCGTATAACACCTCATCCGAGCAGGTTCGCTCATCACTACTAATAAAGTGATTTGAAAAGTTTGATAATTTTCCATGCTGTACAAAATTATAAAATAAAAGTTAAAAAGTTTAGATTATCAAGAATACACCCCGACAAATATCAAATAGCCGCCAAATACTTAATCCAACCACTTAACGACTTTAGTTACAGCAAACCATTCTGGATTAAAAATATTTGTGAAAGATGTGTTATGATAGTGTAGCAACTTACTCAAGAAAATAGGTATCACACTAAAAACTGCAACTGATCCTGCCGGTTCATGTATAGACTAGAGATCCTGACCCCACAGTCCCTAGTAGTTCCTGCATGAGCAGATATAGCCCAAAAACAGACTAGAATATGGTATGGCAACTCAGATCTATGCTGCCTGAAAGGCCACTGAGTGTAAATTACCTATAGAAGCGAAAGTGTGCTGAAATAGAAAGAGATCCCAGAGTGAGTAAAACAAATCAGAAAATCCAAAGTAAAGGATTAAGTAATGGAAAAAGAAAAAAGCAGCTAAGAGATAAACTCTAGCTGATCTTTCACTGCTGGACATCCAAATGAGACTATCACCAGCAGGCAATACCAGCAGGGGGAAAGTATATAAAGCAGCATCCGAAAGGTGATAGGGCAGACAAATCAGTAAATGAAAACTCCTGTCACCCTAAAAAGACTGAAGCAGTGATAACAGAAACTAAACACCCGGAGAAAAGGTGTGTGTGCTCTGGCTCGGCAAAAAGACAAGATGAAGGTGAGAAGAGCTGAGCAGTTGGCGAATAGACAACAATGGCTCAATCACCAAAACCTTGTCCCCATGGTTGGACGCTCTCGACTCCATTGGTCGATTATGAATGCTCAAAAAATGGCTGAATTTAGCATATTCAATCCAAAGGGTTTCCCTTGATTGAATATACTAAATTCAGCCATTTTTTGTAATGATCTTGGAAACTCCAACATACAGTCAGCCCCATGTTATCTGCTCAATGACTTCTCTTTTATTTTCATACTTTCTCTTTCCTCTCCCTCCTCTTTTTCACATTCTTCCCTTCTGTCATTCAATACTGGTATATGCAATCGTTCAACCTAGACTGTTACTATGAAACCAGTTTATTATTATTTTCCCAAGTATTGAAGACGTGCTGTTAACACTTTTATCCATCCAGGCTATTCTCCATGGACTTCAATTTTCAATTATATCTGAGTTATTTCTACTCCATGTTTCATAAACCTACACATGTTGTCGCCTTACTAACCTCCAACATTTTCTACGTATACACTGTGACAAAGTCACTGGTAAAGTGCTGGAGGGGAGATATGTGTCACTACGCTTAATGGCGTCAGTGATATAAAACCCAGAGTTTTATCCTCAAGCACACTAAGTGCTGTCAGGGGTTAAGCTAATTTATATAATGGGCTGGCTTTTATGTGGACATCCATAGAATGCTGGGAGGATGTCCACTTTATCTCTACCCCAGGGTGTGGTCTGGAGCTTAAAAAGCTGGGCTCCAGAAGCAGTCTTGGTTCAGCAGGACTGGAGAGAGGATCTCCGGTGGTTTGTGTCCTGAGGAGGAAAGACTGAACCTGTGGTGCTGCAGAGTGGGCAGCTACCCAAAAATGTATGGACTGTGTACAGCATTTTTGTTACATCACCTCGACTGTGTGCAGCTTGTATTGCTCATGTTACATGTTACAGTTTTGTTTTCTTTGTTGTTTTCCTGTTTTTTTCTCTCTTGGAGTGAGTGCTGTTCATCACAAGCTAGGGCACTCCCCAAAAATGTAAATTGATGGGGCATAACAGTGCACTCATGGCATGGCCAAAAAGCTGTCTGCACCTGGGGTGGACATATCATTGATGCAACCTATGGCACCCCTCAGGGGTCCAAGAGGTAAGGGGGTCCATTTCTACCTAAAAATCAGGTGCAATTTTAAATTTTTAGGAGCTCTTGGGCTGCAAAGGGCCAATATATTGTTCTTGTACAGGATCCCTTTTCTGTCTGTGTCCCCCCAGTGTATGCACCGCTATACCGCCTGACTGTACCAGTCGAGCACACACAGTGAGTAGGTACATTCTCTACAGACGCCACTTTCTGGTGCACAAGCCAAGGAACCACAAAGGAGAACGCATACTGCCACTGTGAGCAACCAGCACTGCCAGTGTGTGCACACACACACGGTTCAGCAGTCGCTCTAGGAATTAGTCCATCACAAGCTAGGACAGACTTCATTTGCCTTATTTTCAGGGGTCCATTTTATACATATTTGTTGTATTTAAAACTTCTATTTATGTAATTTTTCAGAATTTAGCATGGCACCGAGAAGCAAAACGGTTGTTTATTTCACCTTTTGCTACAAAATAGATGTTGTTAAATCAGGTTACTAATCCCCTCGCATCTTTTCTTACCCAAAATGACAACAATCCCCGAACGCCCAGTGACAAACGAGACATTTCCGCTGCACTAAAATAAAAGGATCGGCATGTGAGATCCGACACCTGCTTGTTTTAAACACGCTTCAATCTTTGTGTTTCACTCACTCTGTCTACTCAACTCAGCGGTGGCTCTCAGGATGAATTCCTCTTGTCATTCTTGACGGTGATTTATTTTTTCTGCAGTATCTCGAGCCCACATTGTAAATACCTGTCTGCTGTAATCAGGAGATTCTGATATTTCTTGGTGTATGATCTAGCAGAATTTAGGGATGTAATAAAGGCTGATCCTTATGCTCAATGCAGTTGGTAATGTGCAGATATTTATATGTATATGAAGGATGGGAATTCACTTAAAGGGCGTTGTGCTATAGACACAGCCGTGGTAAGTGTTCAACTGAGCTATTGAGAAGACACCAGCTTTGTTGGCTGCATGGGCGGTTTGAACATATCATTACCTCAGGTTATATCAGCTGGACTGTGTGCAGTTTGCATTGCTCATGTTACATAAGCTTGTCTGTGTGTAGTTTGCATTGCTCTTGTTACATCAGCTCGACTGTGTGCAGTTTGCATTGTTCATGTTACATCAGCTCGACTGTGTGCAGTTTGCATTGTTCATGTTACATCAGCTCGACTGTGTGCAGTTTGCATTGCTCATGTTACATCAGCTCGACTGTGTGCAGTTTGCATTGTTCATGTTACATCAGCTCGACTGTGTGCAGTTGGTATTGTTCATGTTACATCAGCTCGACTGTGTGCAGTTTGCATTGCTCATGTTACATCAGCTCGACTGTGTGCAGTTTGCATTGTTCATGTTACATCAGCTCGACTGTGTGCAGTTTGCATTGTTCATGTTACATCAGCTCGACTGTGTGCAGTTTGCATTGCTCATGTTACATCAGCTTGACTGTGTGCAGTTTACATTGCTCATGTTACATCAGCTCGACTGTGTGCAGTTTACATTGCTCATGTTACACCAGCTTGACTGTGTGCAGTAAGTTTGCATTGCTCATGTTAAATCAGCTTGACTGTGTGCAGTTTGCATTGCTCATGTTACACCAGCTTGGCTGTGTGCAGTAAGTTTGCATTGCTCATGTTAAATCAGCTTGACTGTGTGCAGTTTGCATTGCTCATGTTACATAAGCTTGTCTGTGTGTAGTTTGCATTGCTCTTGTTACATCAGCTCGACTGTGTGCAGTTTGCATTGTTCATGTTACATCAGCTCGACTGTGTGCAGTTTGCATTGTTCATGTTACATCAGCTCGACTGTGTGCAGTTTGCATTGCTCATGTTACATCAGCTCGACTGTGTGCAGTTTGCATTGTTCATGTTACATCAGCTCGACTGTGTTCAGTTTGCATTGTTCATGTTACATCAGCTCGACTGTGTGCAGTTTGCATTGCTCATGTTACATCAGCTCGACTGTGTGCAGTTTACATTGCTCATGTTACATCAGCTCGACTGTGTGCAGTTTACATTGCTCATGTTACACCAGCTTGACTGTGTGCAGTAAGTTTGCATTGCTCATGTTAAATCAGCTTGACTGTGTGCAGTTTGCATTGCTCATGTTACACCAGCTTGGCTGCGTGCAGTTTGCATTGCTCATGTTACATCAGCTCGACTGTGTGCAGTTTGTATTGCTCATGTTACATCAGCTCCACTGTGTGCAGTTGGTATTGCTCATGTTACATCAGCTCCACTGTGTGCAGTTTGTATTGCTCATGTTACATCAGCTCCACTGTGTGCAGTTGGTATTGCTCATGTTACATCAGCTCCACTGTGTGCAGTTGGTATTGCTCATGTTACATCAGCTCCACTGTGTGCAGTTGGTATTGCTCATGTTACATCAGCTCCACTGTGTGCAGTTTGCATTGTTCATGTTACATCAGCTCGACTGTGTGCAGTTTGCATTGCTCATGTTACATCAGTTCGACTGTGTGCAGTTTACATTGCTCATGTTACATCAGCTCCACTGTGTGCAGTTTACATTGCTCATGTTACACCCCAGCTTGACTGTGTGCAGTTTACATTGCTCATGTTACATCAGCTCGACTGTGTGCAGTTTACATTGCTCATGTTACACCAGCTTGACTGTGTGCAGTAAGTTTGCATTGCTCATGTTAAATCAGCTTGACTGTGTGCAGTTTGCATTGCTCATGTTACATCAGCTTGACTGTGTGCAGTTTGCATTGCTCATGTTACACCAGCTTGGCTGTGTGCAGTAAGTTTGCATTGCTCATGTTACATCAGCTTGACTGTGTGCAGTTTACATTGCTCATGTTACACCAGCTTGGCTGTGTGAATGGGTTTGAGATGAGTTCTGAGCAGAGGCTTCCTCTGGTGGTTACAAGCGGTGCTGGTCTGTCCAGTGAAGATTGTGAGGATTGGGAATCAGGTGTTACTGACTGGTCTTATATAAGGGAGTCACCTTCCCATCAGGGTTGCCGGTGATCAATTGTTCTGGTCTCAATCCTTGAATCCCTTTTCCCTTGTAGCCTGCTGTGTCGTGTCTGCATCTCCTGCTATCAGATAAGACATTTTCTTCTTTTTGTTTTTGTGCTAGATTTTTGCATTTTGTCCTGCACTTCTGTGGGGGCCTTCAGGGTCCCCTCCGGGGGCTTTTGCCTCTCAGTTTAGTTCAGCCACTGATGTTTGTACTTTTGCTTTTTACAGTTTTTTCAGTGGCTGCTGTTTTGATTTTGTTACACCAGAGAACTAATTTAGGTGGTAGAGGTCGTGTGATCTCAGGTGATTTTGAAATTAGTAGAGTTGGTGCTTTTCAGGGTTTTCTGGGATTGCAGTAAGTACCCTTCCTATCCTTTTCTATTTAGTTAGTTTGGGCCCCAGCGTTTGCTCATACTATTTTCTTTCTGTGTCAGTATTTCTTCTTGTCTAACTGCCATTACATGTTTGGGGGCTTTCTATTATCTTTGGGGTTCTGCTCCGGGGCAGATAGCTTTCCTATTTCTATCTTTAGGTGTAATTAGTTTCTCAGGCTGTGACGAGGCGTCTAGGACCAACGTAGGAACGCTCCACGGCTGCCTCTAGTTGTGGTGGTTAGTCAGGGTACTGCAATCTCATAGATTCCAACTGCTCTGGTGTATTGCCTTTTTACCTGCACTCCTCAGCTACCAAATCATAACACTCGACTGTGTGCAGTTTACATTGCTCATGTTACACCAGCTTGACTGTGTGCAGTTTACATTGCTCATGTTACACCAGCTTGACTGTGTGCAGTTTACATTGCTCATGTTACACCAGCTTGACTGTGTGCAGTTTACATTGCTCATGTTACACCAGCTTGACTGTGTGCAGTTTGCATTGCTCATGTTACACCAGCTTGACTGTGTGCAGTTTACATTGCTCATGTTACACCAGCTTGACTGTGTGCAGTTTACATTGCTCATGTTACACCAGCTTGGCTGCGTGCAGTTGGTATTGCTTATGTTACATCAGCTCGACTGTGTGCAGTTGGTATTGCTCATATTACATCAGCTCCACTGTGTGCAGTTTAGACTGCTCATGTTATATCAACTCGACTGTGTGCAGTTTGTATTGCTCATGTTACATCAGCTCCACTGTGTGCAGTTGGTATTGCTCATGTTATATCAGCTCCACTGTGTGCGGTTGGCATTGCTCATGTTACATCAGCTCCACTGTGTGCAGTTTGTATTGCTCATGTTACATCAGCTCCACTGTGTGCAGTTTAGACTGCTCATGTTATATCAGCTCCACTGTGTGCAGTTGGTATTGCTCATGTTATATCAGCTCCACTGTGTGCAGTTGGTATTGCTCATGTTACATCAGCTCCACTGTGTGCAGTTTGTATTGCTCATGTTACATCAGCTCCACTGTGTGCAGTTGGTATTGCTCATGTTATATCAGCTCCACTGTGTGCAGTTGGTATTGCTCATGTTACATCAGCTCCACTGTGTGCAGTTGGTATTGCTCATGTTATATCAGCTCCACTGTGTGCAGTTTGTATTGCTCATGTTACATCAGCTCCACTGTGTGCAGTTTGTATTGCTCATGTTACATCAGCTCCACTGTGTGCAGTTGGTATTGCTCATGTTACATCAGCTCCACTGTGTGCAGTTTAGACTGCTCATGTTATATCAGCTCCACTATGTGCAGTTGGTATTGCTCATGTTATATCAGCTCCACTGTGTGCAGTTGGTATTGCTCATGTTATATCAGCTCCACTGTGTGCAGTTGGTATTGCTCATGTTATATCAGCTCCACTGTGTGCAGTTGGTATTGCTCATGTTACATCAGCTCCACTGTGTGCAGTTGGTATTGCTCATGTTACATCAGCTCCACTGTGTGCAGTTGGTATTGCTCATGTTACATCAGCTCCACTGTGTGCAGTTTAGACTGCTCATGTTATATCAGCTCCACTGTGTGCAGTTGGTATTGCTCATGTTATATCAGCTCCACTGTGTGCGGTTGGCATTGCTCATGTTACATCAGCTCCACTGTGTGCAGTTTGTATTGCTCATGTTACATCAGCTCCACTGTGTGCAGTTTAGACTGCTCATGTTATATCAGCTCCACTGTGTGCAGTTGGTATTGCTCATGTTATATCAGCTCCACTGTGTGCAGTTGGTATTGCTCATGTTATATCAGCTCCACTGTGTGCAGTTGGTATTGCTCATGTTATATCAGCTCCACTGTGTGCAGTTTGCATTGTTCATGTTATATCAGCTCCACTGTGTGCAGTTGGTATTGCTCATGTTATATCAGCTCCACTGTGTGCAGTTTGCATTGTTCATGTTATATCAGCTCCACTGTGTGCAGTTTGTATTGCTCATGTTATATCAGCTCCACTGTGTGTAGTTTGCATTATTCATGTTACATCTGCTCACTGTGTGCAGTTTGCATTGCTCATGTTACAAGAGCTCGACTTTGTACAGTTTGCATTGCTCATGTTATGTCAGCTCAAGTCTCTGCATAATTTGCATTGCTCATTTTATATCAGTTTTATTGTGTGCAGAGTTTGCATGTGTCATACCAGTAATATACATATATATATATATATATATATACATATATATATATATATATACACACATATATATATCCTAAAGTGCTGCGTTATTCCAGCTAGCAGAAATAAATACTTTTTTTTTTCATAACCCTGTAAAGCTCTTGATACATCTTTGGACACAACCATCAACGCCTTACTGCTGTAAGGATAAATCTCAAGGCTAAAGGGATGAGTTTGTGAAAAGCATCTCACAAGAAGTGCTGCCACTGATGGAAAAAGATCACCTCCATTTACTGTATCTGCAGCGATTGCTAAATATATATATATGTTATGTTGATCCCTCAAAACAGTAACGACAAATATCATGCAATTCCAAAACGTCTACAGAAAAAGTTGCATCCATTCAGGAAGACGTAGATGGCAAGGGCAGATATATTGCTCGTCCTCTAATGGTTTTAGCCTTTGTTTTATCCCATACATACCAGAAAGAACATCAGTAAGATCTAAAAGATTATTTATGAACCATCCCTTTAAAAATTGTGATGTGATTGGCCATGTCCAATCTGATGTGATGTTGGCGCATGTGAATTTTCCCCTTTTCGCACTGCGCATGCACTGATATGAGAAAAAAAAGACATCACGTGCCATCAATCAAGCCAGACTTGGCTGTTTTTTGGCATGGCCATCCTTAACTCCATTTCTGCAAGTCCATTCTGCGAGGTAATTAACATATATCACATACATGTGTAAGGAGGAGTTGACAATATTCCTGAAAAAACCCCGACGCTATGCTTTGGTGCGAGAAGGCTGTCACCCACTGTTCAGAAGGTGCCATGCGGAACTAACCGGAAGAGGAAGAGTTGCAGGAGGGACGACTTTGGATGTAACACCTAGTCAGGTGCCTTTGATGACAGAGTTCCTTAATACAACGGGTCTGATCTCCAAACTGGAGTTGGTTTTAGTGTCAAAGGAGAGAGTTGTCCAGGTGCGTTTGGGAGGAGACGCTGCAGCCAAAGTGACGGACCTGATTAAAAAGCGTGTTAGCTACGCCGGTCAAGCACCGAAGACTCAATCGCCACTCAAGAGTCAGAGTCCCAACTACGCCACTCAAGTCCCAAATCCTTGACTTGCGTCAGTGAAGACCCAGAGTCCAGATGACAGCGATCAAGAGCCAGAGCCCAGCCCTCATTTCCTCAGACCTGGAGGATGCCCGATGTCAGTCAAGCATCGAAGATCCATGAGGAAACTCTGCCCGTAAGCGGACGTTTTCAGGGTGTGAACGTGAGACACGAGTGAGTCGGGCCCGTTGTTTACAACACCGACGTTCGGTACAAGAGTTGACCTGGGCAAACGCAGTGGCCAGGGCAGGAGTCAATTGAAGTGAAAGAGGCATAGCGTGCATTGGTAGACTTTGTCAGGATGACATGCGGTCTTTCAGGAAAAAACAGAGGCCCCACCAAGGCAATTTTCAAGTGAGTAGCCTTCCAGAACGAGCATTTACCCCTGTTAGAGGGACATAATCATAATCCTCAAGAAGCTTCCCTAAGGTTTAAAGTGAATCTTAAGGACTCATTATATGCTCTGTGTTGTATGATTTGCCTGTGATACTTCTGTTGCATCTTGTAACTGTTGTTATAACTATGGCAATTTCGTGCCATTTATGAGGAAATAAATAGGTCATTTATTGTTTTCGCCTTGTCTTCCTCTGCCTGTTGCCTCCAATCACCTCGATTACACATGCATGCATTAAAGTGCTTTTTCAAAAAATTCTGTTCCCTTCTGTTTTTGTAAAAATTAACTTATATTTGCACCAATGTTAATCTGGCCTCAAGATGTGGTGGTTTGGAGACCAAAAAAAAATTATTGCAGGTTCCCTTCAAATTATTCCAATCATATGTATCACACTAAATTTTAAAATTTTTTAGGAAAGTGTAAAGGGTTGGCCAAGGGGTGGACTTACCGGCGACAGCTGCATTCTTTACTCCAGTTACTTCTATATATCTGGGGTGTTCTTCCCCCGTTTCAGAGTATACTTAATAATTAGACTCAGAGTCCAGTACAACGTCAAACAGTTCTGCTTTATTTTCCTCTGGGCACAGCACATCCAAGACACCATTAGCACGTCTTACACGGTACCAGCAATACATTCTTCACAACTCCGCTTCTTCTCTTCTACTACACCAGAATGGACCACAAAGTATGATCAGGACGAGGAGCCCGGTGAAAACAGCACTTCGATCTCTTTCCCTGGAGACACTTCAATCCAGTCACGGAAATACACATCTACTAGCTCGTCCACCCTCTTCTTGGTTATCCTGCCCGTATACTTGCTGGTGGCCCACTCGCTGCTTCGCTCATGCACGCACACTTCTGCTGAGCGTTCCCACAGTGGATCTTCCACTGGCACTACTGCTACGTCAGCCCACAGACTTTGGCTAACGTTCCACGGTGAATCCTTCACCGTCTGCACTGGGGTTGCTGGTACCTTCCACACTTCTTGTCTCTGCTACCAGGGCCCAGGAACGTGGAGGTCCTCACTCTAGCAAGGTCCACCCCTGACTGACTTCCGCTACAAGGAAATCTTTCCCTGAAAAAGTCCCTAACCATTTATCCCTACTGAACTTGCTGTGCTCAAAGCCCCCACCAAAAGTCCTACCAAAGTACTGCATTGACTATTTTATAACTCTCTAACTGGATCTCGAACATGCCCCCAACTAGTGATCCCTTGCAAAGCTATATTTACCCCACATGTATATACTACACTACAGGTGCCCTCCTTTAATGTCCCCAAGGATGCACTGTCTATCTAAACCTATATACAACACCAGAAAGAAAAACTACTGTAAGATGACATCACACAATACATATAATGCATACATTTACACACACACTTGACCTCCTTACAAAAAGTTGCATGCGGAAAAACCTAAGGAGGTTAGCCGATTGAAACAAATTATGTCTCCACAGGATAGGTGTTAACATAATGAACATGGGGGATCCGACCACTGGAATCTGTACACAATATCCCCATTAGGGGAGGGGCAGACGACCGTAGATTGAATCAGGTCGATTATGCAAATCACACTCTGTTCAAACTCTAATCCATGTTTGACGAGGGTCTGATCATAGTTTGATCCAATTCTCTCAGATGAGAAAAAATGTCTCTGTTTTCTCCTTTCTGTCAGTTCGTGGACATTGGACTGCACTTAGATGTCATCTGAGTGCAGTTCGATGTGCTCCACATACTCATTGACTTGCATGGTCGAGTGCAATCTAAATATCGGATAAAACCCAGGCATGCAGCAATTTTTCATTAGACATGCTATGTCCGTGGAAAAAAATGCTGCATTGGTCCATGAATGATCCGATGTTTTGTCAGATTGCATTCAGACCAAAAATACGGTTGTCTGCTCCTGCCCTTAGAAGAAAGCATGTGAGACCTGCACTCCATTCATTTCCTACGGTCTCCTGAGTCCTCTGCTCTGCTTTTCCCAGAAGCCCCTTAGAGAATGAATGGATCAGCAGTCGGACAACCAACCTGGAGTGACATTTTGGAACAAGGATATGGAATAGGTCCCAGTGGTCGAACCTCCACCCATAACCAAAAAAGATGATAACTTATTTTAACCGGACAACCCTTTTTAATGGGTAACTCAAACTATAGACATAGGATCCATAAATATCTGATAAGTGGAGGTCCTTTCTTTTTGGAAATGTTTAACCTATAATCCCTATTTGGAAACGCAAATTGGCCAACACCGGAGAAAGCAGCGAGAACAGTGTGCACTTATCAATGGACAACCATTCGGCCACTTAATTAATGGTGTCCAGAATTGGATATTTATGGTACATCTGCTGACGGTGGCTTGGTGGTATGTATTTTTTGGCCATGTCTTCAGATTTGTGACATCTTCATGAGGTCCCAGGTTCTTGGCTTGCACAGTCTTCTTCCCACCATCCGTTTATTTGCTTCCCATGATACTAGTCATAACACGTACGAGTGTCTTGTGCTAGAGAAATGAGACTGTGAACCCAACTGTGGAAGATGGCTGATATCAGCAAGCTTAGAATCTTTGTATATATATATATATATATATATATATATATATATATACACAGTATATACACCATGGGTAATTTAGGAGTAATGGACCCACCAGCACTTTTTCACAGCTTCTTCTTATAATCTAATGTGATGACACCTGCTCTAACCGGTTAACCAGATCTGGCCATGGAATACAACAGCTTGTTTTCACTTTATATTAAGTCGTCTACAAGCCGCCTCTGTAATAGGTGACACGGGCCCATTCCAGGTGCCCGTTCCCAAAGACATTGAATTCTTATTTGCAGGTAAATAAATCAGGCTTCTATGTCAGCCACCGTGCGGGGAACAGATTGAGTTTTCAGTGACTGTTAGCATGGTTTATATTTCCAAAGTAGAAACCTTTTCCTTCCATATTAGCCATGTCGCCCTTCATCTGCCTCTAATACATCACATCTCGGGCTCTGCTTTAACACTTGAGTCCATAGCTTCCTCCAAACCACATTGCATACCCAATGCACCATCCCTATCGCAACCTGGCTGCCCTTGAAGCCAGCCGGAGAATTCCCACCTCTGGTCAGTGCTCTGAGTATATCCACTCTAGCAAATTAGTTTCTTGCAAGCAGCCAAGTCTAGCGGCGCTACAGCACCCCGAGGTATCTCCAGAAACGCCAGCTCAGATGTGATGTTATTAGGAAGATTCTGCACATTATGTATTTTATCTCTGTGCCATAATAACCTATTACTTTTTTATTTTCCTTTTTTTTCAGCTGCTAATGTCTGGGTCCAGACCTTATGGGACCGTGGGGAAAGCTTGTCTCCAAGTCCGGAGCAAAACAGAAATTTTTATAAATAACATGTATCCACTCGGAGGGACGAGTCGTAATGTAGAGACCCAATAACTATTGCATTTGTATAGTGCAGAATTGGAAGAGCGCAGCTCTAGCAGAATATATTTTTTGGGTGTTTTTTTAGTATCACCTGGAGGTTTAAGCAATAAAAAGAACACATTTTCTAGAATCCATAACAACCTATCAAACAGGAGATGATTAGACGGGGGAGAATTGGCTTCGCAGGTGACGTTTTTCAAGTTCAGATTTTTCAAAAAAGGCTGCGCGATCCTGCATTTAAAGAGAACCTGTCATTTAAAGTGACGGGTCAGAATAAGCCATTATATACTAGTATGCTGTATTTTCAATAGTTTTTTCTCTTTATAGTCTCTCCAAGTTCAGTTGTCTCTGAGCTGGTGGGTGGAGACTTGCTGACATCCGTAACATCACTATGCCAGGACATTTAACACCAGTCAGGCAGCTCAGCACCGCCTGACTACTCAAGTAGTTGGCATACTGCCACTACTCACACCTCTGTTCCATTGCTGTTCCAGCTCTGCTACACTGTACCTCCACTGCAAACTCAACTGTACTACATTTTTGTTCCAGCTTGGCTACACTGCACCTCCATTGCAAACTCAACTCTTCTACATTACTGTGCCAGTTCTGCTACACTGTACCTCCATTGCTAATTCAACTTTGCCACATTGCTGGGTCAGCTCTGCTACACTGTACCTCCATTGCAAATTCAACTCTGCTACATTGCTTTTCCAGCTCTGTTGTACTGTACCTCCATTGCAAACTCAACTGTGCTACATTGCTGCTCCAGCTCTGCTACACTGTGCCTCCATTGCAAATTTAGCTGTGCTACATTGCTGTTCCAGCTCTGCTACACTTCACCTCCATTGCAAACTCAACTCTTCTACATTACTGTGCCAGTTCTGCTACACTGCACCTCCATTGCAAACTCAACTGTACTACATTGCGGTTCCGGCTCTGCTACACTGTACCTCCATTGCAAACTCAACTGTACTACATTGCGGTTCCGGCTCTGCTACACTGTACCTCCATTGCAAACTCAACTGTACTACATTGCGGTTCCGGCTCTGCTACACTGTACCTCCATTGCAAACTCAACTGTACTACATTGCGGTTCCGGCTCTGCTACACTGTACCTCCATTGCAAACTCAACTTTTCTACATCGCTGTAAAATATCTGGTACAGTGTACTTTCACTGCAAAATCAAGTCTGCTACATCAATTCCAAATTTCTGTGTCAATTCTGCTACATCACAGGCTCAACATTGCATTATTGTACTAACATTGCTGCATCACAATACAATTCTGTTACATCAGCTCTACTACTCTGCTTCACCAGTGATCTGGCTCTGCTATACCAGTCATCAATATGCCAATCTCGCTACATCTGCTTGGCAGCAGCCCAGTCTCCATCCTGCTCTTCCATGTCTCTGTCCGTGCTGCTCAAAACCTGATTTTCTGGACCCAGAGATTTGAGGATCTACCGCACCAGGTGAGACACAACCAGACCTCATTCACACGTTGAAGAGAAAACTGCAGCATAAATTGAGCGACTCTGACGATTTTACCTTTGCAGCCTTACAATGTGTAAGTTACTCCACTGCAATTCCGCAGCAAGATCAATTTTGTGAATAGTCCATTAGAGATTTTGCTGCAGACATATACATCTCGTAGACCTGATTACGTTGAAATCCATGTCAGAACTGCGGTGTAATTTTTTTTAATGCCTTCCAAAAATTAAAATAGCTGGACTCATTAAAATGTAACATCAGGATTATACAACCTTTCTGACATGGATTTTCATAGTAAGCACGCCAGCCTCATCAGGTCTAAGAGATCAATTTAATAATGTATGCAGTTGGATTGTGAAATCTGCCCGCCTCTGTTCTCTGATTCTCTAATATACATACAATAGATCTCGTAGACCTGATGAGGCCGATCTACATACTTTGAAATATATAATTTATTATATATATGTACATATAATGTATGTTTGTGCTGTGAAATCTGATGGCTGGCACAGGTGGAATTACCACAAACCAGACCCCCTATCGAGGTGATGGGGTTAAATACTAAAAATATGGAATAACGCATTGATTATAAGGTGGTAAAAAAAAAATGTACAATCTGGATATAATTAAAGGCATAAAAAACAACTAGAAAATTGTTTTTAATAATCCAGCGGCTGCGCAGTGCTCGGTTCTAATGGCGGGAAAACGGAAAGATTCAGAAAAGTGTTCGCTACACCTAAAAAAGCAAATAAAATGCAATAAAAAGTATCTAAAGAAAGACAAACCGGGATCTACAATATTCCTAGCTTGCATCTTTTATGACTCTCTTTAGTATCTCCCCGATATATTTTGAAACTGTCTGGTCCTGCTGCATATTGATTAGTCCATGTTCACACTAAAAAAATGACTTATTTTCAATCTGAGACTGTTTTGGGAAAAAGAAATTAAAAAAAGCATTTTTTTGTTTGTTTGTTCTTTTAGCCGGAATGTTTTTGTTAACTTTTTCACGATTTTTTAGTGCTTTTGGGTGGATTTCACTGACGTTTTCGGACATCCAATGAGCACTGAATAAAACACTATTTTTTTTAGGCAAAAACGCTTTCAATATGCTCAAAAAAGGCGTCTTCGGAGTATTTTTTTTCTTTTTGCCTTCCTATTAACTTGTAGTATAAAGTTTGGAGCGTCTTCGGAGCAGAAGCCGCCTGGAGAATGGAAGGGCAATACCTCCATGTGTTGCGGCTGTCGAAAAGCCACGAGACATGCAGCCATGGGGACTCAAGCGGTTTTTTTTAGCATGCCGAAGACACTTGGTTAAGACCCGAGCATGCTCAGATAACACCTTATCTCAGCACGTTCACTCACCACTAATTACAATCCCTCAACTCGGAGACAACAAATGCAAGTTACATGTTGCAGGCGATGTCGCCTCCGAGTAGCATCCGTCGTCATCCCCTATCCCTTGTGAACTCCTAAATGCCGTCTCTTCGCTTATCCCATTTGAATTTTCTTTTCATGCTCCATTACATCTTTATAGAAGGATTTGCTCGCGCAGGCACTTTTTTTTGCTTGCGCATGCGCTTTTTAAATTTTTTTTATTTTCAGTCATCTCTGCAGGTGATGGAGCTCTGATATCAATCTGATATTTTAATGACTGGGTTCTGGATTTTGTAGGTTTTAAAAGATTGGTTTATTATTGAAATTCACATTTTATTGTTATTTTTTTATATTTTCTTTCATTCCTTTGCGAAAATTAATGATTTACATCAGGTTCAATTAATCAATCTGCGCAGCCCAAAAACACAAATCATTTCATTGGGAGCCAATTAAACTAACAGTGGGATTTGTAGGTGGTGGGTGGAAATTTTAGAGAAACTGAATGAGAGCCACACACACAGGCAAAGATGACAAATTCCCATACAGATATTCCCATGGACATAAATCAGGTTCCCACGACGCGCTCCAGAAGGTCAATGCCTGCACCACTGAGCATCCACTTGTATATAACTATATGGATATGGCTGTCATTTACTTGAATCAGAAAATGTGTAGAGATTATATGAGATTAGAAAAACATTGCTGCTTTCTTCCAGAAACAGTGACACCCCTGTCCACAGGTTGCATCTGGTATTGCATTTCAGCATTCTTCAGCTCAAAGACACATTTATGCGACTACAAACAAAATTTTTGTTGCAAAACCCCATTTACAACAATAAACCCCATTATGTGAAGCAGCAAATTCACACAATGATCTTTTTTTTGTGGGGTGTAAGGGGTTACAGAGACTGACCTATGCCCCCAAATACGTCCCGGTTAACTGTGAATGTTTTAATCTATACATATATATTGTAATGTACTTAATGCTGCTATGTATATTGTGTAGACAGGGAAAGTGAAGTTATAAGGTTACCCATTAGAGGGGGGTATTGTAGGATAGGAATAGGAACTTAGAATAAGTATAGAAATTAGTTAGGATAGGAGGGGCCATCTGTGGGTAAGTCAGGAAGATTTCCTGGAGTTTAGTCAGTAGGGCCCGAGAGCCCGGACAGGGCAGGTGGACCCCGTAATGTTGAAGCACTGAGCCCAGTCTTCCAGGGCCTAAGGGCCGAAGGTCACAAATGTGAGAATGCAGGGCAGCTCCAGTATGTGTCAGCTAACGTCATGGGCTGATGCCCTTTTTCTCTGGGGCGAAACAGACAGGGGAACTCCTGAAGAGAGTTATGCAGGCCAAAAGGAACGCTGCGGTATCGGACGATCCGGTACGACCCTGGGACATTCTGGAAGAAGTGAGGGAAAGTACAGGGCAAGAAAGGAATGTAATCTGTGATGATCCCAAGACTACGGCCCTGGCTTTCCCTACAGGGGGAAGAATAAAAGGCAGCATTTTACAATAACAGAAAACACCTCTTTCACACTGTGCATTTTTTTCCTTGCGTTTATTCACACGGTAGTTTTTATTTTTTATCAATTTTTTTTTTTTTTTTGCATTAGAAATGCAGATTTTGACCAGAAACCATTTTTAGATGCGTTGTTGTTTTTAACTTATTTTTGTATAAGCCTATTTTATCTTATAGGAGGAAAACTACAGTAAAAACACTGAGAATTGAGGGAAAAACAAGTAAAAGGAAAAAATGCATTATATGAACGAGATTTTAGAAATATCACTCTATTTTGCTTTTACTGTTCTGTCTTTTTTTTATGAAAAGGTGGAGGGACTTAGATGGGGAATGATACATGTGAATAAGGCCTTTTCAGCATTTTACTGCAGTTTTCCCCATTGAAATCTATATGGTTTGGCAATAAAAAAATTCATAACTTTTGCTGTGGTTTTATAATGGTACTCGCATCCTGTGTTTTCATGCTGAAAAAAACTCATCCCAAAATCTTCATGTGATTGCACCATCCAAAGAATAGATTGGAACATGTAGATCATTGGGGTCTGACACTTTGGACCCCCCACGAGCTTAAGAACAGGGCTCTGAGTTTCCCCATCAACTATATTTTACAGCTGGGCTGGTATTAAACAAAGTGGGGCCCTACGGAAAAAATAAAAGTGGGGCCTCAAATGTTGCAGTCAAATAATATTAGCAGTATGTCCATTGACCTCTCTGCCTCACTGTCAGCTCATCTCTACAGTCTCATGATCTGCTGAGTTGAACAGTGCACTCCCAAGTTCTGCTGCTGGAATGGAGTTACAGATAACAACGGACATTGCGGCACTCAGCAGTAGGACAACAGGCAGAGTGATAAGCACATCTCTGCCCCAGAAAGAAAATACTGTGTGAGCTTACAGCAGGTTGCCCCTCTGTGGATAAGGGGCCCTGGGCAAGTGCCCAGTCTGCCCTCCCCTTAACGACGGTCCTAAGAGAATGAGTGGAGCGATGGTACACATGTACAGGATAAGGGGCCCTGGGCATGTGCCCAGTCTGCCCTCCCTTAACGCCGCTCCTAACAGTCGCTGTTTCTTTCTTTGGGGCATTTTAGGATCCGTTCCTAGGGCTGGTTGGGGTCCTACCTTTGTGGATTGAGATATAATCCATTGCCAGTTCTCCAGGCGGCTTCTGCTCTGAAGACGCACCAAATTTAGCCCCCTTACCCCACACATGAGCATTGGGAGCTGGGCATGCGCACGTAAAGGATGGTCGGCAGAGAGCATTCGGAAAAGTGAGCTGCTTTCTGAAGCGAGCGGACAACTTTTTCTTACCTTTCTATAATATGTCTTATGTTCGTTTTTTCCAGTGTCAGGTCAGATTTCCCTCTCCCCCATTATCCTCCATTTTCCAGGGAATCAGCCTAAAACACCATCTCGAACTCTACGAAAAATTTCCCAACGACGTTCGATATTTTTGAAATATAATCAAAACACATCATTTTGTTCTCCGTTCCCGGCAACACTAATTAGCTTCTACTTCACTGGAAGACGACTTGTCAAAGCTGCTCCGTCTCCACTAAATATCTCACTATCGCCTATAACGTTATGGCAGTTACGTCTTCATTATCCCATCTCACTAGACCAACATCGTATTCGGCTCAATTCAGCTACTTTTCTCCAGACATCACATATAATTATCGCTCAGCTCTTTACTTACTACTTCCCCTGAATTGCAGGTTCTCCGCTGTCTGATTTTCCAGTTCTAAACTTCTCTGCTTTAGACTAACTGTTCCCTATTAGGGTGGTCTGAGGTTGGGGTGTTCATGGACTTTCTGTAGCTCGAGGAGAAAATTGAAATACACACACAATATTGCACATACACTATGGCATCACTCCTCAAAATTAGTATTCCAGATCTAAAATTAATTCAGAACCCTTAAAAACTAATATGATGCCCAGAGTACACCTGGCAATAAATATAGACCACTAAAATAAATGCAACCCCCCAATCCAGGTGCCTAGATACCTACCAACCTAAAATAAATGCAGATCCCAAATCCAGACCCTCGAATGACTGATCCCAGAAGAAATGCCCATCTCAAACCACACCCCTTAATAATCAGACCCTAAAATAAATACAATCCCCAAATCGAGATCCCTAAAAAAATACAGACCCCTGAATAAATAGAACTCAAAACATATCAGTCCCACAAACTAAATCTAAACCCCTGAATAGCAACAGACCCCAAAATAAATGCCCTCAGTGTTCCAGATGTCTGGGCGTTCCTCTAGGGTTAACAGTTATCCAGAGTAAATAGACACCCCCCTAAACTAGCGCAAACCCAAGACCCATAAAAGCATTTAGACCCCAGAATAAATACAGACCCTATACCCCTTAAAATAATACTGGAGCCATACTTAGACCCTAAACACATCACACAGCTATATAACACTTACACAATCTCATTGTCTTGTTCTGATCCTCCCATGAGGAGCTTTTACAGTCGTGCCCCTGGCTTGAGGACCTTAAAAAATATGGTCCTGTCATCTTACCTGTAGAAAACCCTAAAAACACACATTCTTCAATAATCCCTAAAGACAAAACTGTGTACAGAGCTAGAGGCTAAATGTCCACCGCCGGGATGGAGTGCCGCCTGAGGCGAGAAACTGATGTCAACTAATGAACTATGCAGCCCTGATTGTACATACTGCACCATGTTTCCCTACTTACAAGAAAAGATTCCGATGCTTTATGTCTGATGAAGCAGGATATCGGAGTCAGCAGATTGTGACGATTGGTGCAGCGCCCCGCAGTCTGTAGCTCGGGGTGGGGGGCTGGAAAAAATTCTAGTCTTGTAGAAATTGTTATTTTTGGGAGTACTAGTATAAGTAGGGCGCGTAGGCAGGTTGTGCCCTGTGCCATCCATACTCTGCACCCCTTGACTTGATCCTGTTGTAATTTTCCTACAGAACGTGCCACCATCATACAGGTGGACACCTTTGTGACAGTATGCACTGATGTTTCAGTAAATTGAATCCTTGTATAGCTGAAACTTTTACCTTCATACCCTGGACCAATGCACGGGGACTTGCCAGTTCTTCCCGCTCCCAACCACTAGAGTCAATGCCTAGCCAAGACCACCCCCATTTTCTTTAGTTACGCCCCTGCATTACAATTTCTTCATTACTTTCCTAGTCTAAGATCACATTTCCCTCCTACCGAGGGCACTTTTTTTTTCTTTTTTCTTCTGACATAAAATATTGATGAATTTCTTTATTTCTTCTACATACACGAGGCTTTAGATTCTTCCTGTGCTCCAAAAACATACTGAAAGTTTAATTGGCTTCCTATGAATTTGGCTCCTGTGTGTACATCTCTGGTAGGAACATTCAGTCACAAGGGTAATACTTAATGATGTTTGAAACAGGGCTGCAACAGAAAACATTAGTTTTTTCCTAATTACTGGTGCGAAAGCTGCTGCTGTTGGATTAGGAAAGAAATGTGAAGAATTATGCAGCGCTGTAACTAAATAGAAACTGGGGAGACACTAGTGTACCAAGGAAGACGGGAGGTAACAGAAAACGAATCCCTTCAATTATAGTAACTGCCAAGACTAAGCCCCTCAATTCATCCAGTCGGTTTTACACCAGTTCCTGCAACTTTTTAAAAAGTGTCTGGAACTTACCCAAGAGGGGGCCAAGAGTGGTCAACAAAGTCATGATAATTTATGCCCCAAAATGTCAGAAATGTGTCTGCAACTGGAGTACAATTTTTGGGTTGGCACATAGCAGCTGAAAGGCGAGTCTAATTCATTAAGAGGTGCACACCTCTCAATGAATTAGGTGAATCTTAGAACTCTCCTTCACCTCCCATATACAATCTCTTGCCCGCTCTTGCCGCCTACACCTAAAGAACATCTCTAGAATCCGCCCTTTTCTCACCATGGAAACAACAAAAACCCTCACTGTAGCATTGATCCACTCCCGCCTGGACTACTGCAACGCTCTATTACTTGGCCTCCCCATTACTCGACTATCCCCTCTCCAGTCCATCCTTAATGCAGCAGCCAGGGTCATCCATCTGGCTAATCGGTACTCAGACGCGTCCGCTCTTCGCCAGTCCTTACACTGGTTGCCCATTCATTAGAGGATCCAATTCAAAGTACTGGTTCTCACCCACAAAGCTCTCCACAGTGCAGCACCCCCCTACATCTCCCTCATTTCTACCTATCGGCCTAACAGACTGCTGCGCTCTGCACATGACTTTCGACTAACCTCTGCACTAATCCGTACCTCCCACTCCCGACTCCAAGACTTCTCCCGCGCTTCGCCAATCCTCTGGAATGCTCTACCTCAAGAAATTAGGACTATCCACAATTTGCATGGTTTCAGGCGCTCCCTCAAAACACATTTGTTCAGAGCGGCCTATCACATTCACTAATCAAAGTCATTCTATGTGTAAGTGTGTGTGTGTAGCCCATTCACTATCTCCATCCATCCCTCACTCCCTCAAGATGGCTGGACCATCATTGTAAAGGCATCATTGTATATACACGCCTGTACTTTGTATCTCCCCCACCTCATTGTAGATTGTAAGCTCTCACGAGCAGGGTCGTCTTATTTTGCTTTAATTATTGTATTGTTAACGTTGTTACTTATGAATTGTGTTTTGAAACTGTTAAACTGTAAAGCGCTGCGGAATATGTTGGCGCTATATAAATAAAGATTATTATTATTATTATTAGAACTCATGCAAACATCTGTGCAACTCGGTCTGAGCACGGCCCTGTAATGCACGGATTGGCCACGAGTCTCACGACCCGAGCATGATAGCTTCATGTATTTCTATGAGGTTGTCATGCTTGGGTGAGACACAGCTAGTCCGTGCATGGAGTTCCAATTTCGGACAGATTTGGACATACAATACAGACCAAACGTTTGGACACACCTTCTCATTTAAAGATTTTTCTGTATTTTCATGACTATGAAAATTGTACATTCGCACTGAAGGCTTCAAAACTATGAATTAACACATGTGGAATTATATACTTAACAAAAAAGTGTGAAACAACTGAAAATATGTCTTATATTCTAGGTTCTTCAAAGTAGCCACCTTTTGCTTTGATGACTGCTTTGCACACTCTTGGCATTCTCTTGATGAGCTTCAAGAGGTAGTCACCGGAAATGGTCTTCCAACAATCTTGAAGGAGTTCCCAGAGATGCTTAGCACTTGTTGGCCCTTTTGCCTTCGCTCTGCGGTCCAGCTCACCCCAAACCATCTCGAATGGGTTCAGGTCTGGTGACTGTGGAGGCCAGGTCATCTGGCGTAGCACCCCATCACTCTCCTTCTAGGTCAAATAGCTCTTACACAGCCTGGAGGTGTGTTTGGGGTCATTGTCCTGTTGAAAAATAAATGATGGTCCAACTAAACGCAAACTGGATGGAATAGCATGCCGCTGCAAGATGCTGTGGTAGCCATGCTGGTTCAGTATGCCTTCAATTTTGAATAAATCCACAACGGTGTCACCAGCAAAGCACCCCCACACCATCTCACCTCCTTCATGCTTCACGGAGTGAACCAAGCATGTAGAGTCCATCCGTTCACCTTTTCTGCATCGCACAAAGACACGGTGGTTAGAGCCAAAGATCTCAAATTTGTCCATTCCTTGTGTTCTTTAGCCTAAACAAGTCTTTTCTGCTTGTTGCCTGTCCTTAGCAGTGGTTTTCTAGCAGCTATTTTACCATGAAGGCCTGCTGCACAAAGTCTCCTCTTAACAGTTGTTGTAGAGATGTGTCTGCTGCTAGAACTCTGTGTGGCATTGACCTGGTCTCTAATCTGAGCTGCTGTAAACCTGCCATTTCTGAGGCTGGTAACTTGGATAAACTTATCCTCAGAAGCAGAGGTGACTCTTGGTCTTCCTTTCCTGGGGCGGTCCTCATGTGAGCCAGTTTCTTTTTTAAGCGCTTGATGATTTTTGCAACTGCACTTGGGGACACTTTCAAAGTTTTCCCAATTTTTCGGACTGACTGACCTTCATTTCTTAAAGTAATGATGACCACTCGTTTTTCTTTACTTAGCTGCTTTTTTCTTGCCATAATACAAATTCTAACAGTCTATTCAGTAGGACTATCAGCTGTGTATCCACCAGACTTCTGCACAACACAACTTATGGTCCCAACCCCATTTATAAGGCCAGAAATCCCACTTATTAAACCTGACAGGGCACACCTGTGAAGTGAAAACCATTTCCGGTGACTACCTCTTGAAACTCATCAAGAGAATGCCAAGAGTGTGCAAAGCAGTCATCAAAGCAAAAGGTGGCTACTTTAAAGAACCTAGAATATAAGACATAATTTCAGTTGTTTCACACTTTTTTGTTAAGTATATAATTCCACATGTGTTAATTCATAGTTTTGATGCCTTCAGTGTGAATTTACAATTTTCATAGTCATGAAAATACAGAAAAATCTTTAAATGAGAAGGTGTGTCCAAACTTTTGGTCTGTACTGTATGTCTGAATGAGCCTTTACGCAATGGAACTCTTCCTCAAGACTGGCATACTAATCAGCAGCCTTGATGAATCGGGACCAAAATGTGCAAAGGAAGATTGATGAGTTGCTGAGCACTAGACAAAATATTTCAGTAACGCTAGTTTCACATTAGCGTTTTTGTGCGCAGCGCATCGGGCGCATCCATGTGCATGCGTCATGCGTACCTATGTTTAACATAGCGTACGCATGGTCTTGCGTTTGCATGCGTTCGTCTGCATTTTCGTGCGCATGCGTTTTTTCCAGGTGTGCATCTAGACGCACCGGACGCAACTTGTTGCATTCTTGGGTCCTCCCAAAGGCGTAAAAAATGCATGCGTACGCTTGCGCATGAAATGCGTCAAAACAACGCATTACAGTCTATGGGAACGCAGGCGTGCGCATGGACATGCGTACGCCTACGTTTGCGTACGCATGCGTTTTAAGAGTAAACATATCTAGACACTGGTTTAAGGCTGGTTTCACATTAGCATTTTTGTGCGCAGCGCACCTGCGCAAGCGTCATGCGTACCTATGTTTAACATGGCGTACGCATGGTCTTGCGTTTGCATGTGTTTTGCATGTGTATGCGCTTGCGCACGATGCGCTGCACACAAAGACGCAAATGTGAAACTAGCCTAAGGCAACTATCTGCACCAGGATACCTCCCCTACCACTGTCTCCAGTACGTGTGTAACACATGTAATTGGATGCAGCGACACAGAGGCGCAGAGCAAGGGTTAACAGGGGTAAACAGTTGTTTGATTTAATTGTTACAGGGAGAAATCTCGCAGGGAGCAACAGGGGATAAATCAGATTAATTCTAAGAATCACAAAAGAATGAAGCAACTTAAGGTGGCAGTTTACATTTAAGTCTATTTCACTTAGCGTGAGTCCGATGCTTGTCACTTCTTCTGCAATGAATGCTGACTGCCGGCTGAGGCTAGTGCTGAGGTCTTCCGGCTACCCTGCCTAACAAATCAGTCTTCTCTAATCTGGGGGCAGCGGGCAGTCACCCGTTTGACCCACTGAGCCCCTAGTCTGTTACGCTGCTCTGCAGCCAAGAGTCTCTCACAGCAATCTCCCATTCGGCGTGCTCTTCGCTGCACACCCAACGACGTCCCTGGATCCTTTCTGCACCCGACCCCTATCGCTGCCGCGCGGCCTATCGTTACTCGCGGCGCGATGCAGGTCCTCACTCTCACTTCTCTCTGGCGGGAACCCCTTCTGCCTTCCCGTGCAAAAACCCTTAAGCTCTCCTGGCTCACCACGCCCCTTCTACGCAGGTCATGGGTCTCTCCGTCCTCAGTTTACTTCCCCCCTGCAGCAGTTCCGGACCCAGTGCCCTGTCAGCACCCACAGCCCAGTCTTCTCCTCTACAGGTGAACATGAATGAGAAGTTCACCATTTAGGAATACCTTGCCCCTTAAGCCCGGAATACCTCACCCCTTAAGCGCAACATACACATGAGATGGTTGTCATTCGGCCGGTAACTATCTCGACCGGCTCTCACATACGCAGAAGCTGGTTGACTGAGCTCTCCTTTGTTCACTGCGAGATGTCTGGTGGCATATCTCGATGAGGCAATACAATCGACAGTCTGAAATTGCACATGTCAGATTGATATCTCCTCAACAATAAATTGTCCAGGGTTCTCGTACACATTAGTGTTGGCCAAACCCAACAATATCAAACGTGCATGGGGACCAAATGTGTATTGGTCTTCCAGACCGGAAAGAAAGGGAGTTCTACCAGGAGGACAACCCTGGTAAGTTCTGCCAGGAGGACAACCCTGGTAGACTATGAGGTTCCATATGCAAAGCTGATTGTATACCATCTTGCTTGACCATGAAGACTAGGAAAAACATAGCAGGTAAGCTGCGATAATCACACGAGTTCCTTTTTTTCACACAGTTAGTAATTCAATTTTGATACAATTTGCAAGAAATCGAATGGCAGCAAAAAAACAATGTGCCACAATTTTATGAAAAACTAGTTATGCTCAAAAAAGGCGTATTACGGGCACACTTTTGGGTCTGTATTAAGTCTGAGTGTCCCTGCCCAACCAGGGGTTTTGTGACTACAGTATGCATAGCATCACAGAACCCTCTAACCCCGTAGTCAGGGCAGGACACTCAGCCATAATACAGATGCACAAATGTTGCCCACATGCGCTCAAGTAAAACTGGCCAAGGTTCAGCCAATCTATGGCCACTAGAGATGAGCAAATCGATTCTGCACAAATCGAGTCCGGTCTGAATTTTTTGAAACTCGTCTAAATTTCTAAATCTGAACAATTTGTGAATCCAAGTCTAACAGTGCACTGCGCTAATAAACAGGCTATTGGGTACCATCAGCGAACCCATAGCTTTATATGTTGAGGTCACTTTGACATTATTTAGGCTGTGTTTGTATTTAAGAGCTTGAAATGGGTAGGATACAGTCCTGGTAAGACCTCGTGTTACACACCTACTGAGGGAAATTGGAGGCTTTGGAGCATTTTCTATTTATGCCGAATCGTTTCAGTAGGAATCAAATTTTTGGACAACTTCAACCTGAAATTAATTTTGGGAAATTTTCTCATCTCAAAGGGCCATGCTGTAGCTGTAAACAACAAAAGAATGCGGATTCTCCACAATTGTCATGTCTTTGTAATTAACATTTCTACCACCATGGATTTTGCACATGTTTTAGCCATAAAGTGTCCAAAAATGTCCAGAGCAAACCAAACCGATACCCAAAAGAATTGAATTCTATTGTGTTTCTCCTGGAACCATTGGGTTCAATTTCACCTGTCTCACCTTCTATTGCGTTTCTCAAGGAATCACTGGGTTAAATTTCATCTGTCCAACCTTCTATTGTGTTTCTCAAGGAACCATTGGGTTAAATTTCACCTGTCTCGTCTTCTCTTGTGTTTCTCATGGAACCATTTCGTTAAATTTCACCTGTCTCACCTCTTGTGTTTCTCATGGAACCATTTTGTTAAATTTCACCTGTCTCATCTTCTATTGCATTTCTTAAGGAACTATTGGCTTAAATTTCATCTGTTTCACCTTCTTTTGTGTTATTGCGCTTCTCAAGGAACCATTGGGTTAAGTTTCACCTGTCTCACCTTCTATTGTGTTTCTCAAGGAACCATTGGGTTAAATTTCACATGTTTCACCTTTTATTGCATTTCACAAGGAACCATTGGGTTAAATTTCACCTGCCTCACCTTCTGTTTCGTTTCTCATGGAACCATTGGGTCAAATTTCACCTGTCTCACCTTCTATTGCATTTCTCAAGGAACCCTTGGGTTAAATTTCACCTGTCTCACCTTCTGTTGCGTTTCTCAAGGAGCAATTGGGTTAAATGTCAACTATCCCACCTTCAATTGCATTTATCAAGAAACCATTGGGTTAAATTTCACCTGTCTCACCTTCTGTTGCGTTTATCAAGGAACCATTGGGTTAAATTTCACCTGTTCCACCTTCTATTGCGTTTATCAAGGAACCATTGGGTTAAATTTCACTTGTCTCCCTTTCTGTTGTGTTTGTCAAGGAACCATTGGGATAAATTTCACCTGTCCCACTTTGTATTGCATTTCTCAAGGAACCATTGGGTCAAATTTCAGCTGTCCAAACTTCTATTGTGTTTCTCAAGGAACCATTGGGTTAAATTTCACCAGTCTCACCTTCTATTGCATTTCTCAAGTAACCATTGGGTGTCACCAGGGCCACCCTGAAACCTGCTCCAGGGATGCTGGGACTCAGCTTTCATGCAAATGACTGCTTTAACATGGATACTTAATCTTCTGATCGAATTGATTACAGATTTGGCAATGTCAGCTATAATTAATGTTTTGTTTTTGCTTCGGACTCTGTACATAGATGGTTCAATGAACCCCACGATCGAAAACTAATGTCCCTCTGTCATATGATACGCACACTACTGTTTATTGTTTGTGCGCCATGTGATTTAGTGAAGGATATTATTAAATTTTAGGATGTGAGGAAACTGGATGCTTATTAAATCGTGCAGTAATTAATGAATCAATATTGCACCAATTAATCTCTGCTCTCCGTAAAGACTTCTGGTTTCTTAACAATAATCTGTTCCGTCACAATAGAATCTATATTTTTCTTTTTCTTTGTATTGCTAGAAACAAGCAGTAGTTGGGTAGAGCCTGCTGGAATTTATAGTCCACAATCAGTTTGCTTCATAGTAATGTAACTTTATAAAGAGCAGCCGATTCTGAAAAAAACTTGTGGCTATCCTGCTATTTCACAAACCACAGCATTCCTGAGGTATACCTACAATTTAGACCACTTAGGTGCATTGGGATCTGTGGAGGGAGGACAATTTCTGATTGGTCCAATCCCCTATGCTGGGTGTAAACAATTTGTGCAGGACTTGCCCCTACTCAGAGGAACTGCATTTTGGCACTATCTGTAAGAACAGAAGCTCTAGCCTTTTTCTCATGCTGGTATTATGCATTTTTGTTCCGCTCCAAAAAAAATTGCACCAAATTTTGAGAAAAATAGACCGGCTTTTACAAAAGCGTATATTTTTTTTGGCCTCTATTAAGTCTAAGTGTCCATGCTTAGCTTTAAGTTTAATGACCCCAACAGACAGAATCATAGACCCCTATTACACAGTGGTGAGGCTGGGACACTCGGCCATAATACAGGCGCAAAAAATGATTACTGCGTGTGCTCAATTAAAACTGGCCTGAGTGCCAAGGTTCGGCCATTGTACATTGTGAGCGTTCTCTATGTGGCTGTCTGTTTTTTTCTCTATATGACAATTTAGTTTTCGGTTCCTTGATGATATCGCTGCTCAGAAGCTACATTGTGTTGCTGTGTGACCACCACTTCACAGTGCTATCCGCACTGACAACTCTGACATTGTGTGAAAAATCAGCCAATTAGTATAACCAATGCTGCATGAAAAACAAAACAGAGAAGTACCCAAAGTTCTTGTCAAACTCATGCCAACCAGATAGACCATCATCTAAAAAAAAGACATTAAATTCATTATGGGAGTTGAACTTGGTGGTCCTCTCTGTTAAGTTGACTTTATAGAATGTGTTGTGTGACTGTACATGAGGAATAATCTATTTTTTGTTAATGGCCTTCACCTCGATCCTAGATAGGTTGATACCAGAAGAACCTTTCGAGCCTATCTGGTTGCTGTTCTTCTTCTTCATATAGTTCCTTCTATTCCGACCATGATGTCCTTCTCCAGTGATTGCTCTTTTTGTATGATGTGTCTAAAGTAGGCAAGTCGTAGATCGGTAAATCTAGCTTTGAGTGACATGTCTAGCTTGATTTGTTCCAAAATTAATTTATTTATTCTTCTTGCTATCCATGGGATTGATGACATCCTTCTCCAATACCACATTTCAAAGGAATAATACTGTCTTGTAATATATGTGACTTGTATTCTGCATTTATTCCCTTTGCAGGCTCTACAACTAATTTTCATTTGTTTCTGAGCTAGTGGGTGGAGAGGTCACTGACGTGAGGATTTCCAGCTCTCCAATCTTTATACAGCAGCAGAGGTATGGAGGTCATTATGCAGCAGTGTAACTGTGAATCCAGTGTATCAAGAAAGAAACGTAGTTCAGCTCACCTCCCTTGGCTGATAGCCCATCCGAGCAAGGAACCGTCACTGCCAGACGTTGCAATATGTACAAAGAAGAAAAATCCAGCTCCGGAAATGGTATAAAATAATCCTCTTTATTAGAACAAATATAAAAAATTGAATATAGCTGCTGTGTTAGTCTCAGCGGTAGAAAACATGTCAAACTGCTACACACAGTGACTGCCCACTGAAGTCTGGACGCGCTTCGAGCACCTAGTGCTCTTAGAATCAGAATAAGAAACAACTTCTTTGTACAACTGTGAATCCAGCACTAGGGTGAGTTAAAACACTTACGAGAAAGCAGCAGCATAATCCTGTCTTCTCCCCTCTAGATGGACTTCAATCAGCAACTGTAATCTGACCCTTCAGTTTAAAAATCCTGCTTCCTCCCCTCTGGATGGACTTCCAATAGAAACTGTCGTCTGATCCTTCAGTTTTTTTTCTGATAAGATCAAGTTTCTTAAATTTACTTGTACTGTTGATTTATGCAAACATGTGTGACCACATAATACCGACATATGGGGTCAAGATTATAATTTAAATATGTATCCCATATAATATAGTGCTCCAAAAATATGCAGTACTCCGCACGTAATACTGCCATATAGTCCACAATAATACCACCAGTAGGGATCCATGCTCTAAGGTAGGCATTAGGTCGCATTCACACAGCCAATACAGCTTGGTCCAAACAGGTGCAGTTTTATTGTTTTCATAAAACTCCAAGGTATTCAAAATCAAAAACAGCCTACTCTGGGCACAAAGGTATCACAACAAATAAACAGTTCATTCAGGAGGGCACATATGTCAGTGCGGATTACAGTACTTTCTCCTGAAGCAAACTTCATGCACAGCAAAGGCCCGATCCCACCAGTCTCAGTATCCCCTTCAGCTTCATCTCCAGCAGCTTCCAGCCCCAAACAGAAGTGTTCAACTCCCGTCACAGTTCACATTGAACAGGCTGCAGCTTCCACCAGTTTCTCTGCAGCTCCAACACACAGACTGCTCAGCTTTCCTAGCTGACCCATGCAGTCTTCATTCAGAGAGAGAACCCAGCACGTCTACCTCTCAGCTACAGCTTGTATTTTGGCTGATCACTTACTAGCAGCACACTCGTCTCTGCTCAGCATCCAGCAGACTGATACACCTAATGAACACAGGACGTGGTTGCAGTAAAAAGTTAGGCAGGTGCATCTAATCAAATCCTGCAGAGCTAGGACTTAACTCTATCCTACCAGCTATACATTGCACAATACCGCAGTGGTTTTAGATTGTTCCCATCCCAAAAGTACAGTTAAATTTTGTTAATCCAACATACAAAAGTCTGAAATTTGTGATCATCCGACCCGTATTTCCAGCATGGAGCGACAATTAACTCTAGAATTCCAGTTTAGGAAAAGCATGAATTCACAGCTGCAGAATAAAAGGCTTAGAAAACATGTTCTGGGCCTTTGTGCCCTGTCCTTTACGCCAGCTCTGGGGACTTAGAAGCTTTGAAGAAAATATTGGATTTATACACAAATAATAATTACATTGCTAATACCCAGGCTGCACTCTCTGAACCTCATAAAACCCCCTCTATCTCTGCTGCTTCCACATCAACCCCCCAGTAGACACCCAATCCACTGCGCCACAGGGGGATGGAGATCAGTATCAATATTTGCTCTGCAATGAGTCTCGCTGTTATTTGAGGTCATTATTTAAGTCATAAATGCCTAATAGGGGACCCCCACTGTTCCTCAATAACGGGATGCCAAAGTAGCTGCCATTGGCTCTTTAGGCAATTTATATAGAATTTTAATTGTGTGAGCAGCACCATCTATTAAATCTTATGCAGACCCAAGTTCTTCGATTATTTGAGGGTCCATATCCCATATGCACCCTCTGATGATCAGATGATCACTGCAGGTTTAGAAGCTGCAGCTTCTGCTGATTAGCTGCCACTGTAGGTGAAATGTGGTATTACATGGCACTTGTTGCAATGAGTCCTCCATAAAGAATTACTCTTTGCAGAGCATCACTCCGCAATAGCATAACCTCCTTAGCACTACTTGACTTCCAGCATTGACGTTAAAGGGAAATGTTAAAGAGTAACAGTTGTTTAAATTAATTTCATAAATGAATAGTACACATGAAAATAGACAACTTTGTAATATATCTTATCAGAGAAATCTGCTTCTTTCTCCTCCTGGATTGATCTTTCACTCCCAATTCATGGGTAAAATTTGTATTCAGTGAAGACAAATGTGAAAACACATCATTTAATCTTAATTATCCAGACATCCATTTTCAGTAGGCCAGGAGACATATGCTATTATCTTTATGGTGACTTTTGAATTTATGTGGTTTTCTTTGGTTAGTCAAGAAACACAGACTATTGTTCGTATAAGCCTGAATGTTGACTTTTGAGTTACTGTTAGATGCATCTGATTGTCTGCTATCTTTGAGGGACAAGGACATAGGGTAATTGAACAATAGTTATTTGTTAATATGTTGATTACACATTGTACCAGGCCAGCTAGTTTGTTGACCTGCAAAACAGAGGAGAACAAAATAGGCAGATTGATTAAGTACTCAAACAATGCAAGTTAATCTCATCACACCTTCCCCTTGACCTGTGGATGTGGATGATGGCTTGAAAGACAGTTGTGAACTATATAAGGGGGATATACCCCTGTATCAAGGGTGACTTTAAGAACAACAACCAGGACATCATGACTCCATAAAGGAATACTCAACCAGAACAACATGGCTTCATTAAGAGGGACACAGATTTGACATTCTACAGGATGTCAGCTTACAGGACCATGGCCCCAGCTAAGAGAGAATGCAAATCTCCTGCATTGACTATTACTGAACCCATGGATACGTTTGGAGAAGCCAGGTTGGGACCATCCGGTCACCTGACTCCATGGAGACATTCGGAGAATACAGGATTGTGACCCATCGTTCACCTGGAACTCATGGATACGTTTGGTGAAGCCAGGTTGGGACCATTCGATTACCTGGCTCCATGGAGAAGTTAGGAGAATCCAGGTTGTGACCCTTCAGTAACCTGGAACCCATGGATACGTTTTGAGAAGTCAGGATTTAGACCCTCCGGTTACTTGAACCCCGTGGATACATGTGGAGAAACCAAATTGGGACCCTCCGGTCACCTGGCTCCATGGAGACGTTTCGAAATGCCAACTTGGGACAATTTGGACACCTGGCCACGTGCCTCAATGGACTGTCAGCTTCCTATGCTTGTTGTCACGTCCTTTTCTTTCCACCAAAAGCAGGGTGCCACAGGTGGGGGTAGTCAGCCCCGGAAGCTTTGAAATTGCAGCTTCTCTAATCCCGGTGAGAGACTGTAATTTTTCATCCTCATGGGTATTTTGCTGGTACTGCTATATATGTTATTGTCTGTTTGGAAGTTCAAAAAGGTATTGCCACAATGTTTTACCCTCACCCTGTGTTGTCTGAGTAGTATTATGCCCATGTTAGAAGGATAACGGGCGTTCAGTGGAATGAGCTTAGGTCCATGCTGTCTCAGGCCAGCGGAGGAGAGCACCCACTGATCCCCCATGTCTCCACAACAAAATTTACCATTACTGAGATAGGAGATGAGATATGTTGCTTTTAAAATTCTAAGGAGGGAGAGGAGATACAGTTCTCCATAGAACTTTATGAGAACCAAATGCCATCTCCTATCTCAGTAATGGGGAATTCTGTATTCACTGAAGACACATTTTGCTGATGAATTGAGAATATAAAGAATGAATAATCAGTCCAGGAGGAGAAATAAATAGATTTAGCTGATAAGATAAATTACAAAGTTTCTTTCTTTCACGTGTACTATTGATTTATGGAAAAAAAATTCTCTAACTTTAGGGTCTCTTTATATTTTTATCTAATTTAGGAGGGGTGGGGATATGTGCCCTTTTAATGCTGTTTTTTTGCTATACAATAGACCTTAGAGTAAAGGTAAACTACAGGTAAATATAGAGATTTTTGCATATAAAAGCTTTAGTGTAACAGGAAATGATAGTGCTAGAAGTGAACTCGCTCGGGAAATTACTCGGATTTGGAAAACAACTTTTAAAGTGAATGTTAACTGTTGAACCTGTTTTCTTGCTTTTTTTTACGTCTAAATACATCTGAAATTCTGTGTAATCAATTTCTCAATTTTTCTTTAATTTAATTACATTTATGTTTTACAGAGATCCAAACTCTCTGCACAGACTTTAAGAGGGATTTAGTAACAGCTTTATGCCAGTTTCCTGGAGTAAAAGCAAAAATCGCAATTTTGTCAGTTCATATGGAAATGTAACGTTGGCTTGGATAAGGTTTTTTTAGACTGTTTCCAGTAACAACCAGCAGAATAGTGAGAGCAGCTCTGGAGTATAATACAGGATGTAACTCAGGATCAGTACAGAATCAGTAATGTAATGTATGTACACAGTGACTGCACCAGCAGAATAGTGAGTGCAGCTCTGGGGTATAATACAGGATGTAACTCAGGATCAGTACAGGATTAGTAATGTAATGTATGTACACAGTGACTGCACCAGCAGAATAGCGAGTGCAGCTCTGGAGTATAATACAGGATGTAACTCAGGATCAGTAATGTAATGTATGTACACAGTGACTGCACCAGCAGAATAGTGAGTGCAGCTCTGGAGTATAATACAGGATGTAACTCAGGATCAGTACAAGATCAGTAATGTAATGTATGTACACAATGACTGCACCAGCAGAATAGTGAGAGCAGCTCTAGGGCATAATACAGGATGTAACTCAGGATCAGTACAGGATCAGTAATGTAATGTATGTACACAGTGACTGCACCAGCAGAATAGCGAGTGCAGCTCTGGAGTATAATACAGGAGGTAACTCAGGATCAGTACAAGATCAGTAATGTAATGTATGTACACAATGACTGCACCAGCAGAATAGTGAGAGCAGCTCTGGAGTATAATACAGGATGTAACTCAGGATCAGTACAGAATCAGTAATGTAATGTATGTACACAGTGACTGCACCAGCAGAATAGTGAGTGCAGCTCTGGGGTATAATACAGGATGTAACTCAGGATCAGTACAGGATTAGTAATGTAATGTATGTACACAGTGACTGCACCAGCAGAATAGCGAGTGCAGCTCTGGAGTATAATACAGGATGTAACTCAGGATCAGTAATGTAATGTATGTACACAGTGACTGCACCAGCAGAATAGTGAGTGCAGCTCTGGAGTATAATACAGGATGTAACTCAGGATCAGTACAAGATCAGTAATGTAATGTATGTACACAATGACTGCACCAGCAGAATAGTGAGAGCAGCTCTAGGGCATAATACAGGATGTAACTCAGGATCAGTACAGGATCAGTAATGTAATGTATGTACACAGTGACTGCACCAGCAGAATAGCGAGTGCAGCTCTGGAGTATAATACAGGAGGTAACTCAGGATCAGTACAAGATCAGTAATGTAATGTATGTACACAATGACTGCACCAGCAGAATAGTGAGAGCAGCTCTGGAGTATAATACAGGATGTAACTCAGGATCAGTACAGGATAAGTAATGTAATGTATGTACACAGTGACTGCACCAGCAGAATAGTGAGTGCAGCTCTAGGGCATAATACAGGATGTACCTCAGGATCAGTAATGTAATGTATGTACACAATGACTGCACCAGCAGAATAGTGAGAGCAGCTCTGGAGTATAATACAGGATGTAACTCAGGATCAGTACAGGATCAGTAATGTAATGTATGTACACAGTGACTGCACCAGCAGAATAGTGAGTGCAGCTCTGGGGTATAATACAGGATGTAACTCAGGATCAGTACAGGATCAGTAATATAATGTATGTACACAGTGACTGCACCAGCAGAATAGTGAGTGCAGCTTTGGGGTATAATACAGGATGTAACTCAGGATCAGTAATATATTGTATGTACACAGTGACTGCACCAGCAGAATAGTGAGTGCAGCTTTGGGGTATAATACAGGATGTAACTCAGGATCAGTAATGTATGTACACAGTGACTGCACCAGCAGAATAGTGAGTGCAGCTTTGGGGTATAATACAGGATGTAACTCAGGATCAGTAATGTATGTACACAGTGACTGCACCAGCAGAATAGTGAGTGCAGCTTTGGGGTATAATACAGGATGTAACTCAGGATCAGTAATGTATGTACACAGTGACTGCACCAGCAGAATAGTGAGTGCAGCTCTGGAGTATACTGCAGTATGTAGAATTGGTACAGATTGAAGATTCTTAAAACGTGTTTATAGTTTCCAATTTTAAACAATAGTAAAACCTAAAAAATACTGTATAATTCTGGAACTGCCATAATCGTAGAGACCTGAAACAAAGTGAAAGCAATTGATACAAAAAAAGCAAAACCCAAAAAATAATAACAGAATTCCTTTTTTTTAGAATTTTACCTCCAAATGATTTTTTTTTCAGTTTTGTAATATATTACGCAGTATGAAAAAATTAAAGGTGCTATTAAAAGTAAGAACTTGCATCGCATAAAATGAGTCCTTGTATAAGCGAAACATCAAGGTAAGGAGAAAGTGGAGAAAAACTTACAATGGCAAACTTAGATGAGCATCCTTCCACAGTTTCAAGCCCATGTTCTGCATTTGCCCATGTGACTGCATTTGACTTAGAATTATTTCCTATGTTATTGATATAAGTATCAAATTTGATAAGAATTGCCCTTTTAATGCCCACTGTCTGATTCAGATTTTTTTTTCTTTATCGTTATTCGGTCTTCATTTTTCTTATTTTTACAATGTTGAAACAAATGGAAAAAAAAACAGACATTAACGGGCTCGTAAATTACATCAAACTTTATGTGTAGGAAACGCACAACACGCGCTCTCCCCGTGAACAAATGCTTCCTGTTAATTGATTTTTTTATATATAAAAGTATAGCGCTGCAGGAATTTCATACATTTCCCGGTAAGTAAGTGAACCATATATCCAGAGCTCTCAGTAATGCACTTCAGAGCTTTGTATCCTTTGGCTAGTAGGTGGCATAAAACAGTGTGTTTTTAATGGCTTCAATTTTGGAACATCAGTTTTCCCACGTTATCACAATCACTAATCTGATGCACTCCTCCTTCCGCAGTAAATCGGGATGGTCCATTACTGCTGTAGTAAATTAGCACTGTAAAACAGTAGTAGTCCATGGTAGGCCATTATAAAAAGAGCCATATACCAGCACCATAAAGTGCTATCTCACCACGGCGCTTTTAGCAGGGAAACGGGCGTACGGTTAGAATACAAATATGGCTGCGCGATGAGCAGCCATACTGCACGGCAAACTTAATTCTAAAGAATGCAATTATTAGTTCCTCTTCTCGGAACCCTGATCAATATAACATATTATTAGGGATACCCTACTGAGAATGGTCTTGTAAAAATCCATACAATGCGTTTCGGATTACATTTGAATCAACCCTATAGGACAAGTTTTAATCTTGAGATTGAAGAACATGCGCCATTGTGTCAAAATGGTGTACTTTCAAGCTCTCCCGCAACATCCATGAGGCTCCACCAAATATGGAAGACCTTCTGAATTCCCAAGAAAGTTGGTGAGTCTAGCCAGCACTATGCAAACCTCCAATCCAGTGATTTTCCAATATTTCTTTCTACATGACTTTATTCTCAATGTAAAACAGTTGTGGTTCTATAACTGTTTAATCAACGCGTTTCAGGTTACATCCTCCTCAAACACGTAGGACAACCCTTATTGTTGAGATTGAAGAGCAGGAATACCATACTTGCCAACTCTCACATAACTTCCAAGAGGCGCCATCAAATGTGGAAGAACTCCTGAACTCCCAAGAAAGTTGGTGAGTCTACCTAGCACTATACAAATCTACAACCCAGTGATCTTCCAATATTTCTTCCTACATTTATTCTCAATGTAAAACAATTGTGGTCCTATAACTGTACAATCGACGCGTTTTGGGTTACATCCTCTTCAAACATGTAGGACCTTTACTGTCAAGATTGGAGAACAGGAATAACATACTTGCCAACTCTCCCGTAACCTGCAAGAGGCTCCTTCAAATGTGAAAGACCTACTGGACTCCAAGGAGAGTTGGAAAGTCTTCCTAGCGCTATACAAATCTCCAATCCCATGGTCTTCCAATATTTCCTTTGAAATGACTGTATTTTCAATGTGAAACAGTTGTGGTCCCATAAATATACATTTAATGCGTTTCTGGGTGGATCCTCATGAAGTATACAGTACATGCATTAATCTCGAGGTTGGAGAACAGGAGTCATCGTGTCAAAATGGCATATTTGCAAACTCTCCCATAACCTCTAAGAGGCGCCGCCAAATGGTGAAGACCTCCTGAACTTCCAAGAGAGTTAGTGAGTCTACCTTGCGCTACACAATCCTCCAACATAACTTTTTATTCTCAATGTAAAACAGTTATGGTCCTATAACTGTAGATTCAATTTGTTTCAATTTATGTCCTCATCAAACATACTGTATAGGACAAGGTTTAATATAGAGACTGAAGAATAGGTGCAATCATGACAAAATAACATACTTGGGCAACTTTCCAGTAACATCCAAGAGAACTTTCCAGTAACATCCAAGAGGCTCCCCAAATGGAGAAGACCTCTTAGACTCCCAGAAGAGTTGGTGAGTCTACCTTGGCAGCCACACAAATTCTCCCCAATACAGTGTTCTTCCAATATATTCTTCGACATTACTTTATTCTCAGCTTAAAACAGCTGCGGTGCTATAAGTGTACATTCAACGCGTTTCAAGTAATATCTTTATTGAACATATAGAGATAACTGTCGGTCTTGGTCACACAGCGTTTTGAAACACATTAATTTTTCCATGTTTCATCTGAGTCCCTGAAAAATCTTGCTTCAAGCATGCCCTGAAAGAGCCATTAGATTGAATAAGTCAAATGGTGGCTCAGTGGATAGCACTACAGCCTTGCAGCGCTGGAGTCCTAGGTTCGAATCCCACCAAGGACAACATCTGCAAGGAGTTTGTATGTTCTCCCCGTGTTTGCGTGGGTTTCCTCCGGGTACTCCGGTTTCCTCCCACATTCCAAAAACATACAGATAGGGAATCTAGATAGTGAGCCCCTTCGGGGACAGCGACGATAATGTGTGCAAACTGTAAAACGCTGCGGAATATGTTAGCGCTGTATAAATAAATAAATAAATAAAATAAATAAATAAAATGTATCCCAAAGTATCAAAAGTTGGGCTCTGCCAGTGTCCATCCATGGGCACAAGAATGTAGTGGACTACCTGAGAGCACTGATGAATGCATTCTTAAGACTGTAGATGAGGTGCCTTCCTGTAACAATTCCATACTTGCCAAGTCTTCCAAAATGTCTGTCCCCGAACCAGAGAGCTCCTGTACGCCCAAAAATGTTGGCAAGTATCATTCACAAACTTCTTACAATAACATGCTTCTTTCACTATGACTTTATTTTCCATGTGTGGCGATGTTAAAATACACGCAATGTGTAATATCTTTATCAAACATGTAGAAGCTTAGTTCTCAAGATTGGAGAACAAGTGCTATGTTATAACAATTCCATACTTTCAAAACCTTCCAGAACAAGTGCCTCCAAGAAGGAGAGACATCCTAGGCTTCCAGAAGAGTTGGTGAGTCTCTCAGTTGTCACCCAACCCTCCATAAGGCAGCGCTCCTCTAAAGTTTCCTCCATTGTAATGCCGAGCACTAGTTTCCATATACATTTTCAAGGAGATATAACAGAAAAGGAGTCATAGTCCATAAAACAGGAGACATGTTTAGGCCAAGAAAATCAATGGCGTGCTTCACTGCTCTCAAACCCTATCTTTTAACCATTTATAAAAGTTGAAAAAAATGAGCAATCCCTACAAAGAATTTTGGGTCACATCATCTTCAGACCTAGCTGTGCGGTGAGTAATAATATTGAACTATCCAACCAGTGTAATTCTAAAGGAGAGCGCAATTTGTCAGTATTCAGAACCCACATTGATATGAAATATTCATACAGAAACCCACTTAGAATGCAAATTAGTTTGAGTCTTGGAAGAATCCTTGCAGCACATTTCGGGTCTTCTTCAGATATATAGTGCAAGCTTTAGTTTAAAACACTTGTGGTCCGATAATACAATATGCAATTTGTGGGCAATATCTAGGACAATCTTCATTGTCATGAATGGAGAACAGGCGAGGCTCACAGCATGGTCCACAGGAATTAGGACAACGTCGTTGATGGACATCAAGAATGGTTTTGTAATACAGACTATGTGATGAATTTTTATAGCTTAACTTTTGGCTGAGTGACTTTGAAAGTGAGTTGTATGCCCCTAGACTGAAACTGTAGGTCAATTATTGTGCTATAGAAGGGGTACACTGATATTTTCAAGAATGGAGATGGGTGGTGGCGCAACCAATGAAATTCAATTTAAACAGCATTTAACTCAGACGTATGGGATAAACTTATCTTCGTGAAGACTGGAGATTTGGAATAAGAAAAATCTTAAGTGGGGTCTTTGAAAAAGCCATGAGACACACTTCAAAGTGAGGCTTTGTTCTTCTTGAGGCAGGGAAGAAAAGTGAACCTTACATGGAGATGATTTCAAGAATCACTCCAAGAAAACCCTAGTTCTCCACCCTTACGTATAAAACTTGTTCTGACCAGAAGTGCAAACCATGGTGCACGGAATTATCAAAACCAGATCTATTTTCCATTCTAATATCTAAAATGTACCCAATTTTTTAATCTCTAGTCTACTGGTGACCTTGGTCAATAATTTTAAAGGTCCACTCCACATCTTTCACATTTTCAATAGTTGATTAGAACCTTTTATTTTGAAGGTCTCCTGCTTTGGGCACTCTTTAAAAGAAACTTTATCATGTCTTCTATCTCTAGAACTTTGGGAAAACATTTTGAGAATAACAGGCTAAGACTCGGATAGTGGTATCATGCTCCTCAAAATATTTGAGTTGTCCACTATGAAATACATTTTTGTAAAATGCTGCTCTAATAATAACTCTCAATCACAGGGTGTTCCTCTGCTTCGATCCCCCAGTGATCAGTTGTGATGTGTGGTGCAACCTGAAAGCAAGTGTTCAATTTCCTTGCACCGGAAGAACGAAAATGCATGGCGCTGTTGTCATTGGTATTAGTTGACAGTGTAACTCAACAGCTTACAAAGTCCTTCAGAGATGCTCTTTTGTGAAATATTTTTAGAAAACTTTTTGCAACATTTTTCAAAAACTTAAAAAGAAAAAGTTTAATAACTCCATCGGGCCAATAGAGGCACTCCCTCTTCCATATACCCTCCAAACCACTATCCTCACTGTTGGAAAAAGTGGGGAAAAAAAATCATAATTTTAGCATACATTTGTGAGCTTTTTACTCAAAAAACTGGTGCAAAGCCAATAACTTCCTACGTTTGTATCGAGAACTAGTTAGAAATAGGTTTGTTCATACAGTGCCGTTTCGAAAAGCCGAACAACTCCATTCTTCCCTCCATCAACATATTTTATACATAAGATGCTAAAATCGCACTCTGTAAATTTGATTTTAAGGTGCAGAATCGAATGTTTTTAGATGTGTTTAATGGATGTCATGTCCTACAAATTAAATTATTTTTGCAAGGAGACCTCTGAGACTGCAGTTCTTGAGTCCTGTCTATTTCCATATGATGCACATTGCATTTCAGATTCTACCATCTTGGCCTCCAGCCAGGCACTTGTCTCATCTATATGGGTATTTTCAAAGTACAGAACTTGGATGTGTACAGTATTCATACCCCTTTAAGATTTTCACTCTTTGTTTCATTGCAGCCATTTGGTAAATTCAAAAAAGTTCATTTTTTTTTGTGATCCTCCTTGAGATGGTTCTACTCCTTCATTGGAGTCCAGCTGTGTTTACTTAAACTAATAGGACTTGATTTGTAAAAGCACACACCTGTCTATATAAGACCTCATAGCTCACAGTGCATGTCAGACAAAATGAGAATCATGAGGTCAAAGCAACTGGCCACCTGAGGCAAGATGCTTAGTTGGTAGACCGTCACCTGAGGCAAGATGCTTAGTTGGTAGACCACTATCTGAGGCAAGATGCTTAGTTGGTAGACCTCCACCTGAGGCAAGATGCTTAGTTGGTAGACCTCCACCTGAGTCAAGATGCTTAGTTGGTAGACCGTCACCTGAGGCAAGATGCTTAGTTGGTAGACCTCCACTTGAGGCAAGATGCTTAGTTGGTTGACCACCACCTGAGGCAAGATGCTTAGTTGGTAGACCGCCACCTGCTCAGGCAGCGATCAGCACAGCGACACTGCGGGTAACATCGCTTAGTTACCCGCAGTGTACGTTGGATACCAGCGCCCTGATGCAGGGAGCTGGTAACCAAGGTACACATCGGGTTTCTAGGTGCTGCGCTGTGCCTGGAAACCAGCTGTGTACCTTGGTTACCAGCTCCCTGCATCAGGGTGCTGGTATCCAAGGTACACAGCGGGTTTCCAGGCACAGCCCCGCGCCTGGAAACCCACTGTGTACCTTGGTTACCAGCGGATCGCTGGTCTCCCGCCTGTCACACGCAGCGATGCGTGCCTGTCAGCAGGAGACCAGCGATCAAAAAATGTCCAGGACATTCAGCGACGATCAGCGATACCCAGCAGGGGGGCTGATCGTCGCTGAATGTCACACACAGCAATATCGCTGGGGAGATCGCTGCTGCGTCACAAAACTAGTGACTCAGCAGCGATCTCGCTAGCGAGATCGCTGTGTGAGACGGGGGCTTAAGTGCTTGTGGTCTAGACCGCTATCCAAGGTAAGGTACTTTGTGCATGTAGTCTAGACCGCTACCCAAGGCAAAATGGTTAGTGCATGTAGTCTAGACCGTTACCCAAGGCAAGATGGTTAGTGCTGTGGTCTAGACTGCTACCCAAGGCAAGTTGCTTAGTGCTTGTAGTCTAGACCGCTACCCAAGGAAAGATGCTTAGCGCTTGTTGTTTAGACCGCTACCCAAGGCAAGATGCAGTAGTGTAGCTACTGGGGGGGAGAAGGCTATTGCCCCGGGCCCATCACATGCAGGGGCCCACTGGGAGACATGGCCACTTTTGTCATTGAGCCGTATCTGAGGTGTCAGGGAGAGAGCAGCACAATGCAGGCTCCCCTGTCTTTCAGACTGCACAGTGGCCGGCTGCAGAGTCTCAGTCTGTGCAGTGTACAGTGGTGCTGCTGTCTCACCCAGGAGCTGCTTCCTGTTGGGTAGTGGCTGCAGTTAGTTTCTGCAGTGTAGGCTCTGATTGTCTCAGGCAACGCTGGGTCCTAGTGCCCTTTGTGCATTAAACTGGACACTTCCTGCAAACTTCATTGGTAAGTGGGGATAGAATTTATTAAATTCATTCAGTTTTGGCATGTCATGGTCAGTGTGGGATGAATGTGAGAGGATGGGGTATTGTGGGGGAGGGGATACAGGGCACTGGGGTGAATGTGAGAGGCTGGGGGTATTGTGAGGTAGGGGGGACAGGGCACTGGGGGTGAATGTGAGAAGATGGGGTATTGTGGGAGCTGAAGTGAGGGAGGGGGACAGGACAATGAGGGGGTGAGTGTGAGAGGATGAGAGTATTGTGGGGGCTGAAGTGAGAGAGGATGGGGTACTGTGAGGTAGAGGGTCAGCGCAATGGGGGTGAATGTGAGTAGGATGTGGTATTGTGAGGGAGGTGGTACAGGGCATGGGGGTGAATGTGAGAGGATGGGGTATTGTGAGGCGGGTGGACAGGGCACAGGGGTGAATGTGAGAAGATTTGAGTATTGTGAGGCAGGGCCAAAGGGCACGGGGGTGAATGTGAGAGGATGGCGGAATTGTGAGGCAGGGGGGACAGGGCACGGGGTGAATGTGAGAGGATGGGGGTATTGTGAGGCAGGGGGGACAGGGCACGGGGTGAATGTGAGAGGATGGGGGTATTGTGAGGCAGGGGGACAGGGCACGGGGGTGAATGCGAGAGGATGAGGTATTGTAAGGCAAGGGACGGCACTGAGGGGTGCTTGTGAGAGGATGGGCTGTTGGGTGTGGGAGGGGGACAGGGAGTGAGGTAGGGGGCTTTTTTTACTTGTGAGCTCTTTAATACTTTAATAATAGATTAATATTTCAGTATTAGTATAACAAGGATAAGTATTAGCATAAGGGGACAGAAAGATGGCTGTATAACTCATGCGAGGATCGAATCGCAATCCTCGGACAGGCCGCTACTGCTCCTGACATGAACGTGATGAATTACTATGCAGCTGTCACACTCAGGTGTGAAGAGCTGATGTTCAGCACGAGAAATACCTCCATCTGTCTGCTACCTAACAAGTATAACCATACAGTAACCATGAGCTGCATTATATTTAATAATAAGCAATTTATTATTATTATAAAGTTATTAAAGGCTTGAGATAATTGTCTGCAGTCACTCTGAGTCTACAGACTGCAAAATCATTAAAGGGTTGCTTCTGCCCCAAGACTACTGGTGCGATCAGGCGGTCATGCGAGCACAGGGGTGGGATTCGGCCGGTTATCCCTGTCTCGATGGAACCGCTTGTTAAATAAGTAGCCGGTTCCCTGAACCGGGGAGATTCAGAGCTGCGATCCTGTACTTATGGGCCCGCCTTTCGCTAGCGCCGACTCCCCCCGCCGCTGCATTGAACTATACCATGGAGGAGAGAGTGTCAGCTGACGCTCCCTCTCCCATCATTCCCTCTCTGTCTCTGACACAGTATATGCGCGATGACATCATTGCACACTCACTGTGTGCCGAGCAGAGCAGGAGACAGGAGCCAGGAGCAGCGCGGGCCCGAGGAGAGGTGAGGAGTGTGGGTTTGTTTTTTTTTATGTCAGTGAGCACTGAACTGTGGGGCCATTCCTGGGAGGGAGGGTGTTATGTGGGCGCAATATATACTATGTGGGCCCTAATATACACTATGTGGCCGTGCTATATACTATGTGGGCCTTAATATACACTATGTGGCCGTGCAATATACTATGTGGGCCCTGCTATATACTATGTGGGCCCTGCTATATACTATGTGGGCCGTGCTATATGCTATGTGGGACGCGCTATATACTATGTGGGACGCGCTGAATGCTATGTGGGCCGCATTATATGCTATTTGGGCCGCCCTATATGCTATGTGGGACGCGCTATATGCTATCTGGGCCGCGCTATGTGCTATGTGGGCCGCGCTATATACTATGTGGGCCGCGCTATATGCTATGTAGGCCGCGCTATATGCTATATGGTCCGCGCTATATGCTATGTGGGCCACGCTATATCCTATGTGGGCCGCGCTATATGCTATGTGGGCCGCGCTATATGCTATGTGGGGCGCGCTATATGCTATGGGCCGTGCTGTATCCTATGTGGGCCGCGCTGTATCCTATGTGGGCCGTGCTATATACTATGTGGGCCACGCTATATGCTATGTGGGCCGCGCTATATGCTATGTGGGCCGCGCTATATGCTATGTGGGCCACGCTGTCTGCTATGTGTGCCACGCTGTATCCTATGTGGGCCGCGCTATATGCTATGTGGGCCGTGCTGTATGCTATGTGGGCCACGCTGTATGCTATGTGGGCCACGCTGTATCCTATGTGGGCCACGCTGTATCCTATGTGGGCTGCACTATATCCTATGTGGGCCGCGCTATATGCTATGTGGGCCGCGCTATATACTATGTGGGCCGCTCTATATACTATGTGGGCCCTAATATACACTATGTGGGCCGCGCTATATGCTATGTGGGCCGCTCTATATGCTATGTTGGCCGCGCTATATGCTATGTGGCTGTGTAATATACTATGTGGCTGTGTTACATACTATGTGGCTGTATTATATACTATGAGGCTGTGCTATGTGCTATGTGGGCCGTGCTATATGCTATGTGGGCCGTGCTATATACTATGTGGCTGTGTTATATACTATTTGGCTGTGCTATATACTATGTGGCTGTGTTATATACTATGTGGGCCGTGCTATATAGTATGTGGCTGTGTTATATACTATATGGCTACATTATATTCTATGGGGAGGCGGGCTGTATTATATTGTATTCGGGACTACATTATATTCTATGGGGGGCTGTATATTTATTAGATTCTATGAGGGGTGATTGCTTTATACTCTGAGGGGGCTACATTGTATTCTATGGAGGCTGCATTATATTCTATGGGGAGCTAGATTATATTGTGTGGGGGCTTCATTATACTTTATGAGGGAGCTACATTATATTCTATGTGGGCTGCATTATACTATATGAGGAGGGCTACTTTGTATTCTATGGAGGGTGTTGTAAATGGACTTGAAATGAGTTCTGAGCAGAGGCTCCCTCTGGTGGTTACAAGCGGTACTGGACTGTCCAGTGAAGATTGTGAGGATTGGGAATCAGGTGTTACTGACTGGTCTTATATAAGGGAGTCGCCTTCCCATCAGGGTTGCCGGTGATCAATTGTTCTGGTCTCAATCCTTGATTCCTGTTTCCTTTGTAGTCTGCTGTGTCGTGTCTGCATCTCCTGCTAACAGATAAGACATTTTCTTCTTTTTGTTTTTGTGCTTGATTTTTGCATTTTGTCCTGCACTTCTGTGGGGGCCTTCAGGGTCCCCTCCGGGGGGCTTTTGCCCTCTCAGTTTAGTTCAGCCACTGATGTTTGTACATTTGCTTTTTCCAGTTTTTTCAGTGGCTGCTGTTTTGATTTTGTTACACCAGAGAACTAATTTAGGTGGTAGAGGTCGTGTGATCTCAGGTGTTTTTGTAATTAGTAGAGTTGGTGCTTTTCAGGGTTTTTTGGGATTGCAGTAAGTGCCCTTCCTATCCTTTTCTATTTAGGTAGTTTGGGCCCAACGTTTGCTCATACTATTTTCTGTCTGTGTCAGTATTTCTTCTTGTCTAACCACCATTACATGTTTGGGGGCTTTCTATGTTCTTTGGGGATCTGCTCCGGGGCAGATAGCTTTCCTCTTTCTATCTTTAGGTGTAGTTAGTTTCTCAGGCTGTGACGAGGCGTCTAGGACCAACGTAGGAACGCTCCACGGCTGCCTCTAGTTGTGGTGGTTAGTCAGGGTACTGCAATCTCATAGATTCCAACTGCTCTGGTGTATTGCCTTTTTTACCTGCACTCCTCAGCTACCGAAACATAACAGTATCACCGGCCTAAAAATTGAAAATTGTATGGTACTCACAGAAGGGAAAAAAAATATTGTGAAAGAAAAAAGGTTGTCAGAGTTGTCAGAGATATTTTTCGGTTTGTTGCATTTTTTTTTCCCTCTGTATCTCTGGGTGCTGGGGAGGATTTTTTCTCTCAATGGAGTTTGCACAGTTGTCTGGCCGTGTGGATCAGCTTGCCAATGAGGTTCAGAGTATTGCTACCTATCTTGCTAGGTTGCCTGTTGTGGAACCTAGGATTCCCATGCCAGATTTGTTTTTGGGGGATCGAGCCAAGTTTCTGAATTTCAAAAATAATTGTAAATTGTTTTTTGCCTTAAAATCTAAGTCCTCAGGGAACGCAGCGCAGCAGGTTCAAATTGTCATCTCTCTCCTGTGCGGCGATCCTCAGGATTGGGCTTTTTCCCTGACACCTGGGGATCCTGTTTTGAGTGATGTTGATGCATTTTTTCAGGCCTTGGGGTTATTGTACGATGAGCCTAATGTCACTGATCAAGCTGAAAAAGCCTTGTTGGCATTAAATCAGGGGCTTGATGACGCTGAGTTATACTGTCAGAGATTCCGTAGGTGGGCAGTCCTGACCAAATGGAATGACGATGCTTTGGCAGCCCTTTTCCGGAAGGGTCTGTCAGATAATGTAAAGGATGTTATGGTGGGATTCCCTGTCCCCTCTGGTCTTAATGATTCTATGTCATTAGCGATTCAAATTGACAGACGTTTGCGTGAGCGGAGAAGTATGCGTGGAATAGTGTTGCCTTGTGAACCTGCTTCTGAATCCATGCAGTGTGATAGAGTGGTTTCTGGGGCACAGCGTCATGAGTTTCGAAAGCGCAATGGGTTATGTTTCTACTGTGGTGATGCCTCTCATGCTATTTCAGTCTGCCCTAAGAGGGGAAGACGTTTTGCACGCTCAGTTGTCTTGGGTAGTGTTCAGACTAAGTTTTTATTAACTGTTACTCTGATATGCTCTCTGTCCTCATTTTCTGTTCAGGCTTTCGTTGATTCGGGAGCAGCTATTAACCTGATGGATTTTGATTTTGCTAAACGTTGTGGGTTTCCCTTGATACCCCTACAGAAGTCTATTCCCCTACTGGGGATCGATTCTACCCCTTTGGCTGAGAATAAACCTCAGTTCTCTACTCAGGTGATAATGAGGGTTGAACCTGATCATCAGGAGAGCTGCAAATTTTTGGTTATGTATAATCTGCATGACATTATCGTGCTGGGTTTCCCTTGGTTACAGTCTCATAATCCTGTTTTGGATTGGAAATCTGTGTCTGTAACCAGTTGGGGCTGCCAATGTGTTAATACCAACACTCCTGTTTTTTCTGCCTCCCCCAGGCTCAGGATGTGCCTGACTTTTTGATTGATTTTTCTGATGTGTTTAGCGAAAGTAAATCTGCATCCTTGCCTCCCCATAGGAGCTATGACTGCGCTATTGAATTAGTGCCTGGTAGTAAATTCCCTAAAGGTCGCCTTTTTAAAGGGTTGCTTCTGCCCCAAGACTACTGGTGCGATCAGGCGGTCATGCGAGCACAGGGGTGGGATTCGGCCGGTTATCCCTGTCTCGATGGAACCGCTTGTTAAATAAGTAGCCGGTTCCCTGAACCGGGGAGATTCAGAGCTGTGATCCTGTACTTATGGGCCCGCCTTTCGCTAGCGCCGACTCCCCCGCCGCTGCATTGAACTATACCATGGAGGAGAGAGTGTCAGCTGACGCTCCCTCTCCCATCATTCCCTCTCTGTCTCTGACACAGTATATGCGCGATGACATCATTGCACACTCACTGTGTGCCGAGCAGAGCAGGAGACAGGAGCCAGGAGCAGCGCGGGCCCGAGGAGAGGTGAGGAGTGTGGGTTTGTTTTTTTTTATGTCAGTGAGCACTGAACTGTGGGGCCATTCCTGGGAGGGAGGGTGTTATGTGGGCGCAATATATACTATGTGGGCCCTAATATACACTATGTGGCCGTGCTATATACTATGTGGGCCTTAATATACACTATGTGGCCGTGCAATATACTATGTGGGCCCTGCTATATACTATGTGGGCCCTGCTATATACTATGTGGGCCATGCTATATGCTATGTGGGACGCGCTATATACTATGTGGGACGCGCTGAATGCTATGTGGGCCGCATTATATGCTATTTGGGCCGCCCTATATGCTATGTGGGACGCGCTATATGCTATCTGGGCCGCGCTATGTGCTATGTGGGCCGCGCTATATACTATGTGGGCCGCGCTATTTGCTATGTAGGCCGCGCTATATGCTATATGGTCCGCGCTATATGCTATGTGGGCCACGCTATATCCTATGTGGGCCGCGCTATATGCTATGTGGGCCGCGCTATATGCTATGTGGGGCGCGCTATATGCTATGTGGGCCGTGCTGTATCCTATGTGGGCCGCGCTGTATCCTATGTGGGCCGTGCTATATACTATGTGGGCCACGCTATATGCTATGTGGGCCGCGCTATATGCTATGTGGGCCGCGCTATATGCTATGTGGGCCACGCTGTCTGCTATGTGTGCCACGCTGTATCCTATGTGGGCCGCGCTATATGCTATGTGGGCCGTGCTGTATGCTATGTGGGCCACGCTGTATGCTATGTGGGCCACGCTGTATCCTATGTGGGCCACGCTGTATCCTATGTGGGCCGCACTATATCCTATGTGGGCCGCGCTATATGCTATGTGGGCCGCGCTATATACTATGTGGGCCGCTCTATATACTATGTGGGCCCTAATATACACTATGTGGGCCGCGCTATATGCTATGTGGGCCGCTCTATATGCTATGTTGGCCGCGCTATATGCTATGTGGCTGTGTAATATACTATGTGGCTGTGTTACATACTATGTGGCTGTATTATATACTATGAGGCTGTGCTATGTGCTATGTGGGCCGTGCTATATGCTATGTGGGCCGTGCTATATACTATGTGGCTGTGTTATATACTATTTGGCTGTGCTATATACTATGTGGCTGTGTTATATACTATGTGGGCCGTGCTATATAGTATGTGGCTGTGTTATATACTATATGGCTACATTATATTCTATGGGGAGGCGGGCTGTATTATATTGTATTCGGGACTACATTATATTCTATGGGGGGCTGTATATTTATTAGATTCTATGAGGGGTGATTGCTTTATACTCTGAGGGGGCTACATTGTATTCTATGGAGGCTGCATTATATTCTATGGGGAGCTAGATTATATTGTGTGGGGGCTTCATTATACTTTATGAGGGAGCTACATTATATTCTATGTGGGCTGCATTATACTATATGAGGAGGGCTACTTTGTATTCTATGGAGGGTGTTGTAAATGGACTTGAAATGAGTTCTGAGCAGAGGCTCCCTCTGGTGGTTACAAGCGGTACTGGACTGTCCAGTGAAGATTGTGAGGATTGGGAATCAGGTGTTACTGACTGGTCTTATATAAGGGAGTCGCCTTCCCATCAGGGTTGCCGGTGATCAATTGTTCTGGTCTCAATCCTTGATTCCTGTTTCCTTTGTAGTCTGCTGTGTCGTGTCTGCATCTCCTGCTAACAGATAAGACATTTTCTTCTTTTTGTTTTTGTGCTTGATTTTTGCATTTTGTCCTGCACTTCTGTGGGGGCCTTCAGGGTCCCCTCCGGGGGGCTTTTGCCCTCTCAGTTTAGTTCAGCCACTGATGTTTGTACATTTGCTTTTTCCAGTTTTTTCAGTGGCTGCTGTTTTGATTTTGTTACACCAGAGAACTAATTTAGGTGGTAGAGGTCGTGTGATCTCAGGTGTTTTTGTAATTAGTAGAGTTGGTGCTTTTCAGGGTTTTTTGGGATTGCAGTAAGTGCCCTTCCTATCCTTTTCTATTTAGGTAGTTTGGGCCCCAACGTTTGCTCATACTATTTTCTGTCTGTGTCAGTATTTCTTCTTGTCTAACCACCATTACATGTTTGGGGGCTTTCTATGTTCTTTGGGGATCTGCTCCGGGGCAGATAGCTTTCCTCTTTCTATCTTTAGGTGTAGTTAGTTTCTCAGGCTGTGACGAGGCGTCTAGGACCAACGTAGGAACGCTCCACGGCTGCCTCTAGTTGTGGTGGTTAGTCAGGGTACTGCAATCTCATAGATTCCAACTGCTCTGGTGTATTGCCTTTTTTACCTGCACTCCTCAGCTACCGAAACATAACAGTATCACCGGCCTAAAAATTGAAAATTGTATGGTACTCACAGAAGGGAAAAAAAATATTGTGAAAGAAAAAAGGTTGTCAGAGTTGTCAGAGATATTTTTCGGTTTGTTGCATTTTTTTTTCCCTCTGTATCTCTGGGTGCTGGGGAGGATTTTTTCTCTCAATGGAGTTTGCACAGTTGTCTGGCCGTGTGGATCAGCTTGCCAATGAGGTTCAGAGTATTGCTACCTATCTTGCTAGGTTGCCTGTTGTGGAACCTAGGATTCCCATGCCAGATTTGTTTTTGGGGGATCGAGCCAAGTTTCTGAATTTCAAAAATAATTGTAAATTGTTTTTTGCCTTAAAATCTAAGTCCTCAGGGAACGCAGCGCAGCAGGTTCAAATTGTCATCTCTCTCCTGTGCGGCGATCCTCAGGATTGGGCTTTTTCCTGACACCTGGGGATCCTGTTTTGAGTGATGTTGATGCATTTTTTCAGGCCTTGGGGTTATTGTACGATGAGCCTAATGTCACTGATCAAGCTGAAAAAGCCTTGTTGGCATTAAATCAGGGGCTTGATGACGCTGAGTTATACTGTCAGAGATTCCGTAGGTGGGCAGTCCTGACCAAATGGAATGACGATGCTTTGGCAGCCCTTTTCCGGAAGGGTCTGTCAGATAATGTAAAGGATGTTATGGTGGGATTCCCTGTCCCCTCTGGTCTTAATGATTCTATGTCATTAGCGATTCAAATTGACAGACGTTTGCGTGAGCGGAGAAGTATGCGTGGAATAGTGTTGCCTTGTGAACCTGCTTCTGAATCCATGCAGTGTGATAGAGTGGTTTCTGGGGCACAGCGTCATGAGTTTCGAAAGCGCAATGGGTTATGTTTCTACTGTGGTGATGCCTCTCATGCTATTTCAGTCTGCCCTAAGAGGGGAAGACGTTTTGCACGCTCAGTTGTCTTGGGTAGTGTTCAGACTAAGTTTTTATTAACTGTTACTCTGATATGCTCTCTGTCCTCATTTTCTGTTCAGGCTTTCGTTGATTCGGGAGCAGCTATTAACCTGATGGATTTTGATTTTGCTAAACGTTGTGGGTTTCCCTTGATACCCCTACAGAAGTCTATTCCCTACTGGGGATCGATTCTACCCCTTTGGCTGAGAATAAACCTCAGTTCTCTACTCAGGTGATAATGAGGGTTGAACCTGATCATCAGGAGAGCTGCAAATTTTTGGTTATGTATAATCTGCATGACATTATTGTGCTGGGTTTCCCTTGGTTACAGTCTCATAATCCTGTTTTGGATTGGAAATCTGTGTCTGTAACCAGTTGGGGCTGCCAATGTGTTAATACCAACACTCCTGTTTTTTCTGCCTCCCCCCAGGCTCAGGATGTGCCTGACTTTTTGATTGATTTTTCTGATGTGTTTAGCGAAAGTAAATCTGCATCCTTGCCTCCCCATAGGAGCTATGACTGCGCTATTGAATTAGTGCCTGGTAGTAAATTCCCTAAAGGTCGCCTTTTTAACTTGTCTGTACCTGAACATGCCGCTATGCGGTCTTATATCAAGGAGTCATTGGAGAAGGGTCATATCAGACCATTCTCTTCACCCTTAGGTGCCGGTTTTTTCTTTGTGGCCAAAAAGGATGGTTCATTAAGGCCGTGTATTGATTATCGTCTTTTGAACAATTTTACTGTGAAATATCAATACCCTTTACCCTTGATTTCCGACCTGTTTTCCAGGGTGAAAAACGCTACTTGGTTTACCAAGCTTGACCTCAGGGGGGCATGTAACCTTATTCGCATTAAGCACGGGGATGAATGGAAGACGGCATTTAACACCCCTGAGGGGCATTTTGAGTACCTTGTGATGCCCTTTGGGCTCACTAATGCTCCTTCTGTCTTCCAGTCCTTCATGAATGACATTTTCAGGGATTTTGTGGATAAATTTCTGATTGTTTATTTGGATGATATCTTGATTTTTTCCAATGACTGGGACTCTCATGTGAAACATGTTCGGACTGTATTCCAGATTTTGAGAGAGAATGCTCTGTATGTGAAGGAATCAACGTGTCTTTTTGGCGTACAGAGGATCTCATTTTTGGGATTCATTTTGTCCCCATCTGTTATTGAAATGGACCCGGTCAAGGTTCAGGCCATCTGTGATTGGGTCCAACCTACTTCATTAAAGGCTCTTCAAAGATTTTTGGGTTTTGCCAATTTTTATCATAAATTTATTGGTAATTTCTCGGTTATTGTTAAACCATTAACTGATTTGACCAAAAAGGGTTCTGATGTGGTGAATTGGCCTCCTGAGGCAGTCTCTGCATTTCAGGAACTTAAGCAGAGATTCACTTCTGCTCCTGTTCTACGGCAGCCTGATGTTTCTCTGCCATTTCAGGTGGAGGTTGATGCCTCTGAAATTGGGGCAGGTGCCGTTTTGTCCCAAAGAGATCCTGAGACCTCTAAAAGTAACCCTTGTGCCTTTTTCTCTCGAAAATTTTCTCCTACTGAACGTAATTATGACGTGGGTAATCGGGAGTTATTGGCCATGAAGTGGGCTTTTGAAGAGTGGAGACATTGGCTGGAGGGAGCCAAACATCAGGTGGTGGTCCTTACTGACCATAAGAATCTGGTTTATCTGGAATCTGCCAAGCGACTTAATCCTAGACAGGTCAGGTGGGCCTTGTTTTTCACACGTTTTAATTTTGTGGTTTCCTTTCTTCCTGGCACTAAGAATGTTAAGGCGGATGCCCTTTCGAGGAGTTTCCTTGCGGACTCTCCTGAGTTATCTGATCCTTCTGTTATTTTGAAAGAAGGGGTAGTTCTTTCCGCCATCTCGCCCAATTTGAGACTGGCTCTGGAGGGGTGTCAGGAGGATAGGCCCGAGCGCTGCCCTGTTGGGAAATTGTTTGTCCCGGACCACTGGAAAAAGAGTGTGATGTCTGAGATTCATTGTTCCGCGTTGGCCGGTCATCCCGGAATTTTTGGTACCAGAGACTTGGTTAGTCGGTCCTTTTGGTGGCCTACCTTGTCTCGTGATGTCAGGGAATTTGTGCAGTCCTGCGGGACTTGCTCTCGCTCCAAGCCTTGCTCTTGCTCTAGTGGTTTGTTGATGCCATTGCCTGTGCCCAAGAGACCATGGACTCATATCTCTATGGATTTCATTTCCAACCTCCCTATTTCTCAGAGAATGACCGTCATCTGGGTGATTTGTGATAGGTTTTCCAAGATGATACATCTTGTGCCATTACCTAAGTTGCCTTCCTCCTCTGAATTGGTGCCTTTGTTCCTTCAGCACGTGGTTCGTTTACACGACATTCCTGAGAACATTGTGTCTGACAGAGGAGTCCAGTTTGTTTCCAGATTTTGGAGGACCTTTTGTTCTAAACTTGTCTGCTGATCAGGATGACTGGGTCTCTTTTTTGCCTTTGGCTGAGTTTGCTCTTAATAATAGGGCTAGCTCTGCCACTTTGATGTCTCCATTTTTCTGTAATTCTGGGTTTCACCCTCGATTTTCTTCAGGACAGACGGAGGCTTCTGTCTGTCCAGGTGTTGACTCTGTTGTGGAGCGTATGCAACAGATTTGGGACCAGGTAGTGGAGAGGTTGTCCCTCTCTCAGGAGAGGGCCCAGCGGTTTGCTAACCGGCATAGGACTGATGGTCCTCGGTTTAAAGTGGGGGACTTCGTCTGGTTGTCCTGAAAAAATATTCCTATGAGAGTGGCATCTCCTAAATTTAAGCCTAGGTTCATTGGACCTTATAAGATCGTGGAGATTCTTAATCCTGTTTCTTTTCGTTTGCTTCTTCCAGGGACATTTAAGATCCATAACGTGTTCCACAAGTCCTTGTTGAAGAGGTTTGTTGAGCCAGTGGTTCCTACTGCTTTGCCTCCTGACCCTGTTCTGGTTGAGGGCAATATGGAGTTTGTGGTTGAGAAAATATTGAATTCTCGTTTTTCTAGACGGAAACTCCAGTATTTGGTTAAGTGGAGAGGTTATGGTCAGGAAGACAATTCTTGGGTGTTTGCTTCGGACATCCATGCTAGGAGACTCATCCGTGCGTATCATAGAACTCATCCTGACCGACCTGGTTGCTCAAGTGAGGGTTCGGTGACCCCTCCTCAAGGGGGGGTACTGTTGTGAATGGACTTGAAATGAGTTCTGAGCAGAGGCTCCCTCTGGTGGTTACAAGCGGTACTGGACTGTCCAGTGAAGATTGTGAGGATTGGGAATCAGGTGTTACTGACTGGTCTTATATAAGGGAGTCGCCTTCCCATCAGGGTTGCCGGTGATCAATTGTTCTGGTCTCAATCCTTGATTCCTGTTTCCTTTGTAGCCTGCTGTGTCGTGTCTGCATCTCCTGCTAACAGATAAGACATTTTCTTCTTTTTGTTTTTGTGCTTGATTTTTGCATTTTGTCCTGCACTTCTGTGGGGGCCTTCAGGGTCCCCTCCGGGGGGCTTTTGCCCTCTCAGTTTAGTTCAGCCACTGATGTTTGTACATTTGCTTTTTCCAGTTTTTTCAGTGGCTGCTGTTTTGATTTTGTTACACCAGAGAACTAATTTAGGTGGTAGAGGTCGTGTGATCTCAGGTGTTTTTGAAATTAGTAGAGTTGGTGCTTTTCAGGGTTTTTTGGGATTGCAGTAAGTGCCCTTCCTATCCTTTTCTATTTAGGTAGTTTGGGCCCCAACGTTTGCTCATACTATTTTCTGTCTGTGTCAGTATTTCTTCTTGTCTAACCGCCATTACATGTTTGGGGGCTTTCTATGTTCTTTGGGGATCTGCTCCGGGGCAGATAGCTTTCCTCTTTCTATCTTTAGGTGTAGTTAGTTTCTCAGGCTGTGACGAGGCGTCTAGGACCAACGTAGGAACGCTCCACGGCTGCCTCTAGTTGTGGTGGTTAGTCAGGGTACTGCAATCTCATAGATTCCAACTGCTCTGGTGTATTGCCTTTTTTACCTGCACTCCTCAGCTACCGAAACATAACAGGAGGGGCTACATTATACTATATAAGGGGGCGCTGCATTATAGTCTATGGAGGGGCTGCATTATATTCTATGGAGGGGCTGCATTATATTCTATGGAGGGGCTACATTATACTATATAAGGGGGCTACATTATATTCTATTGGGGCTGCATTATACTATATGGGGGGCTGCATTATATTCTGTGGAGTTTCTGCATTATGCTCTATGGGGTGATTGCATTATACTATATGTGGGCTGCATTATACTGTATTGAGGACTATGGGACATTATACTATATGAAGAGCTATGGGGTGCATTATACTATGGGAAGTGAATTGTACTACATGGATGAGTATGGCTGTGCATTATACTATGAGGAGTGTATTATACTATATGGAGGACTTAGGAGTGTATTATACTATATGGAGGACTATGGGGAGTGTATTTAACTATATGGAGGACTATGGGGCATATTATATTATATGGAGGACTATGGGTTGTGCATTTTACAATATGGAGGACTGTGGTGCACATTATAATATATGGAGGACTATGGGGTGTATTATACTAAACAAGCAAAATGCTGCATATTCATCGAGTGATTGGATTGTTTATGCCGGAACAAAAATCATTGTTTTCAGCAGCACATCGCTGGTGTAAACTGTAGGTGTGCTGCTGATAACATGATACTGTATGAGGATCTATTAGTGATCTATTAGTGATCATTCTGTCCTCTTCATTGTTCCTCAGACGGTGGAAAGAGGCCGGGAAGCAAGTGTTGAACGACTTCAATATTGTCGATCACACTCATTTAGCGGCCTGAACTCAGCGCATGTAAATATAACCAAAATGCTTCTGTGTGATGTGCAATATGTTAGCATTTGGGGCCCCATTTTAAACTTTGCCTAGGGCCCCACTTTACCTAAATCCGGCCCTGTATGCAGCGCAACAACAACACCACAGAGGGCTCTGCTTCCCAGCCTGCACCCCGTCGGATACCGTGCACTGATACCTGCACCCCGCCGGGCCCTGCGCACTGATACCTGCGGCCAATACAGCCCGGGCTGATCTCTGACCGCATCACTGCTCCACCTGTCCGGCAGCTGCAGGAGGTGAGAGACCTGCACCGGAGAGGATGTGGCGCCGTGGCGGGCTGTGTGCGGTGCAAGCTGCGCGATGTAGCTGAGCTGAACGTGTGCGTGACATTGGGGCTGCAATGTGTCAGTATAGTGATATGTCTCCGACCGTGTGATGGCACCAGAGATCTGTGTGTGTGTCTGTGTCTATATAATATGTGTGTGTATGTCTATATAATGTGTATCCACCTCAGCGTCTGTCTCCGTATTTGCCTGTGCCTCCGTATTTGCCTATGCCTCCGTATCCATCTGTGCCTCCATCTGTCTCCAAATCCGCTTCTGCGTGTGCCTCCGTCTGTCTTCGTATCTGCCTCTGCGTGTGTGCTCGTCTGCCTCTATCTCCATCTGCCTCCGTATCCGCCTCTGCGCACATCTGTCTCCGTATCCACCTCTCTGTGTGTGCGCTCGTCTGCCTCCGTAAGACATATCTCCACCACTATGTCTTGAACTAAATAAACTACAGCCTCACTACACCACATAGATGCAGCAGAGCTGATTTTGCCCATGACGTCTCAGCTGCTCCGTGAAAGCCTCAGCTCCCTTTCTGTTGTGCAGCATAATGTGGGCCCAGCTGCGCTTGGAGCCACAGATCCTAGAAGGGTGCACTAAAGGATTCATCCACAAAAGGCCCTCAGAGCATTCACACACCTTCTCCCTTCCTCAGACCACCAGAGGGAGCCTGTATAGGTAGATAAAAAGGAGGGAGAAGGCAGGAAGTCAGCACACTCTAGAGAGGACACTCTAGGAACAGTGCAGTTCGCTCTAGCAGAGAACACTCTGAGACACTGAAACAGGTCAGTCTGCAGTGAGACTCACTCAGCTCGTCAGCGAGCTAGGAGCGTGCCGACGCTCTAGAGAGCGGCAGAAGAGGCAGCCAGCTAACTGCCAGTGTGTATAGCCTAGTGAGGGCCAGAGTAGGCCGAAGGCTAGAGGAGAGAGTAGCAAGGGGGCAGAGGAGCCTTACCAGCTCACCCCAGAAAGCACATACCGGACACCGGGTCCGAGCTTACATGGATCTCTATGACCCAGTAGGAGACAACCGGAATTCCTGGAGGACTACAGGTCCCAGGAGCACAAAAGAGCTGATATGTAACAGAGCCTGGGGACACGGAGACCCTACAAGCAGGGAGTGTGTACTCCAGGAGAAGGCCCTACCACAAAGTCAGCCGGTGCAGGACAGAGCCAAAGTTAGGCTTAGCTACAGGCAGGTCAGAAACTTACTACAGAGAGGCAAGAAACAGGAGGCCCTACACCTGCTCACTGGGGAGAATCCGGACGTGTACCCTTCACCCTACAGTGCTCCGGGATGTTCCTGCACTAACTCCAGTAAAGGTACAGAAGTGACTTGTGTGTTCTCCCATTCTTATTCTTACCCGGCTGGGTCCCCTCTGTCCTGCATCCCTACATTTACGCTGCCCTGAAGGCCTGCTCCACCTGTGGGGAGTGATACCACCTAAGCTGCCACAACACCGGCCTCAGTGGACTGCTGCAGCGCTGGTGACCCTCACCAGACACCACAGGTGGCGTCACGATTCACTGACATTATCCCCTGTAAATATCCCCTTTTTGAGGGTGAGCGCCCAGGGCCACGGACCGAGCCGTGGACACCGTGACATCCCCCTTAGAGATCAACGGGCTCGGTGTTATGAATGTGCTAGAGATGGTTTCTGAGCAGAGGCTCCCTCTGGTAGTTACAGACAGTACTGAACCTTTCAGCGAGGAGTGGCAATCTGGAAACTTATGAATGTGCTAGAGATGGTTTCTGAGCAGAGGCTCCCTCTGGTGGTTACAGACAGTACTGAACCTTTCAGCGAGGAGTGGCAATCTGGAATCACGGACTGGTATGATATAAGGGAGGTTGATGCCTCTGAAATTGGGGCAGGTGCCGTTTTGTCCCAAAGAGATCCAGAGACCTCTAAGAGTAACCCTTGTGCCTTTTTCTCTCGAAAATTTTCTCCAACTGAACATAATTATGACGTGGGTAATTGGGAGTTATTGGCCATGAAGTGGGCCTTTGAAGAGTGGAGACATTGGCTGGAAGGAGCCAAACATCAGGTGGTGGTCCTCACGGACCATAAGAATCTGGTTTATCTCGAATCAGCCAAGCGACTTAATCCTAGACAGGCCAGGTGGGCCTTGTTTTTCACAAGTTTTAATTTTGTGGTTTCTTTTCTTCCTGGCACTAAGAATGTTAAGGCGGATGCCCTCTTCAGGAGTTTCTTTGCAGACTCTCCTGAGTTATCTGATCCTACTGTTATTTTGAAAGAGGGTGTAGTTCTTTCCGCCGTCTCACCCAATTTGAGACTGGCCTTGGAAGGGTGTCAGGAGGATAAACCTGAGCGCTGCGCCTATTGGGAAATTGTTTGTCCCAGACCAGTGGAAGAAGAGTGTGATGTCTGAGATTCATTGTTCCGCGTTGGCTGGTCATCCCGGGATTTTTGGTACCAGAGACTTGGTGAGTCGGTCCTTTTGGTGGCCTACTTTGTCTCGTGACATCAGGGAATTTGTGCAGTCCTGTGGGACTTGCTCTCGCTCCAAGCCTTGCTCTCGCTCTAGTGGTTTGTTAATGCCATTACCTGTGCCCAAGAGGCCATGGACCCATATCTCTATGGATTTTATTTCCGACCTCCCTGTTTCTCAGAGAATGACCGTTATCTGGGTAATCTGTGATAGGTTTTCCAAGATGGTACATCTTGTGCCATTACCTAAGTTACCTTCCTCCTCCGAATTGGTGCCTTTGTTCCTTCAGCACGTGGTTCGGTTACATGGCATTACGGAGAACATTGTGTCTGACAGAGGAGTCCAGTTTGTTTCCAGATTTTGGAGGACATTTTGTTCTAAACTTGGTGTTCAATTATCTTTCTCCTCTGCTTTTCATCCTCAGACCAATGGACAAACCGAGAGAACAAACCAGACCTTGGAGACTTATTTGAGATGTTTTGTGTCTGCTGATCAAGATGACTGGGTCTCTTTTTTGCCTTTGGCTGAGTTTGCTCTTAATCTTAATGGATGTCTCTATTTTTCTGCAATTTTGGGTTTCACCCTCGATTTTCTTCGGGACAGGCGGAGGCTTCTGTCTGTCGGGTGTTGACTCTGTTGTGGAATTGAATGCAGCAGATTTGGGACCAGGTAGTGGAGAGGTTGTCTCTCTCTCAGGAGAAGGCCCAACGGTTTGCCAACCGGCATAGGACTGATGGTCCTCGGTTTAAAGTGGGGGACTTGGTTTGGTTGTCCTCAAGAAATATCCCTATGAGGGTTGCATCTCCAAAGTTTAAGCCCAGGTTCATTGGACCTTATAAGATCATGGAGATTCTTAATCCTGTTTCCTTCCGTTTGCTTCTTCCAGGGACATTTAAGATCCATAACGTGTTCCACAAGTCCTTATTGAAGTGGTTTGTCGAGCCAGTGGTTCCTATGGCTGCGCCTCCTGACCCTGTTTTGGTTGAGGGCAATCTGGAGTACGTGGTTGAGAAAATATTGGATTCTCGTTTTTCTAGACAGAAACTCCAGTATTTGGTTAAGTGGAGAGGATACGGTCAGAAGGACAATTCTTGGGTGTTTGCTTCGGACATCCATGCTAGGAGACTGATTCGTGCCTATCACCGAGCTCATCCTGATCGGCCTGGTTGCACAAGTGAGGGTTCGGTGACCCCTCCTCAAGGGGGGGGTACTGTTATGAATGTGCTAGAGATGGTTTCTGAGCAGAGGCTCCCTCTGGTGGTTACAGACAGTACTGAACCTTTCAGCGAGGAGTGGCAATCTGGAATCATGGACTGGTCTGATATAAGGGAGGTTCCCTCCCATGATGGTTGCCGATGATCAATTGTTCTTGTCTCAATTGTGGTTCCTGGTTCATTTGGAAGTTTGCTGGAGTCTTGCCTGCGTCTCCTGCTTTCAGATAAGATATTTTTTGCTTTTCTTTTTGTGCTTGCTTTTTGCATTGTTTTCTGCACTTTTGTGGAGGTCAGCCAGGTCCCCTCCTGGGGCCTGAGCTCCTCACAGTTTTTCTGCAGCGACTGTTATTTGCTCATTTGCTTTTTCCTGTTTTTTTCAGCGGCTGCGGCTTTGTTTTTGTTCACACTGAGATCTGATTTAGTGGGTGGCGAGATTGTGTGATCTCAGTATTTTTGTAATCAGAATTGTTGGATTTTTGTAGGGTTTTCTGGGTTGCAGAAAGTAATCTCTCCTGTCCTATCCTATTTAGTCAGCTTGTGGCCCCAGCGTTTGCTCCATCTATTTTCTGCCTATGTTTGTATTTTCATCTTGTCTAACTGCCATTATATGTTTGGGGGCTTCCTATTTTCTTTGGGGATCTGCTCCGGGGCAGATAGCTTTCATCTTTTGCCTTTAGGTGTAGTTATCTCTCAGGCTGTGACGAGGCGTCTAGGATCAATGTAGGAACGCTCCACAGCTACCTCTAGTTGTGTTGTTAGTTTAGGAATCTGCAACCCATCAGTTACCAACATCTCAGGTGTTCGGCTGCCCTGCTGTTGTTCCGGTCCTCCTCAGCTACCGAAACATAACAGCTCTGGTCCGAGTACCACACAGCCCTGGCTGGGCGGCTCAATAACATAACCCCATCTCTGCTGTGTCATCTTCCTCCTCGCTTCACAGTTCTAATTACCATTAGGACGCAGACAGACTGTCGTATAAATCAGAATGTAGTGCACAGCCTGGCCAGTCAGTCAGTCAAGTGAGACAGCTGCATAGAAATATATGCAGCTGTCACACTCGGGTCAGGAGAGCCGCTGGCCAGAATGTGCACTGTTCTGATCTCATTCCAACTTATTTTTTTCCAACTGCGTAAATGGGTGTGGCTTTAAATGGGTGTGGCTTAAAAATGGGTGTGGTTTTCCTACACACAAACACAGAACCTGTTGTTAAAAATTTGAATCCCACCCGTGTGCGACCACATTTGCTATTTGCACGTGGCGACTAGATAAGTTTGACTTCTCTCAATAGAAGAAAATTGGGAGAAGCCAAAACAGTCATCACAAGACCCCTGCTCACATCAGCGATGCTGGGGCCATTACTAATGTACATAGGGGGACTCAGTTAAATATTAAGTGGGCACTTAAGAAGTATTATTATTTATAGGGGCACTAGTAGGGTAACTACTGGGTGGTAGATGGTGCTAAGGCGACATTCAGTCAGTGCCAGGGTGAGGTTACAGCCGCCACTTTCTATACACAGAGCAGTGATTGAAACCGTGCCAGCGCAACCTCTATGACTGGAAGAGCAAGGCTGCCGGGAGGAATAAAGTTAATTTCCTCCCGGCAGAGGGGCTCTCAGTGCATGTGCCGAGCCGTGTCAGAATGCTATTAACTATTATACTGTGTATTGGAGGAGCAGTGGGGACATCATTATATGTATAGAGAAAATCTAGGGGACATCATACTGTGTATAGGGGAGCTGTGTGATCATCATACTGTGTATAGGGGAGCTGTGTGATCATCATACGGTGTATAGGGGAGCTGTGTGATCATCATACTGTGTATAGGGGAGTTGTGTGATCATCAAAAGGTGTATAGGGAGCTGTGTATACTGTATATAGAGGAACTCAGAAGATATTATTAAATGTTAAGTGGGCACTTAAACATTATTGTTATAGGGGCTCTCAGTATTGTGACCATCAAAGTTGCACATGGAGTATTATTACTTTTTAGGGACAAAATTTGAAAGGGACATGCACAGGAAATTAATAATTTCTAGGGGGCAATTTTACCATCTAGAGAGCACAAAGGAGGCATTATTACAATGTAAGAGGCACAGTTTTGGCATTAATATGTGGGGCACTAAGAGGAGCTCTGTTTTTGTACCACACAGCAGGTGCAGTAATAGGGGCACATACGGCAGCAGCAGCTCAGTATTGGGGTATCAGCAGGATGAGGAGTTTGTGCAGGTTGGGAATACATTTGCACATGGAAACACTAGAAGCAATGGGATGAAACTGAAAGGGAGAAGATACACATTATATATTAGAAAAAGCTTTTTGACAGTGAGAGTGAGCAATGAGTAGAAAAGGCTGCCACGAGAGGTGGTGAGTTCTCCTTCAATGGAAGTCTTCACACAGAGGCTGGACAGACATCTGTCTGAGATGGTTTAGTGAATCCTGCATTGCTGCATTGAGCAGGGGGTTGGACACGATGACCCTGGAGGTCCCTTCCAACTCGATCATTCTAGGATTTTATGATTCTACATGTGTACGGTGCTGGAAATGTGAGAAGTCAGATGTGTCTGTTGTAATCTCTGCAGACGAGTCCTGGCTGGAGAAATCGACATGTCGGTCTGGGCCAGATGGAAAAGACGGAAAAAGTGAATGACTCCATCAGAAGGAGCGTCATTTGTAAGTCACCATCTATAACTGAAAAATATTTAGACTTGAGAGTCCTCAGTGGTTGATACCTTTTAATGGCTAACTGAAAAGATGGTAACAAATTGCAAGCTTTCGAGACTACTCAGGTCTCTTCATCAGGCAAAGACTAAAACAAAAACTGAAGAATCACATATTTATATACACAACAGGACACAGGAATAGTGCAATAGGTAACACAAGTGACGTGAAGCAGAACTGTCATTATGGCAGAGGGATGAACATAAATATTGGAACAGTTCATAGATAAGGAGAGAAAGTTTTATTGCCCTCTGATTGGGGTCTGGTGTTGTGTTTTGATGCCCTAGAAGGTCAGAGAAGCAGATTCCTTAATTGATATAGAATGACATGAATCCGTGTGATATATTCATTCCAGCACTAAGAGTAGATATTTTTCTATCTACTGGCTAACACGGTACGAAGATACACATCTTTCAATCACTCTTAGTGCTGGAATGAATATATCACACGGATTCATGTCATTCTATATCAATTAAGGAATCTGTGTCTCTGACCTTCTAGGGGCATTAAAACACAACACCAGACCCCAATCAGAGGGCAATAAAACTTTCTCTCCTTATCTATGAACTGTTCCAATATTTATGTTCATCCCTCTGCCATAATGACAGTTCTGCTTCACGTCACTTGTGTTACCTATTGCACTATTCCTGTGTCCTGTGGTGTATGAATATGTGATTCTTCAGATTTTGTTTTAGTCTTTGCCTGATGAAGAGACCTGAGTAGTCTAGAAAGCTTGCAATTTGTTACCATCTTTTCAGTTAGCCATTATAAGGTATCAACCACTGAGGACTCTCAAGTCTAAATATTTTTCTATCTACTGGCTAACACGGTACGAAGATACACATCTTTCCTACATCTATAACTGTGCAGTAATCTCTATATGTCCTGCGGGACTGGTATCTACCACTATATGTCACCATATGGCGGTAATATCAGTGCTGGTCTTTGTATGGAGATTTATTTTCAATAACAGATCGGTCAACTCCTGAAGTTCCCCTATACCACCGTAGTTATAATCATGATTACCTGGTTAGGGGCCACAGGCGGACACAGACAGAAAAGAGCCCATGTGCAAGGAAAATATATGGGCCCTTTGCAGTCCAAGAGATCCTAAAAATGCAAAATTGCACCTTTTTTGGAGGTAGAAATGGGCCCTCTTACCTTTTGCGCCCATGTGCGGCCGTGCAGGTTGTACCAATGATATGTCCGCATGTTAGGGGCCCACTCAGATGTTTTGCCCCCCTGAGCTGAACTCCTAGCTACACCTCTGGCAAGATGCTTAGTGTGTGTAGTCTAGATTGCCATGAGGATCTCAATCCTACATAGGTTTAATAATATAAATGTTATACTGCACCTCATATTGCACAGGGAATTAGAAAACCAACCATGAACACTTGGATTCCATAAAAAAAAATAATATTGTGTTTAAAAAATATTTGATTTCAAAAGTACATATATAAATACATTTTCTCTTATGAGCTAACTATATTCCTCTTCCTTCCAGACACACGTACTACAGATATTCTCAAGGCACATGTACAGATTCATTAATATAAATTCACAGAGCCTGTGTATCCACAAGAAGACATTTGAGGGATGTTTCAGCCCCAACATTAGTAAGGCCGATGTTTGACATGAGTATATATTGAACAATTTGTATTTCTGAGCTGAGAATATACTTCTGAGATTTTATGTTTTCGCTACTTGAGTCCATCATGTTCGGCAGAGCAGCGGGTTGGCTTGTTAGAATGGAAGTTCTCCCCGGAATTAATCAGCGGGAAATTCTGCTTTATAGACTTGTTGCTCAAACCTGTCCCATGTCGACTGACCTATAGATAAAGGTGGCGCCAGCTCCTCCAACTGCTTATACCAGGATTGCATCAACTACACGTCTACTACAACACCCGGGACTACGTTCTAGTCGCTAATCAAATAATTCAGCCTTTCTAACTTTTCTTAGAAACTGATGGCTGTGTGCCATGATCCATGCCAATACATCAAAGCAAAATGTATCCACGTTGCAGCACCCCCACTGGAGACAAGTGTCACAAGATCATCTACAACCTATGAATAAGTAATCGACAACCTGTCGTCCTGCCTATGAAGCTGCACTTACCAGGATCCGGAGGACAAATCAAAAGATGTACAGTAAACAATTCATCCATTTTCTTAAAAACTTTGCAACTTAGTTTTTTTTCTTACAAACCACACCATAGGTGGCGCTCATGTTATTCTCTGGAGACGTTATAATTCCTGAAAATGACATGATTTTTATATGTTGCTAACTACAACTAGTCTCCTGAGAATTAAATCAATTTATGGTGCCACCTATAACTTGTCCCCAGTGCCATCTGTAACTCATTTCCTATCGAAGACATGGTTATATGGTGCCAACTATAACACAACTCCGTAATGCCACCTATAACGTGACTTGTGGAAAAAAAACGATGAATGGCTTGGTTAATTAGTGCCAACCATCACATATAATTCCTGAAAATTACATGGTTATATGGTGATAGCTAGATATTACGGTTGGTACTATTTTTCCAAGCCATTCATCCATTTTTAAATTTGGCAATAGGCACCAAATAATTCACATTATAGGTGTCACCATGGAGATATACTGTATTATAGCTGGTACCATATAACAATGTCTTTGTTAGGAAATTAGTTACAAATGGCAATATATATCCATTTTCTTTTCTGGGACGTGTTATAGGTAGCACCATAAAACAATTTCATTCTCAGGAGGTGTTATACTTGGCACCATGTAGCCATTTCAATCTGAAGAGCCATGTTCTATGGTGCACTATATAACCATCCAATTTTTTGTAGTTGTGTTCCAGGTGGCACCATATAACCATCTTATTCTTAGTAGGTGTGTTCCAGGTGGCACCATATAACCATCTCATTCTTAGTAGGTGTGTACCAGGTGGCACCATATAACCATCTCATTCTTAGTAGTTGTGTTCCAGGTGGCACCATATAGCCCTCTCATTGCTAGTAGCTTCTATAGGTGGACACATATAGCCATCTCCCTATCAGTAGTTGTGTTCCAGGTGGCATCATATAGCCATAGCCTTCTTATTAGTGTTGCAGTTGACACCATATAGCCATCTCCTTCTTAGTAGATGTTCTAGGTGGCACTAGTTAAGTGATTCTCAGGAGACGTCAGAGTGGGCACTGGACTGACACTATAACAGGTTTGTGCAATTTTAGTCAGTGTCCTACACATCTTCAAAGAGAAGGACTGCGACCATATATAATTCTCCGGCACCGTATATGTAAACGAGCTCTAAGGTATCCTGGAAATAAAAACTGTCATGGAAACTTGAGGAAGCGGCAATCTAAAACCATAAAACCATTTCAAGTAAATTGAATATGGGCCGTTCCTCGCTGCAGAGTTAATGTTGCGTCTGCTGACTCTCCATCTGTCCATCATTAGGTTACATTGGGCGATTTAAAATGCTCGTGGTTCACTTGGGTGAATCAAAGCAAATAATCTGCAAATTGATTCGCTCATCTATTCTCTTGGCGGATCAGTGGGTCACTGGATCAGCAAATCAGGCGAATCAATTCACTCATCGCTCCTTATATTGCATCCTCCACTACAAGAAATATACCGTTGCCTGAGTTTTCATTAATGGTAACTCCAGACCTGGTAAATATGGAATGACAGCCAACACCCTTCTTCCTCGGAGGGTTAATCTATGATTTTGAAGTAAATGTTAAGTGGACCTTTTAGGGAGTCGATACCAACATAACATTACCCCGCTTACTGGCTGAGCTACCACGCTGATTTTTTGATCAACCATAATATTAAACCTTAATGGGAGGCAGGCTATTAATTCAGGCTATTGGTAGCTACAGTATTTTATGCCAACCTTAAGGGTGTGCGACTTGTCCAAAATTGGCATGTTTTCTCATGTTTTGCAGACCTGAATAGGCAATGTGTAATGCATATTTTGTCCTGTGGGGGCACTGCAGGGGAATTGCACACGTTCTACTAAATTTCAACACAGATTACAGTTAATGGCATAAAGACACCTTGTGATTAAGCTATTGTTAAGGTTCCTTCTAGCCAGTTAGGATCAAATTCCTAATGTTATGTACAACAGGTGAAATAAGTAACTGAACAAGTCACCAATTAAAAGTCAGAATTGGCTCATCTAATGTAATATTCCACTTCTGGGGTGACTGCATTCTGGTATATTTAGGCTGGGATGGGCCCAATTACCATGGACATTCCTAACCTCATAATATCAGCTCAGAGCTGTCTGCTTTACCTTTGCTGGTTACAAAAAAAATTCATTTATGTAATAAACATAAAAAACTGTCCTGTAAGCAGGGTGCAATTTCATTAAATGTCGAGGGGTTGTGTAAATATATGTCTATATTTCTCTCCATCTATATCTATATATTATCTACCTGTATAGATCTGACAGAAAAAAAGAGACTCTCTTCTCCAATGAGTAATGCAAAAATCCTTTACTGGTACATCAATTCAAGGGATATACATATTAAAAGCATTTAAAAAAATAAAAAATAGGGGAATGTGTAGGATGAAAAGACTAGACCTAGGAAACAATATAAAAACATTGTTGGTACTGGTATCTAAAATTTACAACAAAATACCATCCATATATACCTGGTGACCTCTGAGCTGAACCATCACATTGGTTGTAAATATAAGATGGAAAGGTATGCACACATAGAATATAAATGATATTTAAATAATGAATGGTAGTGTGATGCATAGAGAAAATAAATATACCATGACTATATAAAAATCAAAGAAAGTAAACAACATGGTATGTGCAAATAATGCTCCAAGGTCTGACAGTTTGGGAGTCTCGCAAAGGGAGAACTAAGCCAGTGCAAGCAAATGAGCCGACCAAGGTGCAAAATCAAATAACAACCACACTAAACCATCATATGTTTAATATACCTGTAGACAATGCAGGAGAATAGTTACCATATAAATGTGCCCCAGGGGCACCCAGGGGGCATTTGACTCTCCTATTGACACTGAGGCCTTATAGGATATCTATCTCTATAGAATTCACAGCTGCCTAAAAACACAAGCAAAAACGCAGCCAATCCGCAATCATTATTAGACCACCATTTTTACAGCATTTTTGACTGACTTCATTGAAGTTTTGAGAAAAATCCACGCAGTAAATGCACACACAGCCTAAATGTGCATAAATTAATTGAATGCATGAAGCAAGAGAGGTGCAAAAAAGCCAGTAATTAGAAAGCAATCCTACCACTTAGTGAAAAATAATATCAGCAAGTTTAACTGATGGCCTATAAAAAGGTGTGTCATCACCAAGGTACCACACAAGAAACATCTCATGATGGATAAAACCAGTGAGCTGTCACTAGACCTTTGAAACCTTATTGTTTAAAAAACACACCGTATATAACATGGTGTTGGTTACAGAAGAGTTTATAAACTACCGAAGGTTCTACTGTGAACACTGTTGGGACCATATTCCGAAAGGTGAAAGAACAATATTTCACCATAAACTGGCCACAAACAGTTGCTCCCCACAATATTTCCGAGAGAAGGGTGAAAAGAATTCAGAAGAGCTGTCCAAGAGCCAAGGACGACCTGTGAAGAGCTACAGAAAGACCTTGGATCAGTAGGTACAATTGTTTCAAAGAAAACTAAAAAGTAATGCACTCAACCTCCATGACCTGTATGCACGCTCACCACGCAGGACTCCAATGCTGAACAAAAATCCCATTCAAGCGCGTTTTAAGTTTGCTCAACAACATTTAGACAAGCCTGTCAATACTGAAAGAGTATAGTCTGGTCAGATGAGACCAAACATGAACTCTTTGAATGCCATAATACACACCATGTTTGGAGGCCAAAAGGCACTGCAAATCACCCCAAAACACCATACCAACAGTGAAGTGTGGAGGTGGGAACATTATGGTGCGGGGCTGTTTTTCATCATATGGCAGTGGCAAACAACTTATCATTGAAGGAAGGATGAATAAACAAATGTACCGAGACATTCTTGATAAAAATCTGCTGCCATATACCAGGATTATAAAGATAAAACGAGGCTGGGATTTCAGCTAGAGAATGATCCCAAACCCACAGCCAAGGAAACCCTCCATTGGTTTCAGAGAAAATAAAGCTGCTAGAATGGCCGAGCCAATCACTGGACTTGAATCCAATAAAAAATTTATGGGAGGAACTAAAGCTCAGATGTAAAGTATGTAAGCACTGACTGCACCAGCAGAATACTGAGTGCAGCTCTTGAGTATAATACAGGATGTAACTCGGGATCAGTAATGTAATGTATGTACACACTGACAGCACCAGCAGAATAGTGAGTGCAGCTCTGGAGTATAATACAGGATGTAACTGCAGGATCAGTAATGTAATGTATGTACACAGTGACTGCACCAGCAGAATAGTGAGTGCAGCTCTGGAGTATAGTACAGGATGTAACTCAGGATCAGTAATGTAATGTATGTACACAGTGACTACACCAGCAGAATAGTGAGTGCAGCTCTGGAGTATAGTACAGGATGTAACTGAGGATCAGTAATGTGATGTATGTACACACTGACTGCACCAGCAGAATAGTGAGTGCAGCTCTGGAGTATAGTACAGGATGTAACTGAGGATCAGTAATGTGATGTATGTACACACTGACTCCAGCAGAATAGTGAGTGCAGCTCTGGAGTATAATACATGATGTAATTAGGAATGGATTAGTAATGTATATACACAGTGACTCCAGCAGAGTGCAGCTATTTTATGCACTTTTCTTCGTATCACACATAAAATTCTCAGCTTAGAATATATGTGCCCCACATGGAAACAAAAAGTCACTATCATCTTTGCAAATAAGTTCACCTGTCGGCTTTTTTTCTGTCTTCATCCTGTTACTTTTGGCATTGTGACCTAGTTAGGTCATAGAAGGAAACGTTCTGGAATCTATTACAAGGAATAACAAGGAGAGTAAATATTATGGCATGAAATGTGCACCCTGGCTCCGGTCCTGACCTTGTGTAATTAAACCTCTCCTGGAGTCATTCATAAAGTTATTTTTATACAACTTTCACATTGCCCTTCCTCTCTAGCACAATGCCTGCACCGGCCGGAGCCTCGTCAATAAGGGCGAAAGAGGGGAGAAATTTGCTCTAACACCCTCTGGAGTTGATGTATATCCTTTCTAACGAGAGAATCATTTTTGCATTTCTCTTTTTCCGCTTTTTTTATTTGTATATTATTATATTTTATGCTGTAATTACATCGTTATTTTATAGCCTGGTAAATCAATTGTGTATCCTTCTTCTTGTTCGGGGCTTGTATTTATTTTCTGGCATTTTCCGATGTTTAAAGCCAATTTCCAATTGTTCCGAATGTTTTGTGGAGTTGCGCCTCGGGGTAGGGTATTTAACTACGTTACTTTTTCATTTCCAATTTCTCAGCTTACCGTCATTTTATAGCTAAATCTTCCAGGGCTGAGTCAGTTCCAGGTGGGAGTTGTCTTCTGCTGAACCCTTTGTTCTGTTACCATGTCCCCCGCTGACTCCTGGCTTCCACTTCTGGGGTGAAAGGGGGTTGCATTGACAGTTTTTATTTTTTTGTGTGAGTTTTTTTGCTGTTTTTTTTCTCTTTCAGCTTGAAAGGAACTGTTTTGAGACACCCCTGCCAGAAGAGGAAGCCAGAAACCCAGGGGGGTACACCAGCAGTAGAATGGAGATGTGGCAATATATATGGTAGGTGGGTTACCTATTAATTTTAATGGATTCTGAGTGGTTAAAAAATTGTATCATTATATAATGTTTGAAATTGTTCCAGAAAATGAAGTATTTCTCCTGGAAAATTATTACAATAACTCATGTTTTGTTACAGACGTTTATTTCCTTTCTGTGTATTGGAACAACAAAAAAGCAGAGAAAAAAAGGCAAATTGGACATAATTTCACACAAAACCCCAAAAATGGGCCAGACAAAATTGTTGTTACCCTCAACTTAATATTTGGTTGCAACTTGTGGAATAAATAATTGCAGTCATTCACTTCCTATAACCATCAACAAGTTTCTTACACCTCTCAACTACTCTTCTTTTGTAAACTGCTCCAGGTCTCTCATATGTGAAGGCGCCTTCTCCCAACAGCAATTTTAAGATCTCTCCACAGGTGATCAGTGGGATTTAGATCCGGCTCATTGCTGACCACTTCAGAACTCTCCAGCGCTTTGCTTCCATCAATTTCTGGGGGCTTCTTGAAACCCCAGAGAACATGTCACGTGATATGAACTAGCATACCAGAGGAGAGAGAAATGGGGTCCCCCGAGTCCACCTGGTACCTCCGCCATCCCCGGATCCTCCTGCTCCATCCCCCGGCCCTCCACGTCATCTTCCTGGAAGAAAATGGCTGGCGCATGCACAGTGCGCCCTTCGAGATCTGCCGGCCGGTACTCGGCAACAATAGGAGATTCTTCCTATTGGTTCATTTTGATCACTGTGATAGACCCTATTACAGTGACCAAAATAAAAAAATAGCAAATCGAACCCCCCTTTGTCATCCCCTTAGATGAAAATAATAAAATATTTTTTTTTAATTTTTTCCATTCTTTGCAGTTAGGGTTAGGGTTGAGGTTGTTGTTAGGGTTGGGGTTAGTGTTAGAGTTGGGGTTGGGATTAGAGTTGGGGTTAGAGCTGGGGTTAGAGCTGTGGTTAGAGTTGTTTTAGGGTTGTCTTAGGGTTGTAGTTAGGGTTGGGGTTGTGTTGGGGTTATGGATGTGTTGAGGTCAAGGTTGTGTTGGGGTTAAGGTTGGGAAGGGGTTAGTGTTATGGTTGGGGTTGGGATTAAAGTTGGGGTTAGAGCTGTGGTTAGGGTTGTCTTACGGTTGTCTTAGGGTTGTAGTTAGGGTTGTGGTTGTGTTGGGGTTACGGATGTGTTGAGGATAGGGTTGGGTTGGAGTTAAGGTTGGGTTGGGGTTATGGTTGGGTTGGGGTTAGAATTGGGGGTTTCCACTGTTTAGGCACATCAGGGGTCTCCATGGCACCCACCATTGTTTCCAGCCACTTTTGCATTCAAAAAGTCAAATGGTGCTCCCTCCCTTCTGATCCCTGCCATGTGCCCAAATAGTGAGTTTCCCCCACATATGGAGTATCGGTGTACTCAGGAGAAATTTCACAACAAATTTTATGGTCCATTATCTCCAGATACCTTTGTAAAAATAAAAAAAGTTTGGGTCTAAAGTAAATTTTTTGTGAAAAAAGTTAAATGTTAATTTTTCCTTCCACATTTCTTTAGTTCTTGTGAAGCATGTGAAGGATTAATAAACTTCTTGAATGTGGTTTTGAGTACCTTGAGGGATGCAGTTTTTAGAAAGGTGTCACTTTTGGGTATTTTCTGTTATATTGACCCCCCAAAGTCACTTCAAATATGATGTGGTCCCTAAAAAAAATGGTTTTGTGAGTTTTGTTGGAAAAATTAGAAATCGCTGGTCAACTTTTAACCCTTATAACTTCCTAACAAAAAAAAAATTATGTTTCCAAAATTGTGCTGATGTAAAGTAGACATATGGGAAATGTTATTTATTGACTATTTTGTGCACTATGGCTCTCTGATTTAAGGGTACAAAACTAAAAGTTTCAAAATTGCTAAATTTTCAAAATTTTTGCCAAATTTCCATTTTTTCATAAATAAATGCAAGTCTTATCGAATAAATTTTTACCACTATCATGAAGTACAATATGTCACGAGAAAACATTGGCAGAAACAGTGGGATCCGTAAAGCGTTTCAGAGTTATGACGTCATAAATTGACAGTGGTCAGAATTGTAAAAATTGGCCTGGTCATTACCGTCAGTACAAAATTGGCTCTGTCAGTAAGGGGTTAAAGGAGTTGTCCAATTGCAACAAACAACGTTTAAACTGTGTTTAAAATTGGATTACATTTTTTTTATTTTCTTCATCCCCTTTTAATGTGAAAGTGTTGACATTTTTACATTTATATCATTCCAATGCAATATAAAATCCCATCGGCCATAAATTCTCTCTCCCTCGATTCTCAATGATTGCCAGCACTTTACTATACTGTAAAAAGAGGTGAAAAAATGATATATTAAATGTAAGACATAGTTTAGCAATATAGAAAGTATCTTATTTGTATAGAAAATGGAATAGAATAACTAGTTTGTTGGATTTCTTTTCTGTGTATTTGGGAATGATGACTGTGAGTATTTCTATTCCCGGAGGATGACTTGTGGCACGCGTGTCGCTGCCTCTTCTGTTAATAAGCTATTGATCTATGGCCTCCCCATCCCCCTCCAATCCGCTCATTAACATGAATAATACACTAGTCACAATTTGCTGACAAATTCTTTGTTCCTTTTTTCCCTTATGAATAAATTGAGGACGTGTTACCTCTTTTTAAACCCATATGCCAAAATTTCCCCTATGAGCTGTAGTAGAGTCACTGTTATTTAAATTGGAAACTTTATAATACTATATTTCCCCTCAGTGGTGGCGCAGGGCAATGAGATTATGGTGATAAGTTCATCACTGGAGCTGCTTCATTAGAAAAAAATGGTTTTACAAAAGTAAAGAGGATCTATCAACAAGTTAAGTGTTTAGTTTCATCCTTATTTTATTCACGCCGCTCCATGAGTATTTTTTTTTTTTTTTAAGTCCGCCATACGGGTTCAAGAGATATGGGCCTTTATATTTAGTGTTAACTTTTGAATAGTCTCTATTCGGGGAGTGGGGGTGACTCACAGGATCCTCTGGGGCGTGTCTTTAGGCTGCATAATTACACTGTGAGCCACGCCTTTTGTAAAGACCATAAAAATATTACCTAATAAAAGGCCCATATCTCTGGAATCGTATGGCGGATTTAAAAAAAAATAAAAAGTGGAATACTCAAGGGAGGAGTCGGAATAAAATAGGTGTAAAAACTGGTCACATTTGACCTAGTGACAGATCCCCTTTCTAGGCCTCTGGGTTATTTTTTTTTTATGGCTCCCAAATTATGTTTTAAATGTATAGATTGGAAAGTTTAACAGATGTCAGTTGACATTCCTGAAAATTTTGAATTAAGTCCTGGTTTGGACCTAAATCTGCTTTGAGATGATTCGGCAACATGAAGGCATGGCAAGTGCCACAGGAATTTATTATTTTATCATCCATATTAAAGTCGCGAGTCCCAGCTCAACAGTGAGTTTGAGTCCTGAAACTATCAGCAACATATATGCCTATGATGCTGTTAGTTCAAGTCTTAAGAATCAAAGTCAGGTCAAAAATTATGCCCAAGAACCAAATTATAGGTACTATATGGTCATGTGACTAAACTCCTAGACAATGCTCTTATGTAATTACAATGGAATCTGTTGTGAATGGGTTTGAGATGAGTTCTGAGCAGAGGCTTCCTCTGGTGGTTACAAGCGGTGCTGGTCTGTCCAGTGAAGATTGTGAGGACTGGGAATCAGGTGTTACTGACTGGTCTTATATAAGGGAGTCACCTTCCCATCAGGGTTGCCGGTGATCAATTGTTCTGGTCTCAATCCTTGATTCCAGTTTCCCTTGTAGCCTGCTGTGTCGTGTCTGCATCTCCTGCTAACAGATAAGACATTTTCTTCTTTTTGTTTTTGTGCTATATTTTTGCATTTTGTCCTGCACTTCTGTGGGGGCCTTCAGGGTCCCCTCCGAGGGCTTTTGCCCTCTCAGTTTAGTTCAGCCACTGATGTTTGTACTTTTGCTTTTTCCAGTTTTTTCAGTGGCTGCTGTTTTGATTTTGTTACACCAGAGAACTAATTTAGGTGGAAGAGGTCGTGTGATCTCAGGTGTTTTTGAAATTAGTAGAGTTGGTGCTTTTCAGGGTTTTCTGGGATTGCAGTAAGTACCCTTCCTATCCTTTTCTATTTAGTTAGTTTGGGCCCCAGCGTTTGCTCATACTATTTTCTGTCTGTGTCAGTATTTCATCTTGTCTAACCGCCATTACTTGTTTGGGGGCTTTCTATTATCTTTGGGGTTCTGCTCCGGGGCAGATAGCTTTCCTATTTCTATCTTTAGGTGTAGTTAGTTTCTCAGGCTGTGACGAGGCGTCTAGGACCAACGTAGGAACGCTCCACGGCTGCCTCTAGTTGTGGTGGTTAGTCAGGGTACTGCAATCTCATAGATTCCAACTGCTCTGGTGTATTGCCTTTTTTACCTGCACTCCTCAGCTACCGAAACATAACAGGAATCTGTGGCAGAAATCTGAGGTGGACACTGAAATTTCTGATGGGGATTTGACGCTTTAACTATGGGGGTTTACATTACAGATTAGCCACATTCAATTGGTGCAATCTGCCTGTAATATGCAAGCAAGTTTCAGATAACTTGCTTTGAAGTCTGTGTGAGAAAAATCCTGTGTGACTTTTTTGCTATGGTCTCATTGGGACATGCTCAACCCACTGACACCCCAATGTCAATCATTAACTGCAGTCTCGCAATGCAATATCTTTGGGCTCAAACTATGGTCAATGATCAGTCAGTCGCGACGCAGAGCACACACCTGCCTGTGAGGATTTACCGCAGAGTTGGGGAACGTCGTGTTAATTAATATTCTAATTAGACGATTACTTGTTATTTCTTATATATAATACCATATATATTAAAATAAGGCATAAAGTTAAAACAGCTCTGAGCCATAAACCCAACTCCGGGCCTTAGTTCCCGGTGCATGTAAGGATCTGTGAGATATTCTCAGAATCTGTAATCTTTAAAATATTTAGAAAGCAGTTTGAGTAACATATTATCCTACAGAAAGTAATGGTAATATATTCTAGAATTTATGTGTGTTACACAAATAACTTTCAGTGAGCGTCTGCCTAATAATCTAAATGGGCGCTATGCAATACCCCTTTTCACCTACAGTGGCCACTGTAGAGGAAATAAGAAGCCGCCGGTACCATTCATGGTCAAGACAAAGTATAGAGCTGTAACCCTTATATTACCCCTTAATCATCTGATTAGCAGAGAACCTGGACTAGGCTCCTATGATCTAATATTGATATATATTTCTTTTTTTCCTTATTTTTTTCATTGCCTTCCTACATTTAATCCTGTGATTACTTGGAAAATAAAGGGTAACCTCCCTTTAATTTCCAACCTCTTCAAATGCTGCTGCCATGATGACGCAGGCATCTAAGGGGTTGAACTGCAGCAGGCGGCACTGCACAAAGCTTGTTTGGAGTCTGAAACCATGGCGACACATAGCTATGCAAAGGAGCTGTATATAAAAAACGTCAGAAGCTTTTTAATCGAGTCTGTTAGCACCTTTGCTTCATTTTTTTTCATTGTGGATGAACAGAACCAATAAAAATAATTGCAAAAGTGGAAATAGCCCCTCAGTGGTAAGGATGGTCGACACCATTGCTTTGCATATCCTTACTAATCAAATATGGCTGACTTTGAGGATAATTCCTTGAATGACTCGAACTTTCAGTCTCTGCTGGGGAAAAAAATGTCAGATTGCTCAGACATGAGAACTACATGACTTAGAAGTAAGATAGGCAATTACCAAGTGTTCACATCTACGGCACATTTCTGCGACTAATCTTGGGTGATTGCAGTCTTTTCGCTGACAATGGTCCACAGACGATCTGTCATCAGAAGTACAGTTGTTTTCCATTATGTTTTCTATAATAAAATATATTAAAGCAAGCAGAGATGTGCAGGCGGGCAGGCGGGCAGGCACACGTCACACACCCGCCTATTCTATTCTGATAAATTGTAAAGTCCAATCTTTTCTCCCTGTAGATACGACTTATGTAATAAAGTGCTCAGCATCACTTATCATACAAAATACCTCGCATGTTCTCTACAAATCCACAACGATTGAACTGCCCTGACAAAGAAATCTTCTGTGAATCGCTTAATACTTTAGTGTTTCTTAGTTTCCTCCATATATTCTACATTGGATAAATCTATTACTTTTGTAGGATGACACTCAGTTCTCTGTAGACCCTCCGTGGCTTATAAATCTGCATTTACCACCTTACCCTGAGTTAAATCCTGTATTATACCCCAGAGCTGCACTCACTATTCTGCTGGTGCAGTCACTGTGTACATACATTACATTACTGATCCTGAGTTACATCCTGTATTATACCCCAGAGCTGCACTCACTATTCTGCTGGTGCAGTCACTGTGTACATACATTACATTACTGATCCTGAGTTACATTCTGTATTATACTCCAGAGCTGCACTCACTATTCTGCTGGTGCAGTCACTGTGTATGTACATTACATTACTGATCCTGAGGTACATCCTGTATTATACTCCAGAGCTGCACTCACTATTCTGCTGGTGCAGTCACTGTGTACATACATTACAATACTGATCCTGAGGTACATCCTGTATTATACTCCAGAGCTGCACTCACTATTCTGCTGGTGCAGTCACTGTGTACATACATTACATTACTGATCCTGTACTGACCCTAAGCTGCATCCTGCATTATACTCCAGAGCTGCACTCACTATTCTGCTGGTGCAGTCACTGTGTACATACATTACATTACTGATCCTGTACTGATCCTGAGTTACCTCCTGTACTGTATTATACCCCAGAGCTGCACTCACTATTCTGCTGGTGCAGTCACTGTGTACATACATTACATTACTGATCCTGTACTGATCCTGAGTTACCTCCTGTATTATACCCCAGAGCTGCACTCACTATTCTGCTGGTGCAGTCACTGTGTACATACATTACATTACTGATCCTGTACTGATCCTGAGTTACCTCCTGTATTATACCCCAGAGCTGCACTCACTATTCTGCTGGTGCAGTCATTGTGTACATACATTACATTACTGATCCTGAGTTACATCCTGTATTATAATCCAAAGCTGCACTCATTATTCTGCTGGTGTAATCACTGTGTACATACATTACATTACTGATCTTATACTAATCCTGTATTATGCTCCAGAGCTGCACTCACTATTCTGCTGGTGCAGTCACTGTGTACATACATTACTGATTTGAGTTACATCCTGTATTCAGGGCCAGCGTTAGGGGCAGGCAGCCCAGGCAGCTGCCTAGGGCCCCGCTCCCCCAGGAGCCCCCAGCTAGCGGCACATCACACAGCCACTAAGGGGCCGTGAGGCAGGGGGGCCCACCTGCCCCCAGCGCCGACTCTCCCTGCCGCATTGAACTAGACGCCGGTACAGTTCAAAGCAATGATGGAGAAGAGCGTCAGCTGATGCTCCCTCTTCCATCATTCCCCGCTCTGCCTTTGACACACAGCGGGTGCGCGATGACGTCATTGCACACACACTGTGTACCAGGCAGAGCAGGAGATAGGAGCCGGGAGTAGCGTGGGCACGAGGAGAAAGTGAGGATAGTGTTTTTTTTTAATATATCAGTGTGAGTACTGTACTGTGGGGTCATTCTCGGGGGTGGGGGTGCTATATACCATGCTATATACCATGCTGGGCTATATACCATGTGGTGCTGTTCTATATTCTATGTGGTACTGTGCTATATACCATGCTGGGCTATATACCATGTGGTGCTGTTCTAAATTCTATGTGGTACTGTGTATATACCATGGTGGGCTGTGATATATACCATGGTGGGCTGTGCTATATACCATGTGGTACTGTGATATATACCATGATGGGCTGTGCTATTTACCATGGTGGGCTGTGCTATATACCATGTGGTACTGTGCTGTATACGATGGTGGGCTGTGCTATATACTATGGTGGGCTGTGATATCTACCATGTGGTACTGTGCTATATACCATGGTGGGCTGTGCTATATACCATGGTGCTGTGCTATATACCATGGTGGGCTGTGATTGATATATACCATGTGGTGCCGTGCTATATACCATGGTGGGCTGTGCTATATACTGTGTGGTGCTGTGCTATATACCATGTGTGGCTGTGATATATACCATGGTGGACTGTGCTATATACCATGTGGTGCTGGGCTATATACTATGCGGCTGTGTTATATACCATGGGGGGTACATTTTACATTATGTTCTATGGGGGAGGCTGTGTTATATGATATGGGGGGCTACATTATATTCTATGGGGTGGTGGGCTGTATTATATTCTATGGGGGGCTGTATTATATTTATTATATTCTATGGAGGGTGATTGCATCATACTCTATGAGGGGGCTACATTATACTATATGAGGAGGCTACATTGTATTCTATGGTGGGCTGCATTAAATTCTATGGGTTGCTAGATTATATTGTATGGGGGCTTCATTATACTTTATGAGGTGGCTACATTATATTCTATGGGGGCTGCATTATACAATATGAGGAGGGCTACATTGTATTCTATGGGGGTTACATTATATTCTGTGTAAGTGGCTGCATTATACCCTGTGGGTTAGCTGCATTATTCTCTAAAGGGTGGCTGCATTATACTATAGGAGGGGGGCTGCATTGTATACTATGGGGGGTTACATTATATTGTATGGCGGGGCTGCATTATACTCTGTGGGGTGGCTGCATTATGCTCTATGGGGTAGCTGCATTATACTATATGTGGGCTGCATTATACTGTATCGAGGACTATGGGGTGCATTATACTATGGGAAGTGAATTGTACTACATGGATGACTATGGTGGTGCATTATACTATATGGAGCACTATGAGGAGTGTATTATACTATATGGAGGACTGAGCAGTGTATTTTAATATATGGAGGACTATGCGGAGTGTATAATACTATATGGAAGACTGAGGAGTGTATTATACTATATGGAGCACTATGATGACTGTATTATACTATATGGAGGACTAAGGAGTGTATTTTACTATATGGAGGACTAGGAGGAGTGTATTATACTATATAGAGGACTATGGGAAGTGTATAATACTATATGGAGGACTGAGGAGTGTATTTTAATATATGGAGGACTATAGGGAGTGTATTATAGAATATGAAGGACTATGGGGAGTGTATTATACTATATGGAGGACTATGGGGCACATTATAATATATGGAGGACTATGGGGTGTATTATACTAAACAAGCAAAATGCTGCATATTCATTCAGTGATTGGATTGTTTATGCCGATACAAAAATCATTGTTCTCAGCAGCACATTGCCGGTGTAAACTGTAGATATGCTGCTGATAACATGATTCTGTATGAGGACAGATTGATCTAATAGTGATTGTTCTGTTCCCATCAATCTTTCTCAGTTGGTGTAAAGAGGCCGGGAAACAAGCGTTGAACGAATTCAATATTGTCGATCACACTCGTTTAGCGGCCTGAACGCAGCGCACATAAATACAACCGAAATACATGTGTAATGTGCAATATGTTAGCATTTGGAGCCCCATTTTAAACTTTTGCCTAGGGCCCCACTTTGCCTAAACAAGGCCCTGCCTGTTTATACTCCAGAGCTGCACTCACTATTCTGCTGGTGCAGTCACTGTGTACATACATTACATTACTGATCCTGTACTGATCCTGAGTTACATCCTGTATTATACTCCAGAGCTGCACTCACTATTCTGCTGGTGCAATCACTGTGTACATATATTACATTACGGATCCTGAGTTTTATCCTGTATTATACTCCAGAGCTGCACTCACTATTCTGCTGGTGCAGTCACTGTGTACATACATTACATTACTGATCCTGAGTTTTATCCTGTATTATACTCCAGAGCTGCACTTATTTTTCTGGTGGTTGTCACTGGAAACAGTCTAAAGAAAACTCATCTGCCCATTGAGTGGCCTAATGGAAGGTGTAATACAATACTGCAATAATCCTGTAATACAGACCACCTGTTTATTTTGGGGGTAACAATTTCCTTTGGAAAAAAGTAGTAATGAATCTTCCTATAAAACCCTGTAAGGCTCAGTTTCTGGTGCAGCGCACACTGGAGCATGACATGATATCGGTGAACAGATATTTTGCTCATCCAGAGACCTCAGCCGAGGTCAGGAGAAGATCGAGTGGATACAGATGTCAGTGCCGGGATTTAATCAAACCAGGAAAAAATCTTATCTTTCGTTGATATATCTGACATGAAGCATCAAAAATCCGTCTCCATCCAGAATCCCATCTGGTCGGCGGCAGCGTGCGTTCATGTGGTCTCCAGTGTGCGGCTCCGGAAATGCTTCCCTCAATAAGAGATTCTATCAGATTCATGAGACCGCATGTTCCGTGTACAATTCTCTTTCTATACATCCAGAGCGCCAGAAAAAAATTGCAAAGAACAGCGTTATCAGTCGTGTAAATGTGCACAAAGCCAGACGTCGGCATAAAAATATGACAGAGAGACCATCGGGAAAGCTGCACATTGTTATACTGGTGGGAAGAAGTATGTAACAATGTATCAACTGCAACAAGGGATACAATAGTACAAGTCATGTATACGTAGCGTGAGACGAGCATAGGATATTCACACCCAATCTGTGCACCTGGACAGATGAGAACAAATATATACCAAGACTCTTATCAAGTGGAAGTGTAACCCAATAAATGCCACCAATTTGGCACCAAGACGCCTCATCAAGTGGCATTGTCGCCCTTATATCTGTTGAATACTTCAACTTTATTAGGTTCGCATCACCCTGGTACCATGAAGCCTCAAGTCGAAGTGCAACTCCTTAAAATCCCACCAACTTTGTCCCCTGATGGCACATTAAGTGGCAATGTAGCCCTGAAAATGTCACCAAAGTTGGCATCATGACAGTTGATCAAGTGGCCTTGTAATCCTTAAAATGTCACCAAACTTAGCACCATGATGGCTCATCAAGAGGCAATGTAACCCTTAAAATGCCACCAACTTGGTACCCTGACACCTTACCAGGTGGCAACATAAGCCGATAAGGTGCTACAAACTTTGCACCATGACAGCTCATCAAGTGGCTGTGTAACCCTTATAATGCAACAGCACCCAAACACCGCACCATGACGGCTCATTAAGTGTAACCCATAAAATGCCAATAACCTTAAATTCCACCAACCTGGCATCATGATGGTTCATTAACTGGTGTTGACACCCTTAGGATGCCACCAACCTGGCCCCATGATGGTTCATTAACTGGTGTTGACACCCTTAGGATGCCACCAACCTGGCCCCATGATGGTTCATCAAGTGGCATTGATACCTTAGGTTGCCAAAAACCTGGCCCATGATGGTTCATCAAGTGACGTTGACACCCTTAGGTTGCCACCAACCTGGCACTATGATGGTTCATTAACTTGTGTTGACACCCTTAGGATGCCACCAACCTGGCCCCATGATGGTTCATCAAGTGGTGTTGACATCCTTAGGATGCCACCAATCTGGCCCCATGATGGTTCATCAAGTGGCATTGATACCTTAGGTTGCCAAAAACCTGGCCCATGATCGTTCAAGTGACGTTGACACCCTTAGGTTGCCACCAACCTGGCACCATGATGGTTCATCAAGTGGCGTTGACATCCTTAGGATTCCACCAACTTGGCACCATGATAGTTCATCAAGTGGCGTTGACACCCTTAGGATGCCATCAACCTGGCACCATGATGGTTCATCAAGTGGCATTGACATCCTTAGGATTACACCAACTTGGCACCATGATGGTTCATTAAGTGGTGTTGACACCCTTAGAATGCCACCAACCTGGTACCATGATGGTTCATTAAGTGGTGTTGACACCCTTAGGATGCCACCAACCTGGCCCCATGATGGTTCATCAAGTGGCGTTGACACCTTTAGGATGCCACCAACCTGGCCCCATGATGGTTTATCAAGTGAAGTTGACACCCTTAAGTTGCCACCAACCTGGTACCATGATGGTTCATCAAGTGGTGTTGACACCCTTAGGATGCCACCAATCTGGCCCCATGATGGTTCATCAAGTGGCATTGACACCTTAGGTTGCCAAAAACCTGGCCTATGATGGTTCATCAAGTGACGTTGACACCCTTAGGTTGCCACCAACCTGGCACCATGATGGTTCATCAAGTGGCGTTGACATCCTTAGGATTCCACCAACTTGGCACCATGATGGTTCATCAAGTGGCGTTGACACCCTTAGGATGCCACCAACCTGGCACCATGATGGTTCATCAAGTGGTGTTGACATACTTAGGATTACACCAACTTGGCACCATGATGGTTCATCAAGTGGCGTTGACACCCTTAGGATGCCACCAACCTGGCACCATGATGGTTCATCAAGTGGCGTTGGCATACTTAGGATTACACCAACTTGGCACCATGATGGTTCATTAAGTGGCGTTGAAACCCTTAGGATGCCACCAACCTGGTACCATGATGGTTCATCAAGTGGTGTTGACACCCTTAGGATGCCACCAACCTGGCCCCATGATGGTTCATCAAGTGGCGTTGACACCCTTGGGATGCCACCAACCTGGTACCATGATGGTTCATCAAGTGGCGTTGACACGCTTAGGTTGCCACCAACCTGGCTCCATGATGGTTCATCAAGTGGCGTTGACACCCTTAGGTTGCAACCAACCTGGCACCATGATGGTTCATCAAATGAAATTAACACGCTTAGGATGCCACCAACCTGGCACCATGATGGTTCATCAAGTGGCGTTGACACCCTTAGGTTGCCACCAACCTGAAACCATGATGGTTCAATAAGTGGCGTTGACACCCTTAGGTTGCCGCCAACCTGGCACCATGATGGTTCGTTAAGTGGCATTGACACCCTTAGGTTGCCACCAACCTGGCACCATGACTGCCTGCTCATCAAGTGGCAGAGACAACCCTAAGAAGCTTCTGTACCCTCTCCACAAACCAGGCCTAACTAAAGATTGTTGGGGAGCTGCTTGGAAAACTGTACCCCCATTTTGAACCTCTACCATCCTCATTCATGGTCAAGGCTCGCAATGGTGTTGAATAAATAATGGGGATTATCCTAATGAATATAATACTTGCAGTTGTACCCCCTCCTTCTTCTACCCTTTGTCTACAGACCCAAACCTGTGATGCTAAACTGCACCGCCATTTTTAAAGTGCCCCTTAATCAATTTTCATATTACCTTTTTTTTGCCCACCCAATTGCGAATGTTCACCCCTCCTTTCCCTATTTTCCGGGCCTCCCCCCCAAAGAAGGAGTAGTAGGATGTACTCACAGAGAGATGAGGATGCAGCCAGAGCAGTGCAGGATGGGGAGCCCTCTCCTTTCTGGTTCTTGGTTCCTCAGTAGATCACACCGGTGGGATGCAGGAAAGCTGGAGGGGGAATTACGATGTGGACGGAGGAAGGGTGGATCACACTCCTTTCCAAGAGCCCCCCAAGACAAACCACAAGGAATCCATTCCCTCGTATACACAATTCAGTTCTCCCTCCTCAATTCCTTCTTCGTCTCCCGGAGACAGCGCGCGGAGGGGTGGGGGTGATATTCAGCCTCATCTGCAAAAAGGGGCAATCGCGTCCTTTTTTTGAGGGGTGGGAAGTAGGCAGTTGGCACTCTTTTATCCCCCCAGCAATCCGATGCAAGACACGGGTAATGTCAGTAAGGCACAGAGTCCCACAGGAGAGGGGGCTTCCGCTGACGTGATGGTACCAGAAAGAGGGACTAAACAAACCTCGAAGCCCCCCCTAGACTTAGCCGGTGATCACGACAATCCCCCTACGATGGCACAGATCTGGCGGAACAGGGCTAGAAGTCTAAAAGGGGGGCACTTATAACAGGCCATGCTGATACCCACCCTGCTACCAAGTCCCGACAGATGGGAAATTGATGTCCATAGAGCCGGGAGTCCATAGGGGGCCGCGAAATACAGATGTGTAGACTTCCTAGGGATGGCGAGGAGGAGGAGAGGTAGATCAAGGTTCTCACCGCAGGAAGACTGGATGTAGCATAGAAACGTAAAAATCCTGAGAAATGGGGGCCAAATACGGGTGTGGGGGCCAAAGTCAATGGATTGGAGGTCTTTGGCTCACAGAGAAGATCTTCTCCATCCGGTGAGCAGAAGACGGGCAGCGCCAAGAGGGTGGGATGCAGACTGTAGGCCTCCTCCAAAATCCCTAGTACAGCTGTCTGTGCAGAACGGAGCGGAATTTGCATGTAAAGTGGCTGTCGGTGCGGAGAAATGGACAGCAGGGCTGAAGAGCGGCGTGCAGGCGGAGGGAGCTACGAATGCAGAGCGGCAGTGCCATCATGCAGAAGATGCAGCAGAGTGGAGATTGTATATTTATACATGGTGCACAGGAGGGTGCAGTGAGCGAAGGGACAAGTCCAGATTTGCCGTCTCTATTCCCATTTCCTAGTTGCTTCCTTTCCTATCTCCCTCCCTTTGCAGGAGTCTCGCACTTCTCCCTATATCAGTTCACCACGCCTCCATCCATCCATCCTCGCTCTCTTTCATCCCTTTTTTTTTCCGCTTGCTAGAGTCACTTAGTTCGCTTGCTTTATCCGTGCGCCCTCTCGCACGGGCGCTGAGGTTGTGTCCACACCAGAAGACGTCGTCCTCATCCCTCCCGCCCCCCTCCTCGATCCTCATTCATTCAAGGGTTGCTGGAGGGGAAGCGATGCAGCAGAGTCATGAAGGATACTCATCACATCGCATTGTGTCAGATTCACGTCCGCACACAATGTCATCGAATTATTCTTACACCCACCAGCCCCTCCTGCAGACCCCCGCAGACCACCCGCGTCCATTATACATGCAGATCTCCTTGTACTATAGACCCTCTATTTCACGCACATAGACCCCCATTGTTCTGCTGCTGCAGTCGGTCAGATAAATCCATGCACTGATTTATTCATAGAGGCTTCCACCGTGTACGGAGGACGGATGTCAGTAAATTTACTGACTGGCATTAAAATTAGGGGAAAAACTGTGAGCGGCTTTGGAGGAAAAAAATAATAGATTGGTGTGATCAGCCGGGGGCTGCATGTACCCTGCCTCATCTGCAGATGAAAGCCACCGCTCTGTAGATGTGCACATTGGATCCGTTCGATTTTTGCAGCCTTATTTAATGGGGAGAAATTTGATCTTTTTTCCATCCGGAATTAATGGAAAATAAGGATCGTGATACTTTAATTACCGTAGTGAAAATCCGCGCAGGTTCGCATTGCACGGAAATGGCGTTTGCCTTTTTAGATTTGGAACCCGAACCAAAATTTGGTTCAAAACCGACACGTGATCTTGGCCGTAGATCAAAATCATATTCTCAGTGCTTTTCACAAGTGCATGAACCAGGAGGATCAGGATGAAAAATGATGTAAATCTGACATCCGTCCTGCTCTCTGTCCCCTACTGCCCTGACTTTGCAAGTACATGAACCAGGAGGACCAGGATGTAAATCTGACATTCGCCCTGCTCTCTGCCCCCTACTGCCCTGACTTTGCAAGTGCATGAACCAGGAGATCAGGATGAAAAATGATGCACCTCTGACATCCGTCCTGCTCTCTGTCCCCTACTGCCTTGACTTTGCAAGTACATGAACCAATCGGATCAGGATGAAAAATGATGTAAATCTGATATCCGTCCTGCTATTTGTTTCCTACTGTCCTGACTTTGCAAGTACATGAACCAGTCGGATCAGGATGAAAAATGATGTAAATCTGATATCCGTCCTGCTATTTGTTTCCTACTGTCCTGACTTTGCAAGTGCATGAACCAGGAGGATCAGGATGAAAAATGATGTAAAGCTGACATTCACCCTGCTCTCTGTCCCCTACTGCCCTGACTTTGCAAGTGCATGAACCAGGCATGAACCAGGCAGATGAGGATGAAAAATTATGTAAATCTGACATCCGTCCTGCTCTCGGTCCCCTACTGCCTTGACTTTGCAAGTGCATGAACCAGGAGAACAGGATGAAAAATGATGTAAATCTAACATTCGGCTTGCTCTCTGTCCCCTACTGCCCTGACTTTGCAAGTATCAGACTTAATGGTAGTATTGGCATTCTGTATGTGAACTAGGCGGATCAGGATGAAAAATGATGTAAATCTGACATTTGCACAGCTTCCTTTCTTCTACCACAAGTATCCGAATTCTTGGAAGTACATGAACCAGGAGGATTAGGATGAAGCATGATGTCATTTTAACCTGAGCTTCTCCCGTCCTCACCCAATCACCTCCTATCGGCATTGGTGTAAGTTCACGTTCTGACCTTGCGGCTGGGACACGCGCTCGACGCTTCATCTTTTATTCCCGCTATTATCTTTTTAATGCCCAAGGAGAAATCGGGCTGACCGCCAGGCAAAGAGCAACCTCGCTGGTGCCACAGGAGCCACTCTAAGGCTTTGTGAGCTCGGCCACTGCTAGAGTTCCTTCCTCGACCACTGCTGGAGTTCCTTCCTCAACCACTGCTGGAATTCCTTCTTCGACCACTTCTAGAGTTCCTTCCTCGACCACTGCTGGAGTTCATTCCTCAACCACTGCTGGAGTTCATTCCTCAACCACTGCTGGAGTTCCTTCCTCGACCACTGCGGGAGTTTCTTCCCATCATAGTCCTAAACACACATCTAGCCCAACCTTCTATGCTTCCCGATATCTGGAGACGTGGTCTCACGGTCACCATATGACTAGAGTCTGAACTTTCCAAGAGTCCGGATTCAGAAAGTTTTCGCCGGCTCCCCGTGGTGGACATTCTTTGTGGGTTTCGACCCAGGTGGGGATGTATGACCCATGTGGGGATGTATGGCCCATCCCATGTTTGGTTCATGCCACCACTGATGTAACAGCTGAACAGTCAACCACAGGGGTAACTTGTGAAAGGATGTCCGTGAGAATTCTGGTGGGAAAAAAAGTCAAAAATTTTATCCACACCTGTGTTCTTAAAAAAATAAAAATGGTGAGGCTTAGTAGGAGTGCTTTTGCTTGTAGCTACCCAAAATTTTGTTTCTTCTTTATGTTGCGCCAAATTTATACATGACTTGATTTTTTTGTCTGAAGGGGTTGAGGGATTCTAATAACTTTGGCCTAAATATTTCATCCTGCTAAAAGAAGCCATTTTAGTGGCCAGTTTTTTGCTCCATTTTCCTCCCGTTTCTCCCCTGAGTATTACATTATTTTTTGTTTATTTGTTTTTATACTCTTCATACAGTACCAGAGATCTGGCCATGCAGAGCAGCCTAAAGACACGCCCCAGAGGATCCTATGAGCCACACCCACTGGTAAAATCAATAAAAATGAGCAGTGAATAAAAAGGTGGTTATCTCTAGAACCCCAAGACATATTTTAAAGAAAAAATTGGGATATTCAGAGGAGCATCAGGAATAAAACAAGAGCAAAAACTGCCCACTTTAAACATGCGATGACTCATATCCGCAAGGAATGGGGTGGAACTTCATTGAAAGAGGGAGCATCACCAGATGCAGTGGGTGTTAGCTGAGTAGCCATCTTTCATCTTTATGGGAAATGTAGCCTTTGGCATGAAATGTGAACAAGAACAAGATAGCGACATGGGGGGTGTTCAATTTTGATATTGGACATCACCTTTAATACTGGCATGGGAAACGCAAGTCTAACGAAATCCTTCCCATAATCTGTATTCAACGGCTTAAAGGGGTTGTCCCAACAAGTAGTTACCTATACACAGAATAGTCAGTGCCGTAGAAAATGAATGGAGCAGCCGTGTTCATGAGTGGCCACCGCTACATCCAGGGTCCTAAAGTGGATGATAACCGTTACATGTGGTGTGCAGTCAGAAGGCTTCATCTTCGATAGCTAACAATTCTGCTTTTATTGCTAAATTTTGGATACATGGCAATATATTTTCAGGCTCCTCCTACACCAGGTAGGAGAGGCTCTGAAGATTGAGCATTAGGAATAGTGGCAAAACAATCTTCACAATTAGGCTGGAGTCACACTGGCGACAAAATCGGTCGACTGCAATGCGATGAAATATCGCATTGCAGTCGGACCTATGTTAATCAATGGAGCAGCTCCCAGTATCAGATTTTTTGTGGTCCGTTTTAAACGTCCGAGTGCAATCGCAGCATGCTGCGATTGTCACCGATTGTGGGTCGACTGTCGCCAATGCAAGTCTATGGGTGCGATGAAAAATCGGATTACAAACGGACCGGACGTGTGACTTGCGATTAAATCGCACAACTTTTCCAGGTGACAGGAAACTGCCTTTGAATTTCTCAGGAAGCCTTTACATGCTAATTAGCTAAGCACATCTTAAAAAACAACAGGAAGAACGCCTACACGGAGTCCAGAAACATGGCATCTAGCCACATCAATGTGGAACTCCTCATTGTATTGGTGCAGGAGAGGCCAGAATTGTGGGACCAGCGCGATCCCAATTACAGCAATCGGACGCGCAAAGAGGCGGCATGGAAAACTATATGTGTGCACATTTTTCCGGACTATAATGAGAGATCCAGGGAGGACCAAGAGCGACTTAGTAAGTACCACATGTAACGGTTTTCTAAATTTGTTAAACATTCTTTTTTGCAAATAAGAATCTAGCCTTATGTGTTTAAATGCTATTTAAAACGCTGTATTATGGACCTATTACTATTTTGAAGTACACATTGCTGTGTGTGTATTCCAAAAATATACATGTATACTTAAATATCATCGATGCTTCGGCATCTATTGACTACCACATTTAGTATTTTTCTTCACCTCAGATTTAGTGTTTTTGTGATAAAATTGTAACTGATTGAGGCGTTTGTTAAAGGGCCAAGCATTTTTTTAAATGTATGTTACTGCTTAGAACATCTATACTTCTGGTTGTATGTTGATGTGCTTTTAATATTGTAAATCACATCACACATGACCAGTATTTAAATGTTCAGTGTTGCATATTGTAGTTTGTGCCTTATTAAATTGATATCAGTAATAAAAAACCGTTATGCTCTTCTTAAATTTGTAGTGAATGATGTGACAAGGCGATGGCGTAGTTGTCGTGACTGCTACCGGAGGGAGAGGCAGTTTAGAGATCGGAGTGGGGCTTCAGCATCTAAGAAGAGGAAGTACCTCTATTTTGATAGATTAAACTTCCTTGAGCCAGTGTTGGATCTGCGACCGTAAGTTCATGTGTGTTGAACGACTTAAATGTTTATAAATTGTTATTTTTTAAATTATAATTTTTTTATTTTGTTTTTCATTCCTAGAACTGAGTCAAACCTAACTGAGAGGGAGACGGGGTCTGACTCAGAAGTGGTTATCGACCCAGTTGGTGATGGAGAAGAGGAGGCAGGCCCTTCCTCAGCAGCATGTGGGTCCACCCAACCAGCAACAACAAGACCTGCAGGAGCTGAGGATTCCCAGACACTGCATGTGGAAACTGAGGATCTACCTCAGAGCAGCAGCCCTAATAGGGCTCAAGATCTATCTCCTCCTCCTTCCCAACTCACAAGGCGAGGTAGGCGGCGACGAGAAGGAGTGGGTTCTGTCTCAAGGAGGCAGGTGGACCGAGGAGTTCTGGACTATTTGTCCAGTGTAGGTAAAGATGATGGTGAGGAGGCATTTTGCCGCAGTGTGGCCCCTTATCTCCGGGCTACTCAAATACAACACAGACTGAGGATCAGAAGTGGACTGCAGATTGTGTTGGAAGCTGGATCAGGCCCTAATGATCCCACCAACCTACTAGATTATCTTCATAGATGGGTGGTTGGTCCAGAAAATTTAGGGAGGTTGGTAGCACAAAATCCAGCACAATCTGCTTCTGCCTCTGATCCTCCTCCTCCTCCTCCTCCTCCTCCTCATCATCCTCCTCCTCCTCCACCTCCTCCTTCTTTGCAACAAAACCCAACTCCTCCTCCTCCTCCTCCTACTGCAGCTCATTCTTTGTATGGAGCTTCCCAGCTTCAAACCATGGGACAGAGTGGCCATGCACAATATGCCCACTCTAACATACCCAATGTTGTTGGCTGGCCACAACATGGATATGGTAGACATGGGCATATTGGGGGTCACTCTGCTACTGCTCAGTCATATCTATATGACTATGAGCATCAATTCCCTATGTACCCCTACCCACAAGTCCTTCATGATGCAGCAAGTAACCCAGCTGCTACTGTAGGATCTGCACCTGGTCTTTCTCAAACACAGGTTGCAGATTGTGTGAGGCAGAAACCACAACCTGCCCCTCCATCCTCACCAACACCACCACCAAGCTACCAGCAATTGTAGCCCGTAAATTTTTTTACATTTTTCATAAGTGATATATTTTTTATTTTATGAATAATAATTATGTTATACATATATTTTGCTTAGTTTTTGACATGTTGGTCCTGGTTAACCAAAAAAATATCAGCCTTTAAAAGGCTTCAACACAAAACACTAATGATTAAAATTAGTGAAGTTACATTGGTTGTCTGTGTTTCTTCTTCTATGTTATGTAGTGTATTAAGTATGGTAAAGTAGTAGACAAAAAAAGAGAGTCAACCATGAATTGAATAATCAAAAGGAACTTTATGTTATGATATCACATAAAACACACTACATACCTATGGCCTCATCTTGCCAAGGAATAGAACCACGAGGGGAAACAAAATAATTTGTCAATATTCACGCACTTTCAGACCAGAAGGGGGACGACGAGGATGGATGACTGGTCTCATAGGCCTCATCATATTATCAGACTGAAGGTCAGCCATATCAGATGATGAGCATTCATGTATTCTTGTAAAATTATGTAGTACCACACTGCTTGCACTACAAGATTTACATTTGATTCACTTAGCTGAATGACTGATTGTAGGACTCGCCATTTGGCTGTAAGAATACCAAATGTGCACTCCACCAGGCGTCGTGCACGAGAAAGGCGATAATTAAAGATGCGTCTCTGATGGTTCAGATTGCGGCGAGGATATGGCCTCATAACATTACAACTTAATTGGAAGGCCTCATCCGCTACTACAACATATGGCACTGCATCCATATTGGAGTGTGGAAGTTGACATGGTGGTGGTAAGTCCAATTGGTTATTGCGTAGCCGCCGACCCATAATGGAAGAATTGAAGACTCTGGAGTCTCCAGTCCTTCCATAGGCCCCAATGTCTACAATTATGAAGCGGTAGTTACTGTCGACCAAGCCCAACAAAACTATAGAAAAATATTGCTTATAATTGTAGAATTGGGTCCCTGAGTTCGGCGGCTTACGCACACGTATGTGCTTCCCGTCCAGGGCTCCAATACAATGTGGAAAATGACTGTTTTCTTGAAAGCCATGTGCAATCCTCAACCAATCTTCCATTTTGGGCTGTGGCATCACTTCTTTATTTAGTCTTGACCAAATTTGTCCACAAGTAGAGCTGACTATTCCGGAAATGATGGATTTTCCTATTAAAAACTCTAAATGCAGAGCAGCATATGAGAGCCCAGTGGAAAGGAACCTGCAATACACAAACAACAACAAACATGTACACATAAGAAAATAAATATATGAAAAATCCATTAAGACAATTGAAACACTGGACATTTGTATACTCACCCATTCTATTAATTTTATGACTTACAAACCATTATGACTGCTACACACAAGCATATAGGTAAAATAAGACAATTTCATAATGCCATGATGTTGAGTATGTTAAGATGAAGAAAGTAAGAAGAATGTAAAAGATGGTAAATTATGCAAAACATCATCAACATATCGTTGACACACATACCTTAATGTTAGAAGAAGCCTTTCCTCAGCAGAAATTGAAGGACGCATCCTGGTGTTGTGAAAGGTGATTCCTGGGCGCAATATGTCCAGCAAAATATCAAAGGTGGCAACACTCATGCGACAATAGTCAAAAAACTTGTCAGGATTCCTACGCAGTGTTGAATACAGGCGCTCAAAATGCCCTTTGCTGATCCTTCGCTTCACAAGGGGATGCACCCACATTCTTCTGCGGATTCTGTGAGAAACAACTACAGGGTATGGCTCCCCAAAAGTTCTGGATATCAGCCAATAGTACAGCACACGCTCAGTTGTATTAAAAGTAAGTCTGTGACTCATAATTTTAAGTTTGCTGCAACACAACAGGAACCACTAAGAAGCAAAACACTCAACGGCAAGGGTGGGAGGGTAAGAACAGTCAAACCCCGCTTAAATATGGGTCTGGCTCATTATTCAAATGATTTGCAGGCCTCAAAAACGTTAAATGTCCATTTTGCTATGATGCCACTAAAAATCGGTAGTCGGTGGGTAATCGGATGTGAAACGTAAGCGTACATGCTACTAAATCGCATCAACTACAAAAAATTGGATGCCAGTCGCATCAATGTTCATGAAATTTTAATCCGATTATCGACCGACTAAAACGGTCAGCTTTTTTAGTCGCTGTGTGTGATTCCAGCCTTAGGCCCCTTTCACAGGTCAGTATATTTCCAGTACCGGAAAAATTGGTATCTGAGATATCTGTGTCCGTGTGTACTACGTGCGGCACACGTGTGGCAACCATTTGCCACCCATGTGCCGCATCAGTACCACACGGACAGCCGCCGGGAAGAAGCGCTACTGTAAGCGCTGTTTCCAGGCGGCAGGTGTTGAACGCGGCTTTCATCCATTCTCCCCTGCTCTGCTGGCGATCAGAGGAGAATGAATGAATGAGACGTTGCGGCCGCAGGCTCAGTGACTAGCGCTGACGTCACTGAGTCTGTGCTCGCTGTCGGCATGAACTCCTGTGACCTCAGGACGGTGAGAAAAAGTGATGAGGTCATGGCAGTTCAAGCTCTGTCACAGTGACCTCATCACTTGTATTTTCCCACGGTCCTGAGGGTGCAGGAGTTCATGCCGACAGCGAGCACAGACTCAGTGACGTCACCGCTAGTCACTGAGCCTGCGGCTGCAGCGTCTCATTCATTCACCAGTAGTTTACAGCCAGGGCGGTCACATTTAGCACCGCTCAAGTTGTAAACTGATTATTCCCCAGACATGGATTATGGCGTGAGACAGAATGTCGGACAGGTATGGTATATTGTTGCTTTATTATTTTATTTTTATTACATGAGAATGAGGGCGTCGTTTGGATTAGCAGTACAATAAAGATGGCAAAACGGTGTGGTGTTTGATTTCATTAAAATACTTTATTCTGGCTGTGTGTTTATTTAACCTCTTACCAACTATAGGATTAGTAATGAAGACGTGTCTTATTGACACCTATGTTCTCCCGGCAAAGCAGGGGAGAATGGATGAAATCCGGGTTCAGCACCTGCCGCCGGGGAACAGCGCTTACAGTAGCCCTTCTTCCTCGGCGGCCGTCCATGCCCACAGAGGACATCAATGTGTTTTCTCCGTGTGCACGTGTGCGGGATGTTTTGCTGTCCGTGGTGATGGCAAAAAACGGACATGTCAGCATGTTTTGCCCACGGACACATGGTCCATGGATACACACTGACATGTGCACAGACCCATTCATTTGAATGAGTCTACATGAGTATGTGTCTCGGTACGTGTGAAAACTGTCACCACACATACCAGAGACATGGATGTGTGAAAGGGCCTTATTGGGTTCCATGTGATTTAACGAATCATCATAGGTGAGCAAGTCTCTGTCGGGCTGCAAGGCACTCATCAAATTTTCTTGCACTTCTCTCCTCCTTGCCCTCTTTAGTCATCTCCCCCTGCTCACTGACCTGGCTCGTGGTTGTGGTTTAGCTCCATGTGGCACAGACTATTTGTACATAAGCCAGATAAATAAGAATATACAAATAGGCTTTAAAGGGTGATTCTGAAGTTTTTTTCTGGAGCGCACCACTCACTGCCTCCTGCTTGTCGAGCAGACTCCACTGCCTCCATTGTCAGGGCACGACCCCTGCCTCTGGTTGTTAGGGCACACTCATGCCTCCGGCTTTCCCAGTGGCACACTCCAGCCTCTGGCTTTGTTAGGGGCACCACTCCGCTGCCTCCTGGCTTTGCCAGGGGCACCACTCCACTGCCTCCTGGCTTTGTTAGGGGCACCACTCCATGCCTCCTGGCTTTGCCAGGGGCACCACTCCACTGCTCCTGCTTTTTGGGCTCACTCCCTGCTCTGTTTTGTCAGAGGCCATATGCTCATGAAAATTAGACAAGCAGCATGGTTGTGGACACTAAATCCGATCCATCGAGCTTTAAATCAGTGCTTACAAGCTCTATTAAAAAGGACTAGTAAGTGTGGCACTTTCTCAGTCACTGCTGCTAGATTCCAGAGGTGGCTAGTAACCTAGACGAGGAGCATTAAACAATAAATAAAAAAATCCCTTTTTATTTCTTAAGACCGGAATGGATTTTCAATAAGATTAAAACTACAAAGTTGCCTTTTTTTTACAAGCACTTTGCATTTTTTGATGCTGAGACAACCCATTTACTTCTTTTTACAGTATCTATATTTATAAGATTTTTTTTAGGAAAAATGTGCTCTGCATCTTCCTACAGGACTGTCCGACTTTTGGTATAATGTTTTAGCCTTTCTTACCTAGTTACTGATCTAACGCTCTCTACCTTTTGAGTGCTCCCAGTATATAAAAGACGGCTGATGCCTCGATGCAGTGTATTAGATTAATATAATGTTAGAAGAGACTACAAGTGTCTGAAAGTAGGTTTCCCCTACCTCTCCATTGAAAACACATGAATGCTTAGCCAAAATTAAGCTCTCAAGTGCATGGGTGAGCCGGGCCGGTTCTAAGAGCCTCATGATAATGGCAGTCCACTTTCGACTAATTGGGCTGTAACCAAGCTCCGAAGGTCACAGCACCTCACATTACACTACCCATCTGTAACTCGGCTTTCCCACTGTACTGATGCTAATGTAAGTTGGGTTGCAGGTCAGTGATGGTAAATTCTGAAACGGCTGTTGTATTGCTGGGAAAGCTAAGTTAAATCGGCTGCTGATGCTAGGAAAGTTGTCACAGTTCAGTAATTAGGATTTTTTGAGGGTTTACATTTCAATTATTTTTCTGAAACAACTTTTTGCCCCTTTAATAAAGGGGTTTTCCTCTATATAATACTTCGTACAAAGGCCTTTGTTGGCGATGACAGCCTCCTGTATGGAGAAACTAGTCACAGGCATTGCTCAGGTGTGATTTTGGTCCATTCTTCCACATAAACAATCTGCACATCCTGAAGGTCCTGTGGACCCCTTCTATGAACTCTGAGCTTTAGTTCCTTACATACATTTTCTATTTGATTCAGGCCCAGTGATTGGCTGGGTCATTTCAGCAGCTTTATTTTCTTTTTCTGAAAACAATTGAGAGTTTCCTTGGCTGGGATCATTGTCTTGCTGAAAATGTCCATCCTAGTTTCACCTCCATCATCCTGGTAGATGGCATCAGATTTTTATCAAGACTGTCTCCATACATTTGTCCATTCATCCTTCTTTCAACCATATGAACTTTTCCTGTGTCGTATGGTGAAAAACAGCCCCATACCATAATGTTCCCACCCCCAAGCTTCACTGTAGGTATGGTGTTTTGGGGGTGATACGTAGTTCCTTTTGGCCTCCAAACATGGTGCGTATTATGGCATCCAAATAGTTCAATTTTGGTCTCATCTGACCACACTATATTCTCCCAGTATTTCACTGGTTTGTCTAAATATTGTTGAACAAACTTTAAACGCACTTGAACATGCTTTTTGTTCAGCAATGGAGTCTTTCTTTGGTGAACGTGCATACAGTCCACAGAGGTTGAGTGCATTACTTTACAGTTTTCTTTGAAACAATTTTACTTGCTGATTCCAGGTCTTTCTGTAGCTTTCCACAGGTGGTCCTTGGTTCTTGGACAACTCATCTGATAATTCTTTTCACTCCTCTGTCTGAAATCTTGTGGGGAGCACCTGATCGTGGCAGGTTTATGATGAAAAGATGTTATTTCCACTTCCGGATTATGGCCCCAACAGTTCTCTTTGGAGCCTTCAGTAGTTTAGAAATTCTCTGTAACCAATGCTTCAATATGTTTTGCAATAATAAGGTTGCAAAAGTCTTGAGACAGCAGATGAAAGATGTTCTGAGACTGCAGATGAGCAAAAAGTTTGACCGCAGCTTAATGATATGTTCTGAGAATGCTATTGTTGCTGGGAAAGCTGGGTTACAGCTCACTTATAATATGATTTCAGAAAGCTGCTGACAATGTAAAAGCTTGATTGCAGTTTCGTGATAGGTTCCGAAACTGCTGCTGATGCTAAAAAAGCTGGGTTTGTAGCTCAGTGATGATACTTTGACACCACTTTTAACTTTTTCTTCATATTTCCTGTCTACTGCATAATTATTAATGGTGTTTACCCTTACTTTAAATTTATTCCTCAGCCCCCATCAATTTTGAGGCTCGCTGGCACACAGTGTGGTGAACTACCAGAGTTAGGGACCATCCTGATTGTCGCGGTGGGATCAAAATAGTGTCAACTAATTACCCTATGTTATTTATATAGACTATTACCATTTATTTATTTACTTACTGCTGGGTATTTGCTCATTCCATTTGTATCCTATTTACGGACACAGTGTGAATGTGCACCTACACATCGCACTTATACCAATATGTGTTCCAGATCATTTCTTTGGTTTTGCTTTAAACTTATTATGTACAGGCTAATGTTGGGAAATTTAAAAAATCAGTACTCACCCCCCCCCCAAACAGCACTAGCTACTCTATGTTCCTCACTGGTTTTCTGACATTAACAATTGATGGCTGAAGCCAATCAGTAGCCACTGATTGGCTGCAGCCTTCAAGTTTCATCCAACCGGGACTTTTTCTGCTGACACATACAGAAGAGCCAGGTCATTTTTAAAGAAGTGGATAGTGCAGCTTCTAAATCAACACTCAAATGGTTCATGCCATGTTAGTGAGTAGCTTCCGCTAGGGGGCAGTCAAACGGCCGTATAACACGGACGGCGATCACATCGCAATGCTCAGACTGGCCGGCTTCTCTCCTGACCTGAGTGTATTTCTATAGAGCTGTTAAGTTTGGGTGAGGAGAGCCGCCGGCCAGTCCGAGCACTGCGATGTGATCGCCGTCCGTGTTATACGGCCGTCTGACTGCACCTGTCGACTCGTAGTAGCAGTGCCGATTTTAGGCAAAGTTAAAAGTGGGGCCCCAAATGCTCACATATTCCACATCACACAAACATTTTGGTTGTATTTACATGGGCTGAGTTCAGGCCGTTAAACGAGCGTGATCAATAATATTGAAGTAATTCGGTTGTTGTTTCCCGGCCTCTTTCCACCGACTGAGGAAGAATAATGAGGACAGAACAATCACTAGTAGATCAATCTGTCCCCATACAGCATCATGTTATCAGCAGCACATCTGTAGGTTACACCGGGCGAAGATACCAAACATCTAGTTTTGTTTTTTCATTTAAGTGGCGAAAAAAATTTCAGAAATTTGTAAAAAAAAAAAAAATCTATTGCTTTTGTCACCATTTTCTAAGACCCGTAACACTTCATTTTTCTGGATATGGGCTGTGTGAGGGATTATTTTTTGCGCTCTGAACTGATGTTTTTACTGATACCATTTTGGGGTAGATACGATGTTTTGATCGTCTCAAATTACATTTTATTGCAATGTTGTGAAGGCCAAAAAAACATAATTCTGGTGTTTTGATTTTTTTCTCGTCATGACATTTACCAATTGGATTATTTACTTTATATTTTGATAGATCGGATGTATACGAAAACAGCGGTATAAAGTATGTGTATTTTAAAAATGTTTTTAATGCTATTATTAGTTTAGCTCCTGGGGGCCTGTAAGAGAATTAATGCCCTGGGCAATTGCCCAGTCTTAAAACCTGGGTCTCACATAGCGATACACCAGCGATCCCGACAACGATATGCACTTGTCAGGATCGCTGGTGTATCGCTACATGATCGCTGCTGAGCTGCCAAACAGGCAGCTCAGGGCAGCGATCAGCACAGCGACACTGCGGGTAACATCGCTTAGTTACCCGCAGTGTACCTTGGATACCAGCGCCCTGATGCAGGGAGCTGGTATCCAAGGTACACAGCGGGTTTCCAAGCGCTGCGCGGTGCCTGGAAACCCGCTGTGTACCTTGGTTACCAGCTCCCTGCATCAGGGCGCTGGTATCCAAGGTACACAGCGGGTTTCCAGGCACAGCCCCGCGCCTGCAAACCAGCTGAGTACCTTGGTTACCAGCGGATCGCTGGTCTCCCGCCTGTCACACTCAGCGATGCGTGCCTGTCAGCGGGAGACCAGCGATCAAAAAAATGTCCAGGACATTCAGCGACGATCAGCGATACCCGGCAGGGGGCTGATCGTCGCTGAATGTCACACACAGCGATATCGCTGGGGAGATCGCTGCTGCGTCACAAAACTAGTGACTCAGCAGCGATCTCGCTAGCGAGATCGCTGTGTGAGATGGGGGTATAACTCCTTTAAAAGGAGTGTCCATTCCAAATCGATAAGTCTGCAGACTTATGCAGGAATTCGCCAGTTTCCGACCCGTCACTGGAGGGTATGTATGCGTTATAGTGGGCGTGGCTTCGCTCCATACAATTGTATTGAGTCGAGACCGCACCCCGAACAATAAAGCGGAAGGCCAGTGGTGGAGTCCGACCAGATGGTGCGACCTCGCTCCATACAGGTGTATGGAGAGCGAAGCTGCACCCACTGACCGGGGATATGTATAACACTTATATACTCTCCGGTCCCGGGTTGATATCCAGCGAACCCTTGCAGCGCACAATGCGTGCTCTGGGGGGATTCTTAAGTCTGCAGTCACATAGAGTGACTACATAATTATTCATTTCAACTGGACAAAGGCCGACCCTGCGTAGTTAGTGTAACAAGGTGGCACGGGGTGGTAGTCGTGGGCGAGTCCCCTAAGGCACAGTCAGTCCACATCCCGGCCCCTTGCACATGAAAAGACAGTTCTAATCCCAGCCCCAGGTCACAGTGGGTTACCTCAGGATCACGGCTGCTATTCAGGTTGGAACGGCATCCTCTGAATGCACAACATGTCACACTCTTTAGGGCCCAACAGTAGAAACTTGTTTAATAAAGATGAACAATAGAAAAAGGTAACAATTCCTGATCTGTCCCTATTCCCAGCAATGGCTGCAGCAACAGAGGCAATGGCTCCCAGTCAGCTCCTGGAAGCTATCAGTCTCTTAGAGGGCCCTCTCACAGTCCTTGTGCCCGTTCCTACTGCCTGGCAGTCTTGGCAGCCTGTATTCCCCAGCCGGGAGTCTCTTCTGTCCCAGACGGGGACCCCCGCACACCCCAGACGGGGGTCTCTCCTGTCCCAAGCGTTGATGCACATATGTCCCAGACAGGGGCTCCTTCTGTCTCAAGCGGGGACGCACCTGTGCCCCAGACGGGGGCCTTCCCTGTCCCAGACGGGGACACACACCCTGCCTCAGGCCGTCCTGCCTGGGCTCTCCTTCAGAAGCAGGAGCTTCCTGCTTCTTTGAGAGTGCTAGTCCAGCACCTTTCATTAACTCTCTCTATCCCTAACCTAATTACATAGCAATAACAGCGGATGTACAAAGCATTACACATTAGGCTGGCTTCACACATCCGGCGGGCGCCTTGCGGCGCCCCCGGCATTTTCCCGCAGCGCCGCATCTGAAAATCTGATGCGCCGCATGCGGATTTTTTCGCATTGACATGCATTAGCGCCGCATGGCGCCGCATGTCAATGCGTTGCATGCGGTTTTGTCCGGATGCGGCGCAAATGTACATTGCGGCGTCCGGAAAAAAACGCTGCATGTAACGTTTTTTTTTTTTTGCCGGATGGTTGCTTATCTCTCCAAGCATCAGCAACCATCCGGCAAAAAAACGCATTTTGGGCGCCGGAAGTGTGAAAGCTTTTCACATGCGGCGCTGCGGCAAAATGCCGGGGGCGCCGCCAGGCGCCCGCCGGATGTGTGAAAGAGGCCTTACACATGACAATAGATACAGTACATTACATTTCAAGGCGAAACAGTGTAAAACATAAGGCAACCACTGAGGTGCCACACAGGCTACATTGTGCCTGGTATACAGGAAGGCACGTGAGCTTCCTTGCCACCTCCTTACACTAGCAATGGGTTTAGGCAAGAGCCATCATTTATCTTGGGGCCTTAACCAAAAACTATAAAATTGTTGCCCACCAAATGTGAGAGTAACCACCATCTTTGCATCTTCTCTAGAGACCTTAAATTGCATTTTTGCTATAGCGATTAATGGTGATCACGGTGGTCCAACCCCTACCCATATTACAATGACGGAATGGTCCTACAGGTAATATTATCTGTATTGAAGACACCCCTTTAAAAAAAGTCATACGGCTGTGCCCGGCTTCATCAAGTCAGGTTTTCATAGAAGGATTTGTTATAAATAATGAATGATCTTATTCTCTGACAGCAAGCAGGTGAGGATTTAAAACCTGCCTACGTACGCGCACATACCCATCCGGCATGTTTCTGCCGCACAGCCAGCAATTATACACAATTATCCTCAGCAGCAGCATTTTGCAGAAAGATGAAGACCAGCTGGCTTATTAAATACATCTTAGTGCCTGGTACACCAACCACATACCCAGCGCCCCCTAAATCCAATAATCTATCATGATTATACACACAGCACTTTCAATTATACGCACATTATGCCAAGAGCTTGCATTTTATTTAGCTCCGAACAGGGACGCAAAACCTTTCTTTAATCTCCCCCACCGTGGGCATTTTGATCCGGCAATAAACCCTTCACCAGGGAAGCGGACTGACAACCAATATGGCTGCAGGCACTTTTCATGAGACTTTTCAGGGTTTTTTTCTTCCAGGAATTATTCATAAAGAGATAACTTTTTGCTCCTTCTAAATGACAAACGTGCCTATAAAGAGTCTGAGAAGGATGAGTGACAGCTCCTATCATAAGACGGACTGGCCCTGACTAGTTGCTCGATGTGTAGCCCCCTCTACATTTTTTGATAAGCACTTATTACTTTATTATATTGTTGGACTATTTATTGGGCGGTTAGACTGGAAATATTTTATCGTTGATGGAAATCTACTTTTTTCTCATAGACAAAATGTCTGCATAGCAGCAGGAGCTGTTGCACCTGAGGGAGACGTGTTTCGCCTTCCCTGATTTTACACTTTAGGCTGTGTTCGTATTGCATTTGGGCCACATGTCGGTGGCTCCATCGGGACTTCTGTCTGAAACCCTGAAACAACGGGATTTCGGAGGAAGAACTGAAAAAATAATTGACTTTTATTAGGCAGATGGAGTCACATGGTGCCCACCTGAAGAAGGCGGTCACTGACGAAACGAATGCTAGGTAGAGCATAAAGTGACTCTTTCTGCATTGTGAAAGTCAATGGTCCCATCGGGGGTTTAAACCAGATATCATATTGCAGGGCTCCAAATTGACATGTGGCACAAAGCACAATATGAACATAGCCTAATTCAGGTTGGTGCAGCCAAGGGTTGGATCTATTTCTCATGAGCTTGATGTAGATAAGGCTGTTTATTTTCATATGACCTGTGCTGGATCTACCAGGAGGCTGAAACCTAAAACAGGACTCCCCTGAGACTAATTTACAGGTGCAAGACGGTCCAGTAAGACTTTGAGGAGGTGATGCAGAATGAGAAGGTCTGAGGTGAGTGAGACTGTCGGAGAGTGACGGGTGTGAGTGTGGGCCTCACCGAGACCTGGAAAGAGAACTTCAACAATGTGGGGTGGGGAAGCCCAGAAGTATCACAGACCATGGAGTGGGAAGAGTTCTGCAAGGGCTGGAGATTGGAACATGTAAAGTATTGTGCCTAAATATTCCAAGACCTGAAAATATAATAAGTTGACTCTAAGAATCTTTCATGAGACAAGTGTCTTGCCAGGGAGCTGGTTGTGCCACATGGAGGGAGGGAATTACTGCACATAGGCCAATGTGACTTTGCACACTTATGCCATATAACTGAGGGATTCTTTTGCTGAGAACCAGTGGCTTACCACTAATAATGCCAATGTGGCCACTGTGGGTACTTTCAGTCAGGGAGGAGGGTAGGGTGTCACTATTTCACCAGTCGGAACAGCGCATCAGTGAAAAGAGGCTAGGTCAGTAGCCTTTATTTTATCAGTCAGTACTTGAGTAAGGGCATCATACTGTGAGTGTTGGGGACATCATGCTGTGGGGACCATCATACTGTTTGGGGGAGCTGTGAGGCACCCATACTGTGGGAGTAATCATACATGTGCGGGGGTAGGGATAGTGTAAGCCATCATAATGTGGTGGGGGTGAGGACTATAATACTGTGTGCATGATCATACTATGTGGTAGGACTGTGGAGGCATCATATTGTGTTGGGGGCACTCTGGGGCATGATAGTGTGTGTGGGGGAATTCACTGTGAGGGTATCATACTGTTTGTTGGGGGCATCATACTCTTAGGACCATGAAAGGGCAAGAATGTTGTGTAAGTGCCGCAATAGATTTCTCTCTCCCTGTATTTAAAACATTGTAGCTGTGACTTTGCCTACTTCAACAAATATTTTTGCTTTTTATGGGGGACACAATTAGGACTTTTGCTATGAGGCACTGTGATTTCCCATGCAAGCCCCTCCTGAGAACCCTGTATGAAGGAGCAAAGCCATAAGGTTCCTTAGGGGCGTTGTTCTTTGTGACTGACAATATCATTAGCATAGTTTGTCCTCCTCATCCCCTTTTTGTATTTTTCCCCCTTTTTTTTCCTTTCTCATTCTTTTTTTCCATCCTTGTTCTTCACTCTTGTGTCTATGACTCTATACTTCTCACTCCTGATTTAGCTGGATGTAACACTCACTTTTCAGATGCTTATATCTTTTTACTTCTCTCCTGTTCATACAGTTTGGACTTATTCACCTTCACTTTAGATGATAAGGACAACTGTGTAAACTTTTTTTATTTTCACACACAGTATACTTCAATGGGTAAAAAATGCGTTTTACAGTTGGGTTTAATTAATAAAGTCTCACCATTTGGTTTTCTGTTTTCTCACAGATTTTCAGTTCCGGAATAAGTTAAACTAGATCCCGTCATTGAGCTCCTTCTGGAGAGATTGTAATTGCAACTCTTTTATCTGTTTTTTTCTAAACTCTTCTGTGCTGATTTTATGATGACCCAAGACCACATCAAAGTTGAACTCAGCTCAACTTTGATGTGGTCATAAATCAACAGATAATAAGTTCAACTTTTATGACACTCCTATTCCTCTCCACTATGGAGAGTTGGTGGCTTTTTCATGACCGTGTGTTCTGTAACCTGAATGCTGGCTATGATATATAGCAAGCAGAATTCGACCAATAAAATTACAGGGCTGATGGGGGCAAAATTGGTGGTGGCATTAGCGCAAAGGCTCCAATGCTACAGAAGAAGACTCCAGATTTTGCTCTTGGAACCCAGGAGCTTTCCAATTACACCTATGAGCAATTACTCGAAATTTCCACTTGCCACCTGCTACGTGACCTTATGATTTTTCTCAACTCATATTGCAAAGAGGAGTTAACGGCACAATTCCTGGCGTCTCCTCAACACTCGCCCTCGGTAATAGAGATCCTGTGTGTAAATGTCGTTGGGATATACCGAGCTCCGTGTTCTTGTATGAACCTGTAACCCATTCTATGTATGCTGAGCGTCAAGAACAAATAGTAGAAATGGCAGCAGAGCGTTCGGTGCAGAGGTTCACATGGAAGATAGAGAACAATTGTCTGGTATCCCAGCATCCGTGTGATTACAATAAATATTAATCCTCCGCTGGTGCCGTCGTGTGTCTGTGCTGGGACACTTACTATTAGTCAATGCAATCACTGGGGTGGAAAATCCGTAGTGGCCTCCAGTCAAATATCTATACATCGTCCTTCGTGTACAGGAGGCATTGAAGTCTTCGCCTTTCAAAGGATTCCCGTCATTAAAGGTGGAACGTGCACATACGCATCAATTACATCTTTCCTTTCACTTTTCTCCAGCTGAACATTGTCTGCACCAGCAGAAGACAACTTAGCTGTTCTGGACATGGGTCCCCACCTGCATGATGGTGGTCAGATATCTGAGCACTTATTGTGTTCTAAATCCTATAAAGTCATGTGTATTGGACCCCATGTAATAATCTTGCTCATCCAGGCCCCTTTCTATAATAATGTCCCCATCCTGGGCCCCTTAATGTAATAATGAGACAACTAAAGAGGAAAGACGTGTGTATATGGCCTGATCTACCCTTTAATAAACTCAGTCAAAAATGCAAAAATGAAAAACATGAACAATTCATTGGTGTACAAAAAAGACAAAACACTCAAAAAAATACATTAAAAACAATTAAAAACAGCCAATAATCTGGCACATGAAAAATCCCACATGGATCCATGTAAGGAACCAATGGTGACCACCTCCTATAAGCTAGGCAAATTACAATACATAGAAATGTAAACAGTTACCATATATGAAGCAACTCCTGACAAATAATACAAAATGCACAATAATACATGCAGTAAGTAAATGCAATACAAAATACTAAACTAAACCCAGCAAATCACTTTAAGCTGTGGAAATAAGTTAAAGTAGTCACAGTAACAATCACAACTGACATCCACATGTGTGGGAAATAATGCAATGTAGCTAGGCTTAAAATCTGTATGTAGAGCATACCCATGGAGAGAGCATCTAATGGTGATCTGAAAAATCTGATGCCTGCATGATGGAAAAAAGGAGTGGTGTATATCCCACTTCCTGTAATAATGTCCAACATCCTGGGCAATTTCCAGTAATAATATCCCATCCTGGCCCTTTCCAGAATAATGTCCCATCCTGGCCCCTTCCAGTAATAAAGTCTCCCATCCTGGGACATTTCTACAATAATATTCCTCATCCTAATAGAATGTCCCCCATCCTTAAATCCTTCCAGGAATAGTGTCTCCATTCTGGGTTCCTTCCTGGTATAATGTCCTTGATCATATAGTAATGTCTCTCATCAAATGCCCCTTACTGTAATAATGTTGAACGTCCTGGGTAATTTCCAGTAATAATGCCCTATCCTGGTCCATTCCAGTAATATTGTCCCCCATCATGGTCTCTTTTTCTAATAATGTCCCTCATACTGGTATAATGTCCCCATTCTGGGCCCCTTCCAGTAATAATATCCAACATCATGGGCAATTTCCAATAATAATGTCCCATCTTGGCCCCTTCCATTAATAATGTCCTATCTTGGCCTCTTTCAGTAATAATGTCTCCCATCCTGAGCCCTTTCTATAATAATATCCCTTATCCTGGTAGAATGTCCCCCATCCTTAGCTTCTTCCAGGAATAATGTCCCCCATTCTGGGTCCCTTCCTTGTATAATGTCCTCCATCATATAATAATGTCCCCCATCCTAGGCCACTAACTGTAATAATATCTATAAAAAAAACTGACCGTCACATCCAAACATAAATCAGGTCTGAACAGGTGCTTACCTAGAGTAACCAACTCAAATACAATCAAACAAATAAGGCAGCACTCTGTAGCGGTATAGCATGCAAACATGAAATATCAAAATTGAATTGCATTACTGCACTAGAAATATGAGAAAATGAGAATGCTTAGCGCATAAATTGGCCAATTCATGTGTACCTGGCAGCCACGGTAAGGCGATTCTCGTTTGCCAGGACCTAATGCCAATCCTCTCTTAGACAGTCTACATCTCTCTGGGAATATAATGTGTATCCTCTATTGGACTAAAGTCTATATCTCTATGGAGGGGTAGGATCCTGTTGCAATTAAAAACACCTGTGGCTAAGGGGTGGAGTGCTCAGTCAGAAGGCTAATACAAATATCAAAAAAACTGACCGTCACATCTAATAATCACAATCCAATAATGTCCCCATCCTGGGCCCCTTCCTGTTATAATGTCCAACATCCTGGGCAATTTACAATAATATTGTCCCATCCTGGCCCATTCCAGTAATAATGTCCCCCATACTGGGCCCTTTCTGTAATAATGTCTCTCATACTGGTAAGATGTCCCCCATACTTAGCTCCTTTCAGAAATAATGTCCCCTGTCCTGGGCCCCTTTTCGGTATAATGTCCCCCATCATGTAATAATGTCCCCCATCCTAGGCCCCTTCCTGTAATAATGTCCAACATCCTGGGTAATTTCCACTAATAATGCCCCCTATCCTGGGCCCCACCCTATAGCAATGTCTCCCATTGTGGGTCCCTTTCTGGTATAATGCCCAATCCAAGCCGTTTCACCACTTTGATGCCACAGTCAATAGTGCCCACAGCATCTAAACAGTTAGGAGATCCTTATGCTAATCTGATGGGTGGTAGTGGGTCGTAGCCGGATGGGTGACCATCGAACTTGAACTACGACAGTCTTGTAGAGTCCCTGCCTAATTGAAATGAAGAGCCCCAATCTCGAGATTGGTGATGATTCCAGAGGTCGGACATCCCTCCCCCTGACCTCGATCTTAAAGTTTTCTCCAATTCTATGGATAAGGGATAGCTTCCCAAACTTGATACACCTTTTATTGATGATTATCTGTGGTGGGTGTAAAGCTGTGTGTTCAGCTCATTATTTCCATTTTTACATATGGCTCCATCTTCTAATGGTTGAGCCTCGAGGTTGGCCGGTCATGAGAGATTGGGATCTGCCTGAATTTTTTCTTCTTCAGGACTGCAACACTGCAAGAGTAAAAATATATAATTGAAGTTCTGCAGATTTGCCAAGAAATGAATCCAAACCATCATTATCGTCCTTCAGCATCCTGGCAAACCTCCAAACTTGTATTGTTGCTTTCACCTTTTAGAATTTCTCCTTGGTCCGGTTTCCAAGAAAAAAAGAATTGCATTACTATGAATAGAAGGACATCAATGAGCCCTGTCAAGAACAACACTCCGCTGCCCCCATCATCAGGACAATCGCACAAATGACTGACGATTGATGGACGAGGCAACGGCTGCTTTTACTACTAGGCCATATTTTGTGCTCTTCCCAGGGAACGTATAGTATATACACATCCAATCCCAACACTTCGGTATATATTACTTCAATACGGTCACTGCCAAACTCCGCAATAACCACAGAGAAACTAGCTGCTATCACCAATCGTTTATACAGGCCAATTGGACACCTATTGCCGGTCAATGTTGCTCAGATACCAAAAATTATGAGATCCTCGATCTTGAGGACATCTGCTTCCCTTAATGTCCCAACAGAGGATATTAGTGCCATATTTCCCATCATGATTTTAGCTTTCTATAGATGGGAAACTGTTATGATTTGGTAGCTGAGGAGAGCAGGCAAAAAAGGCAATACACCAGAGAGGTTGGAATCTTTTGGATTGCAATACCCTGACTAACCACCACAACTAAAGGCAGCCGTGGAGCGTACCTACGTTGGTCCTAGACGCCTCGTCACAGTCTGAGAAGCTAACTTCACCTAAAGATAGAAAGAGGAAAACTATCTGCCCCGGAGCAGATCCCCAAAGAACATAGGAAGCCCCCAAACATGTAATGGCGGTTAGACAAGAGGAAATACAGACACAGACAGAAAATAGTATGAGCAAACATTGGGGCCCAATCTTCCTAGACAGAAAAGGATAGGAAGGTCACTTACTGCAATCCGAAAAACCCTAAAAAAATACCAACACACTAATTGCAAAAACACCTGAGCTCACACGACCTCTACCACCTAAATTAGTTCTCTGGTGTAACAAAACTAAGCCGCAGCCACAGAAAAAACTGGAAAAGGCAAATGAACAAACAACTGGCTGAACTAAACTGAGAGAGCACAAGCCCCCGGAGGGGACCTGGCAGACCCCCACAGAAGTGCAGGACAAAATGCAAAAAGCAAGCACAAAAAACTAAAAGAAGAAAATGTCTTATCTGTTAGCAGAAGATGCAGGCACGAAACAGCAAGCTCCAAAGTGAACCAGGAACAAAAGTAGAGACCAGAACAATTGATCACCGGCAACCCTGATGGGAGGGAACCTCCCTTATATAAGACCAGTCAGTAACACCTGATCGCCAATCTTCACAATCTTCATTGAATAGTTCAGTACTGTTTGTAACCACCAGAGGGAGCTTCTGCTCAGAATTCATTTCTAGAACATTCACAACAGTACCCCCCCTTGAGGAGGGGTCACCGAACCCTCATTTGGGCAACCAGGTCGGTCAGGATGAGCTCTGTGATACGCACGGATGAGTCTTCTAGCATGGATGTCCGAAGCAAACACCCAAGAATTGTCCTCCTGACCATAACCTCTCCACTTAACCAAATACTGGAGTTTCCGTCTAGAAAAACGAGAATCCAATATTTTCTCAACCACATACTCCAGATTGCCCTCAACCAAAACAGGGTCAGGAGGCACAGCCATAGGAACCACTGGCTCGACAAACCTCTTCAATAAGGACTTGTGGAACACGTTATGGATCTTAAATGTCCCTGGAAGAAGTAAACAAAAGGAAACAGGATTAAGAATCTCCATGATTTTATAAGGTCCAATGAACCTAGGCTTAAACTTAGGAGATGCAACTCTCATAGGGATATTTCTTGAGGACAACCAGACCAAGTCCCCCACTTCAAACCGAGGACCATCAGTCCTATGCCGGTTGGCAAACCGCTGGGCCCTCTCCTGAGAGAGGGACAACCTCTCCACTACCTGGTCCCAAATCTGCTGCATACGCTCCACAACAGAGTCAACACCTGGACAGACAGAAGCCTCCGTCTGTCCTGAAGAAAATCGAGGGTGAAACCCAAAATTGCAGAAAAATGGAGACATCAAGGTTGCAGAGCTAGCCCTATTATTAAGGGCAAACTCAGCCAAAGGCAAAAAAGAGACCCAGTCATCCTGATCAGCAGACACAAAGCATCTCAGATAAGTCTCCAATGTCTGGTTTGTTCTCTCAGTTTGTCCATTGGTCTGAGGATGAAAAGCTGAGGAGAAAGACAATTGAACACCAAGTTTAGAACAAAAAGTCCTCCAAAATCTGGAAACAAACTGGACTCCTCTGTCAGACACAATGTTCTCAGGAATACCGTGTAACCGAACCACGTGCTGAAGGAACAAAGGCACCAATTCGGAGGAGGAAGGCAACTTAGGTAATGGCACAAGATGTATCATTTTGGAAAACCTATCACAAATCACCCAGATAACGGTCATTCTCTGAGAAACAGGGAGGTCGGAAATGAAATCCATAGAGATATGGGTCCATGGTCTCTTGGGCACAGGTAATGGCATCAACAAACCACTAGGGCGAGAGCAAGGCTTGGAGCGAGAGCAAGTCCCGCAGGACTGCACAAATTCCCTGATGTCACGAGACAAAGTAGGCCACCAAAAGGACCGACTAACCAAGTCTCTGGTACCAAAAATTCCGGGATGACCGGCCAATGCGGAACAATGAATCTCAGACATCACACTCTTTTTCCACCGGTCTGGGACAAACAATTTCCCAATAGGGCAGAGTTCGGGTTTATCCTCCTGACACCCTTCCAGAGCCAGTCTCAAATTGGGCGAGATGGCGGAAAGAACTACACCCTCTTTCAAAATAACAGTAGGATCAGATAACTCGGGAGAGTCAGCAAGGAAACTCCTCGAGAGGGCATCCGCTTTAACATTCTTAGTGCCAGGAAGAAAGGAAACCACAAAATTAAAACGTGTGAAAAACAAGGCCCACCTGGCCTGTCTAGGATTAAGTCGCTTGGCTGATTCCAGATAAACCAGATTCTTATGGTCCGTGAGGACCACCACCTGATGTTTGGCTCCTCCAGCCAATGTCTCCACTCTTCAAAAGCCCACTTCATGGCCAATAACTCCCGATTACCCACGTCATAATTACGTTCAGTTGGAGAAAATTTTCGAGAGAAAAAGGCACAAGGGTTACTTTTAGAGGTCTCTGGATCTCTTTGGGACAAAACGGCACCTGCCCCAATTTCAGAGGCATCAACCTCCACCTGAAATGGCAGAGAAACATCAGGCTGCCGTAGAACAGGAGCAGAAGTGAATCTCTGCTTAAGTTCCTGAAATGCAGAAACTGCCTCAGGAGGCCAATTCACCACATCAGAACCCTTCTTGGTCAAATCAGTCAATGGTTTAACAATAACAGAGAAATTACCAATAAATTTACGATAAAAATTGGCAAAACCCAAGAATCTCTGAAGAGCCTTTAATGAAGTAGGTTGGACCCAATCACAGATGGCCTGAACCTTGACCGGGTCTATTTCAATAACAGATGGGGACAAAATGAATCCCAGAAATGAGATCCTCTGTACGCCAAAAAGACACTTTGATCCCTTCACATACAGAGCATTCTCTCTCAAAATCTGGAACACAGTCCGAACATGTTTCACATGAGAGTCCCAATCATTGGAAAAAATCAAGATATCATCCAAATAAACAATCAGAAATTTATCCACAAAATCCCTGAAAATGTCATTCATGAAGGACTGGAAGACGGAAGGAGCATTAGTGAGCCCAAAGGGCATCACTAGGTACTCAAAATGCCCCTCTGGGGTCAAGCTTGGTAAACCAAGTAGCACTTTTCACCCTGGAAAACAGGTCAGAAATCAAGGGTAACGGATATTGATATTTCACAGTGATATTGTTGTTCAAGAGACGATAATCAATACACGGCCTTAATGAACCATCCTTTTTGGCCACAAAGAAAAAACCGGCACCCAAGGGTGAAGAGGATGGTCTGATATGACCGTTCTCCAATGACTCCTTGATATAAGACCGCATAGCGTCATGTTCAGGTACAGACAAGTTAAAAAGGCGACCTTTAGGGAATTTACTACCAGGCACTAATTCAATAGCGCAGTCATAGCTCCTATGGGGGGGCAAGGATGCAGATTTACTTTCGCTAAACACATCAGAAAAATCAGTCAAAAAGTCAGGAACATCCTGAGCCTGGGGGGAGGCAGAAAAAACAGGAGTGTTGGCATTAACACATTGGCAGCCCCAACTGGTTACAGACACAGATTTCCAATCCAAAACAGGATTATGAGACTGCAACCAAGGGAAACCCAGTACAATAATGTCATGCAGATTATACAGCACCAAAAATTTGCAACTCTCCTGATGATCAGGTTCAATCCTCATTATCACCTGAGTAGAGAACTGGGGTATATTCTCAGCTAAAGGGGTAGAATCGATCCCCAGTAGGGGAATAGACTTCCGTAGGGGTATCAAGGGAAACCCACAACGTTTAGCAAAATCAAAATCCATCAGGTTAATAGCTGCTCCCGAATCAACAAAAGGCTGAGCAGAAAATGTGGACAGGGAGCAAATCAGGGTAACAGTCAACAAAAATTTAGTCTGAACATTACCCAAGACAACTGAACGTGCAAAACGTCTTCCCCGCTTAGGGCAGACTGAAATAGCATGAGAGGCATCACCACAGTAGAAACATAACCCATTGCGTTTTCGAAACTCATGACGCTGTGCCCCAGAAGCCACTCTATCACACTGCATGGGTTCAGAAGCTGGTTCACAAGGCAACACTATTCCACGCATACCTCTACGCTCACGCAAACGTCTGTCAATTTGAATTGCTAATGACATAGAATCACTGAGACCAGAGGGGACAGGGAATCCCACCATAACATCCTTTAAATTCTCTGACAGACCCTTCTGAAAAAGGGCTGCCAAAGCATCGTCATTCCATTTGGTCAGGACTGCCCACCTTCGGAATCTCTGACAGTATAACTCAGCGTCCTCAAGCCCCTGATTTAATGCCAACAAGGCTTTTTCAGCTTGATCAGTGACATTAGGCTCATCGTACAATAACCCCAGAGCCTGAAAAAATGCATCAACATTACTCAAAACAGGGTCCCCAGGTGTCAGGGAAAAAGCCCAATCCTGAGGATCGCCGCGCAGGAGAGAGATGACAATTTGAACCTGCTGTGCTGCGTTCCCTGAGGACTTAGATTTTAAGGCAAAAAACAACTTACAGTTATTTTTGAAATTCAGAAATTTAGCTCGATCCCCTAAAAACAAATCTGGCATGGGAATCCTAGATTCCACAACAGGCAACCCTGCAAGATAGGTAGCAATACTCCGAACTTCAGTGGCAAGCTGATCCACACGGCCAGACAACTGTGCAAACTCCATTGAGAGAAAAAAAAAAAAAATCCTCCTCAGCACCCAGAGATACAGAGGGAAAAAAAAAAAAAATCTCTGACATCTCTGACAATCTTCTTTCTTTCACACTATTTTTCCCTTCTGTGAGTACCATATAATTATCAGTTTTAGGCCGGTGATACTGTTATGATTTGGTAGCTGAGGAGAGCAGGCAAAAAAGGCAATACACCAGAGAGGTTGGAATCTATTGGATTGCAGTACCCTGACTAACCACCACAACTAAAGGCAGCCGTGGAGCGTACCTACGTTGGTCCTAGACGCCTCGTCACAGCCTGAGAAGCTAACTTCACCTAAAGATAGAAAGAGGAAAACTATCTGCCCCGGAGCAGATCCCCAAAGAACATAGGAAGCCCCCAAACATGTAATGGCGGTTAGACAAGAGGAAATACAGACACAGACAGAAAATAGTATGAGCAAACGTTGGGGCCCAATCTTCCTAGACAGAAAAGGATAGGAAGGTCACTTACTGCAATCCGAAAAACCCTAAAAAAATACCAACACACTAATTGCAAAAACACCTGAGATCACACGACCTCTACCACCTAAATTAGTTCTCTGGTGTAACAAAACTAAGCCGCAGCCACAGAAAAAACTGGAAAAGGCAAATGAACAAACAACTGGCTGAACTAAACTGAGAGGAGCACAAGCCCCCGGAGGGGACCTGGCAGACCCCCACAGAAGTGCAGGACAAAATGCAAAAAGCAAGCACAAAAAACTAAAAGAAGAAAATGTCTTATCTGTTAGCAGAAGATGCAGGCACGAAACAGCAAGTTCCAAAGTGAACCAGGAACAAAAGTAGAGACCAGAACAATTGATCACCGGCAACCCTGATGGGAGGGAACCTCCCTTATATAAGACCAGTCAGTAACACCTGATCGCCAATCTTCACAATCTTCATTGAATAGTTCAGTACTGTTTGTAACCACCAGAGGGAGCTTCTGCTCAGAATTCATTTCTAGCACATTCACAACAGTACCCCCCCTTGAGGAGGGGTCACCGAACCCTCATTTGGGCAACCAGGTCGGTCAGGATGAGCTCTGTGATACGCACGGATGAGTCTTCTAGCATGGATGTCCGAAGCAAATACCCAAGAATTGTCCTCCTGACCATAACCTCTCCACTTAACCAAATACTGGAGTTTCCGTCTAGAAAAACGAGAATCCAATATTTTCTCAACCACATACTCCAGATTGCCCTCAACCAAAACAGGGTCAGGAGGCACAGCCATAGGAACCACTGGCTCGACAAACCTCTTCAATAAGGACTTGTGGAACACGTTATGGATCTTAAATGTCCCTGGAAGAAGTAAACAAAAGGAAACAGGATTAAGAATCTCCATGATTTTATAAGGTCCAATGAACCTAGGCTTAAACTTAGGAGATGCAACTCTCATAGGGATATTTCTTGAGGACAACCAGACCAAGTCCCCCACTTCAAACCGAGGACCATCAGTCCTATGCCGGTTGGCAAACCGCTGGGCCCTCTCCTGAGAGAGGGACAACCTCTCCACTACCTGGTCCCAAATCTGCTGCATACGCTCCACAACAGAGTCAACACCTGGACAGACAGAAGCCTCCGTCTGTCCTGAAGAAAATCGAGGGTGAAACCCAAAATTGCAGAAAAATGGAGACATCAAGGTTGCAGAGCTAGCCCTATTATTAAGGGCAAACTCAGCCAAAGGCAAAAAAGAGACCCAGTCATCCTGATCAGCAGACACAAAGCATCTCAGATAAGTCTCCAATGTCTGGTTTGTTCTCTCAGTTTGTCCATTGGTCTGAGGATGAAAAGCTGAGGAGAAAGACAATTGAACACCAAGTTTAGAACAAAAAGTCCTCCAAAATCTGGAAACAAACTGGACTCCTCTGTCAGACACAATGTTCTCAGGAATACCGTGTAACCGAACCACGTGCTGAAGGAACAAAGGCACCAATTCGGAGGAGGAAGGCAACTTAGGTAATGGCACAAGATGTATCATTTTGGAAAACCTATCACAAATCACCCAGATAATGGTCATTCTCTGAGAAACAGGGAGGTCGGAAATGAAATCCATAGAGATATGGGTCCATGGTCTCTTGGGCACAGGCAATGGCATCAACAAACCACTAGGGCGAGAGCAAGGCTTGGAGTGAGAGCAAGTCCCGCAGGACTGCACAAATTCCCTGATGTCACGAGACAAAGTAGGCCACCAAAAGGACCGACTAACCAAGTCTCTGGTACCAAAAATTCCGGGATGACCGGCCAATGCGGAACAATGAATCTCAGACATCACACTCTTTTTCCACCGGTCTGGGACAAACAATTTCCCAATAGGGCAGAGTTCGGGTTTATCCTCCTGACACCCTTCCAGAGCCAGTCTCAAATTGGGCGAGATGGCGGAAAGAACTACACCCTCTTTCAAAATAACAGTAGGATCAGATAACTCGGGAGAGTCAGCAAGGAAACTCCTCGAGAGGGCATCCGCTTTAACATTCTTAGTGCCAGGAAGAAAGGAAACCACAAAATTAAAACTGTTGAAAAACAAGGCCCACCTGGCCTGTCTAGGATTAAGTCGCTTGGCTGATTCCAGATAAACCAGATTCTTATGGTCCGTGAGGACCACCACCTGATGTTTGGCTCCCTCCAGCCAATGTCTCCACTCTTCAAAAGCCCACTTCATGGCCAATAACTCCCGATTACCCACGTCATAATTACGTTCAGTTGGAGAAAATTTTCGAGAGAAAAAGGCACAAGGGTTACTTTTAGAGGTCTCTGGATCTCTTTGGGACAAAACGGCACCTGCCCCAATTTCAGAGGCATCAACCTCCACCTGAAATGGCAGAGAAACATCAGGCTGCCGTAGAACAGGAGCAGAAGTGAATCTCTGCTTAAGTTCCTGAAATGCAGAAACTGCCTCAGGAGGCCAATTCACCACATCAGAACCCTTCTTGGTCAAATCAGTCAATGGTTTAACAATAACAGAGAAATTACCAATAAATTTACGATAAAAATTGGCAAAACCCAAGAATCTCTGAAGAGCCTTTAATGAAGTAGGTTGGACCCAATCACAGATGGCCTGAACCTTGACCGGGTCCATTTCAATAACAGATGGGGACAAAATGAATCCCAGAAATGAGATCCTCTGTACGCCAAAAAGACACTTTGATCCCTTCACATACAGAGCATTCTCTCTCAAAATCTGGAACACAGTTCCGAACATGTTTCACATGAGAGTCCCAATCATTGGAAAAAATCAAGATATCATCCAAATAAACAATCAGAAATTTATCCACAAAATCCCTGAAAATGTCATTCATGAAGGACTGGAAGACGGAAGGAGCATTAGTGAGCCCAAAGGGCATCACTAGGTAACCTCAAAATGCCCCTCTGGGGTCCCAAGCTTGGTAAACCAAGTAGCACTTTTCACCCTGGAAAACAGGTCAGAAATCAAGGGTAACGGATATTGATATTTCACAGTGATATTGTTGTCAAGAGACGATAATCAATACACGGCCTTAATGAACCATCCTTTTTGGCCACAAAGAAAAAACCGGCACCCAAGGGTGAAGAGGATGGTCTGATATGACCGTTCTCCAATGACTCCTTGATATAAGACCGCATAGCGTCATGTTCAGGTACAGACAAGTTAAAAAGGCGACCTTTAGGGAATTTACTACCAGGCACTAATTCAATAGCGCAGTCATAGCTCCTATGGGGGGGCAAGGATGCAGATTTACTTTCGCTAAACACATCAGAAAAATCAGTCAAAAAGTCAGGAACATCCTGAGCCTGGGGGGAGGCAGAAAAAACAGGAGTGTTGGCATTAACACATTGGCAGCCCCAACTGGTTACAGACACAGATTTCCAATCCAAAACAGGATTATGAGACTGCAACCAAGGGAAACCCAGTACAATAATGTCATGCAGATTATACAGCACCAAAAATGTGCAACTCTCCTGATGATCAGGTTCAATCCTCATTATCACCTGAGTAGAGAACTGGGGTATATTCTCAGCTAAAGGGGTAGAATCGATCCCCAGTAGGGGAATAGACTTCCGTAGGGGTATCAAGGGAAACCCACAACGTTTAGCAAAATCAAAATCCATCAGGTTAATAGCTGCTCCCGAATCAACAAAAGGCTGAGCAGAAAATGTGGACAGGGAGCAAATCAGGGTAACAGTCAACAAAAATTTAGTCTGAACACTACCCAAGACAACTGAACGTGCAAAACGTCTTCCCCGCTTAGGGCAGACTGAAATAGCATGAGAGGCATCACCACAGTAGAAACATAACCCATTGCGTTTTCGAAACTCATGACGCTGTGCCCCAGAAGCCACTCTATCACACTGCATGGGTTCAGAAGCTGGTTCACAAGGCAACACTATTCCACGCATACCTCTACGCTCACGCAAACGTCTGTCAATTTGAATCGCTAATGACATAGAATCACTGAGACCAGAGGGGACAGGGAATCCCACCATAACATCCTTTAAATTCTCTGACAGACCCTTCTGAAAAAGGGCTGCCAAAGCATCGTCATTCCATTTGGTCAGGACTGCCCACCTTCGGAATCTCTGACAGTATAACTCAGCGTCCTCAAGCCCCTGATTTAATGCCAACAAGGCTTTTTCAGCTTGATCAGTGACATTAGGCTCATCGTACAATAACCCCAGAGCCTGAAAAAATGCATCAACATTACTCAAAACAGGGTCCCCAGGTGTCAGGGAAAAAGCCCAATCCTGAGGATCGCCGCGCAGGAGAGAGATGACAATTTGAACCTGCTGTGCTGCGTTCCCTGAGGACTTAGATTTTAAGGCAAAAAACAACTTACAGTTATTTTTGAAATTCAGAAATTTAGCTTGATCCCCTAAAAACAAATCTGGCATGGGAATCCTAGATTCCACAACAGGCAACCCTGCAAGATAGGTAGCAATACTCCGAACTTCAGTGGCAAGCTGATCCACACGGCCAGACAACTGTGCAAACTCCATTGAGAGAAAAAAAAATAAAAAATCCTCCTCAGCACCCAGAGATACAGAGGGAAAAAAAAAATCTCTGACATCTCTGACAATCTTCTTTCTTTCACACTATTTTTCCCTTCTGTGAGTACCATATAATTATCAGTTTTAGGCCGGTGATACTGTTATGATTTGGTAGTTGAGGAGAGCAGGCAAAAAAGGCAATACACCAGAGAGGTTGGAATCTATTGGATTGCAGTACCCTGACTAACCACCACAACTAAAGGCAGCCATGGAGCATACCTACGTTGGTCCTAGACGCCTCGTCACAGCCTGAGAAGCTAACTTCACCTAAAGATAGAAAGAGGAAAACTATCTGCCCCGGAGCAGATCCCCAAAGAACATAGGAAGCCCCCAAACATGTAATGGCGGTTAGACAAGAGGAAATACAGACACAGACAGAAAATAGTATGAGCAAACGTTGGGGCCCAATCTTCCTAGACAGAAAAGGATAGGAAGGTCACTTACTGCAATCCGAAAAACCCTAAAAAAATACCAACACACTAATTGCAAAAACACCTGAGATCACACGACCTCTACCACCTAAATTAGTTCTCTGGTGTAACAAAACTAAGCCGCAGCCACAGAAAAAACTGGAAAAGGCAAATGAACAAACAACTGGCTGAACTAAACTGAGAGGAGCACAAGCCCCCGGAGGGGACCTGGCAGACCCCACAGAAGTGCAGGACAAAATGCAAAAAGCAAGCACAAAAAACTAAAAGAAGAAAATGTCTTATCTGTTAGCAGAAGATGCAGGCACGAAACAGCAAGCTCCAAAGTGAACCAGGAACAAAAGTAGAGACCAGAACAATTGATCACCGGCAACCCTGATGGGAGGGAACCTCCCTTATATAAGACCAGTCAGTAACACCTGATCGCCAATCTTCACAATCTTCATTGAATAGTTCAGTACTGTTTGTAACCACCAGAGGGAGCTTCTGCTCAGAATTCATTTCTAGCACATTCACAACAGGAAACATGGCAATATATATTTTCATTCATCTGTCTGATATTAATTTGGGACTGATGCGCAGACCTCAAAGTGATGTAAGAATTTGCTCTGTGCTCGCTGCAAAGAAAATATGTCTGCCATAACTATAAGACCTTCACCTGTCACAAAAAAAAAACAATATTCATATCTGTTATCCTTCTGACATTCTTGGTCAAATGTTGCTTAGAGGAAAGGAAACTTATTTACCTAGGTGAGAATAGTACCACCTCCCAGCCTCTGTGTCCGGACTTTATGTCTGCTCTCTATCAGATAACCTACATTAATTACCTGTTAGTAGCTTGAGGTCATAGAGCAAAAGAGGTCAGATGGAGCATTAGAGTTAGCTCTTTTTGTTTCATTTACAATTTATGATAAAGCCATGTTTCTACGCTCAATATGAGGGTGACACGTCCCATCTCAAGAGATGGCCTGAGAGATTGGTCCTATTTTACAATTACCATACATTTATGTCAAGCCCTAAAACAATTAAAGGGGTTTCTGTAGAATACAATCCATTTAAAATACAACATACATGAGTTACTAATTATGATCTGATCATGTGATGTTTACAACGATTAGCTCTGATCTTGGGTGGAAAAAGTCAACAAGTGCTTAATTTCCCTGCAGCATCATCCCAGGGGAAAGGAAGGTGTCTACCAAAATCAATATGCCGTCTATGTAATTCATGGACATGTTAGGTCTTCCAGAGAGAGATGCTTTTTCTACCTGTTGTCAACTCTGACTAGTAGATGAGTCCTAAAGGAGTAGACGATAAAATCTGCTGAATCTATAAATCATTCAGTTCGGGAGTTCTCCTCTATCACATGGAGATGGTCATCAAATTTTGGAGGTTTGTTCATCACCAATCTTGTGCTGGTCTCCGAAAACTACAATTTTGTACCAAGTTTGGATGTTGTCTCCAACCATAACATAGGGAAAAACTTCCCAATGGCTGGAGATCTGATCACTGGGACCACCACAGATCTTGGGAACCAGGAGCGGAGGTCGATCTTGCACATATCTGCACCATTCGTTCTTAGCAGGAGTGCCGGAGACCAGCAGAACACTGTATTCGGCAAACTCCGGCAGTCCCATTAACAATGAATGAAGTACATGTGAAAATGATCTTCCTCCGCTTCATTCACATGGGACTCTTCAAAGTGCTGGTTATGGTGCTTGGTGGGGGCCCCAGAGGTCGGACGATCAGCGATTGCAAACTTATTCATCACTGATCTTGTTCTGGACCAATTAACTCCAACTAAATGGTTTGAACATTATTCCCTAGCCATAGGAGAGGGAAAAATTTCCCAATCGCTAGTGGTCTGATCACTGGGACCCTCATTAACCTAAGGAACTAGGAACACATGTCTGCCTCATTAATTCTTAACAGGAGCGCCGAAGACCATGTGAAGGCTATTCTCTAACCATACCAAACTTGGTGCAACCCTTGTAGCCAGAGTTCTTGTAAACAAGCACAAGATCGATGATGAAGAGGTGACCGAAATATGATGTTGACCGTAAAGAGAGCGTTGGCTCCAACACAACCATCGGTTGTTTTTCCATTGAGTTCCGAGATTAGACTCGTAACTATCCACGGAGCCTTAACCTAAAACATACAATTTTATTTTAGCGAATGTTATCTTTTAAAATCTTCAGCTACAAGTAGACCTTGTAATTTAACACTTCTGAAGAAATCTTGCTTTCCTGATATAATCAAAGAATTCGGAAATTAGAGCAGGCTCTGCCTGGATATACAATCTCAGTCTGCTGGGACAGGAGGGTAAAGAAATAATTAACCCTTACTTTCCTCTTGCAATCGCTCTGCCCGACGGTCATTGCGAGATATTCCCCGACGTGCCGCAACATCCTTCTAAAGGACGGCACGTTTTCCATCTGTCCTGCTGATGATTTCTTATTGCTGATGTCCTTGAAACCTAATATATATATTGTTTTCTGATTCCAAAAGCATAAATGGAGGTTAACATCAGCGGTCCCAGAGAGGGGGCTCAGTATCACTATATATACAATAGATGTAAGAGTCTATAATAAGATGGAAAAATATTTAGAATTGAGAGTCCTCAGTGGTTGATACCTTTTAATGGCTAACTGAAAAGATGGTAACAAATTGCAAGCTTTCGAGACTACTCAGGTCTCTTCATCAGGCAAAGACTAATACAACATCTGAAGAATCACATATTTATACACAACAGGACACAGGAATAGTGCAATGGATAATACAAGTGACGTAAAGCAGAACTATCAATATGGGAGAGGGATGAACAGTTGTGGCAATAAATATTGGACCAGTTCATAGATAAGGAGTGTGAAAGTTTTATTGCCCTCTGATTGGGGTCTGGTAATGTTTTGTGATGCTCCCACAGGGTCTTAGGAGCAAATTCCTTAATTGATGTAAAAAGCCTTAAATCCATGCGATACGTTCATTCCAGCATTGAGAGTGTCAAAGGTCGTCATCAGTTTGCATTCACAAACTCTCCTGTGTCTCTGAGATGTGAAATTACATTTCAATACAAATGGAGATTCTGATTTGGCTTTTATCCTAAGTCATATTACAAGACTCGTTAAAGGGTTGATTGTGACTTGTAGGATCGCTACTTCCAATAGGTGGCGCTATAGAGTACAAGTCCTCTTTGTTTGAAGAGGCAATTTGCATACTTTCAATACAAGTAATTTAATGTCCATGGTGCTGTGATTAGGCATACAAAAATGTTTGGCCACAGGTAGATCCATTCTCTTTTCTCTTATTGTGTGTGAATTCTCATCACCACACAATAAGAGAAAAGAGAATGGATCTACCTGTGGCCAAACATTTTTGTATGCCTAATCACAGCACCATGGACATTAAATTACTTGTATTGAAAGATAATTTCACATCTCAGAGACACAGGAGAGTTTGTGAATACAAACTGATGACGACCTTTGACACTCTCAATGCTGGAATGAACGTATCACATGGATTTATGTCTTTTTACATCAATTAAGGAACTTGCTCCTAAGAGCCTGTGGGAGCATCACAAAACATTACCAGACCCCAATCAGAGGGCAATAAAACTTTCACACTCCTTATCTATGAACTGGTCCAATATTTATTGCCACAACTGTTCATCCCTCTCCCATATTGATAGTTCTGCTTTACGTCACTTGTCCTATCCATTGCACTATTCCTGTGTCCTGTTGTGTATAAATATATGATTCTTCAGATGTTGTATTAGTCTTTGCCTGATGAAGAGACCTGAGTAGTCTCGAAAGCTTGCAATTTGTTACCATCTTTTCAGTTAGCCATTAAAAGGTATCAACCACTGAGGACTCTCAATTCTAAATATTTTTCTATCTACTGGCTAACACAGTACAAAGATATACATCTTTCCTGTATAATAAGATGAAACCCTAGTGCAATAAAAGGCTGAGATCTCTGCCTGTAATGGAGCACCTCCGTCAGATGTAAATGGTGGCTGTTGAGAAGCTAAAACTCCCGATGTTCTCTGGATTAAAGAGCATCAAGAATGGAAATGGCCAAAGTGGGATGAGAACCTCCACTTTTGGGCAGTGTTGTATAAACCTATTTTCTTTTCCAACCGAGATGTACCCAAACTATACCATAGAGTCCCCCAAAAAGGAATGCCTACACTACTCAGATGCAAGAGTAGTTCGTGGCCAAGGGGCAGTGAGCCATGGTGGCAGTGGATGAGACAGTGACTGTGTATTAGCTTGCCACTGACATAGGACATGTCATGGTCAGACAGATACTTGGTGAACTCAACTTATAGTTCTCCACAGAGGCACTGGCGCATAAAGGCAAGAGGCACGTAACCTTCTTTAGTTGGGACAGTGCAATCTAAAAGAGCTCTGTCCCCCTTAAAACCACTATGATTATGATTTCAGATCCCCAGAATAGTTCTTAAGGCGTCTCTCTCTTAGGTCTCACTCTACAATGTTGGTCTCCATTAACTCCATTCCTCCCAGGACATCACAGTCTTTCCACTTGCCCCGGATTCTGAGCTCATGAAGCCTCTTGCTTCAGATCTGTACAGCCAACATATATAACTTTTGTCTTAAAGATCTGGTACCCTCTGGCCAAGATTGCATGCTTGCAGCCATGGGTGGTCGGACGTCAACAAATTAAGTGGTGAAACTTGAAGTTCATGAGAACCAATGCCAACAGGGCCCAACTATCGCATGTCTTGGTTTTCTCATATGGACAAAAGGGACCTTTTTGGGCCACCTTGGTTCCAGAACCAAGATGCGAACACAACCCTATCCCCCATTTTATTTTAGCAGCCATGAAGGCCTAAAAAAGTGCAGAGTACAACCCCAAGAGTGGCATTATGACAGGGCAAGAGGTTATCGGAGTAAGCCACCTCTCATAGACCCTCTGCGGCACAGGTTGAGCGAACAGTCATTATAGGTGCAACCTCAGGAGTATCAAGAGGTCCCGGACTTGGTGAAAGATCAATCAGAATTGGTCATGCCACTGCTGATGATTAAGAAACTTCTTAAAAGTGTGATCTGAGTATATGACATATCAAAGTAGAAACTTCTATTTCCATGGCTCATAATGCTTTAGGCTCACTGATAAAGTCGCTGCCTCTTGTACCGGTCTTGCATTCATTCACAACCCTATAAAATATTGGAGTCCTAAGCGTCAGTTTTCATCGCTTTCCAGAAATCTGTGAAAACACTTTTCTGATACAAACGATGCAAGAACGTCACAAGGAAAACACTTAAAGGGTAAACGGCGATGGTATGGAGACGTGAGCTACTGAAATATGCATTAGTCCTAAGTAGGCAGAGACAAAATCTCTGCTAATGTGGAATCTGTGTGCAGAGGAGTCTTAGCTGTAGACATTATTCATGAAGAACAAATGGAGTTTATTGCAGAAGGTTAGCACGCCGTTCTATTGTCTCCGAGGGAACCAGCCCTTGAGCGCAGTCTTCAGTCAGTGCAATAAGGAGAACAGGAAGGTGAAGAGTGCATGGTAATGGTGACTAAAGAGTGATTGCATCGGGTTCAAGGAAAAATGCCATCTGCAAAAGACAAACCAGAGTTACATCCATAGAAACGCCTCTGATAACGGGGCCTAGGAAGTGATCCCTACATTACTACTGCTGCGAAAAGGAGACTTCAAAGAGCCCCAAAAGAAGGAAGTGTTCAATGTGCAGAAAAAGTACCTTCTATAATTTGATGGATGAGAGCAGTGGAGTAACCTGAGGCTTGCTGTTTCTATTGCAACATCTCCAACGAGGCCCTCAATGATCGCGAGTGTTTCCTATATTGGGCTTCTGCCCAGGTTTCAGTCCCTGATGTGACCACAACCCCTACACCTACTACAGTAATGCTCCCGGACGGGGCTCCATCCAGGGGCGTACATAGAAATCATGGGGCCCCATAGCAAAAGTCTGAATGGGGCCCCCCCCAAAAAAAAAACAGGTGCTCTTAACTCCACACACACACACACCTGCAGTGCATGCAGGGCCCCCTACACCCTCCACAGTGCGTGCAGCCGGGCCCCCCTCCCTAAGGTGCAAAGTGCAGTCAGAGCCATTGTAAATGTAAAGTGCCAGCACAGTGAGGGGACACATTTAACAAAAAAAATCGACCCCCAGCCAGGCTCACCATCTTGTGTGTGCAGTGGCGTAGCAACTGTTTGTGGGGCCCGGGGCGGCTGAAAAATTTGCCTCCCCTTTGGTCATTGATAATCCTGAAGCATTCACCATTACAACCAAAAAAAGGCTCAAAGTAAATACCTTTCACCTGTAAAATCAGCATGGCAAAAATACACACTGCAAAGCAGCAACACACAGTATGGACTTGTGTTTATGATGTGCTTTATCCTCCTTGGACAAAAAGGACTTCTTTAGGCTTGGCTCTAGTGTTGAGCGATACGATAATGCAAATATCGGCTATCGGCCGATATTAGCTCTATCGGCCTTTCGATAATTCGTTTCGATATTTTCGTCTTATCGAATACCCATTCCTCCTAATACATGTGGGGACAAATGACACCACAAGAAGTGACCTGGAAACCATCTGCAGTGACTTTGAAAACTTAGGCAAGAAAGTGAAAGAACTGGGTGCGCAGGTGGTCTTCTCTTCCATCCTCCCAGTGGATGGCCATGGAACAAGGAGGTGGAATAAGATTCTGCAGGTGAACAACTGGCTACGTCGATGGTGCCGTCAACAAGGATTTGGATTTCTGGATCACGGAGTGAATTACCTATACGATGGACTACTTGCTAGAGATGGGGTGCACCTTACGAAGACTGGAAAACATGTATTTGG
>JARQOD010000003.1:434769564-434804503 GCA_033576555.1 Oophaga sylvatica | reverse complement strand
GGCAGGTCGCAGCCCGGTTGTCAGACACCACGTCCTGCACTGACCGTTGGCCTCAGTCCCGCACAACTCTCTGCTACACACCGTCTGCCGTCACCGCGCCGTTCTCAGCACCTGCTAAGCAAAGGCACAACCCATTGGCTACCGGGATTATACAATTGACCAATCAGAGCGCAGGTTGTTAAACAGTGTTGTGAGGTGGCAAATAACGGATGTGACCTTAAACGTGACGTAGTTTGCCGCCGCCATATTGGTTATGGGCAAAATAAACCCTTAAAAAAACACAAAGTACCCCGAAAATTAATGATTATTTTTCTCAAAATTCCAAGTTCGATGTAATGTTGAAAAATAACACAATTCTGCTATTATTATTTAGGTTTCGTTTTTACGGCATTGTGTACTAAAAGTGACATTGGAAACGTGATTTTTCTGCTCAGTACATTTGCTGGGACACCAAACTTTATTTTTTTATATTTGGAGGTTTAAAAAAATGTGACGCAAGTAATGTCTTTCTCCTCCTCGTTGCGCGGCGAGCCGTTGTTTCTACTACTCCCATTATGGGATGTGTTCGAGGATTTGTGAGTTTTTTCTTTATATTATTCTAAGTAGCATTTTACAGATTAAGGCCGTATTCACACTGTGAGTAAATGTTGTGGGTTTTTTTTCTCCGCTTTTTTTTGTGCAGTAAACTGCTGAAGCCGAGGATGTGATTCCATGCGAACGCTACGTTTACAGTTTGAGTTTTCTTCGATGCATTTTTTCTTCCTTATGAGCACGAAAAACTGCATTAAAAAAAAACGCAATTGCATTTTTACGTTTAGGCCGGCGTCACACTAAAGAGGAATACGGACGAGTGAGAGGCGTGAAAATCACGCATTACACACGGACCAATATTTCTCTATGCCGCAGCTCTGATCATGCGTATATTTCTCAGGCGTATGTTACGGTGCGAGACACCCGCAGCATGGATTGTCATCGTATTACGCCCGTTGTACGCCAATGAAAGTCTATGGGTGCGAGAAAAATACGGATTACACACGGACCACACGTGTGACTTGCGAGAAATACACACCGGTGTCCTTTAGAAAAGCCGGCAATTCAGTGCGTTATACTGTAAAATCACACTGACAGGTTTAATAAAGAATAGAAAGAATAGATATATACACATAGAATACATATATATATACAGTACAGACCAAAAGTTTGGACACACCTTCTCATTTAAGATTTTTCTGTATTTTCATGACTGTGAAAATTGTACATTCGCACTGAAGGCATCAAAACTATGAATTAACACATGTGGAATTATATACTTAGCAAAAAAGTGTGAAACAACTGAAAATATGTCTTATATTCTAGGTTCTTCAAAGTACCCACCTTTTGCTTTGATGACTGCTTTGCACACTCTTGGCATTCTCTTGATGAGCTTCAAGAGGTAGTCACAGGAAATGGTCTTCCAACAGTCTTGAAGGAGTTCCCAGAGATGCTTAGCACTTGTTTGCCCTTTTGCCTTCACTCTGCGGTCCAGCTCACCCCAAACCATCTCGATTGGGTTCAGGTCTGGTGACTGTGGAGGCCAGGTCATCTGGCATAGCACCCCATCACTCTTCTTCTTGGTCACATAGCCCTTACACAGCCTCGAGGTGTGTTTGGGGTCATTGTCCTGTTGAAAAATAAATGATGGTCCAACTAAACGCAAACCAGATGGAATAGCATGCCACTGCAAGATGCTGTGGTAGCCATGCTGGTTCAGTATGCCTTCAATTTAGAATAAATCCCCAACAGTGTCACCAGCAAAGTGCCCCCACACCATCACACCACCTCCTCCATGCTTCACGGTGGGAACCAGGCATGTAGAGTCCATCCGTTCACCTTTTCTGCGTCGCACAAAGACACAGTGGTTGGAACCAAAGATCTCAAATTTGGACTCATCAGACCAAAGCACAGATTTCCACTGGTCTAATGTCCATTCCTTGTGTTCTTTAGCCCAAACAAGTCTCTTCTGCTTGTTGCCTGTCCTTAGCAGTGGTTTCCTAGCAGCTATTTTACCATGAAGGCCTGCTGCGCAAAGTCTCCTCTTAACAGTTGTTGTAGAGATGTGTCTGCTGCTAGAACTCTGTGTGGCATTGACCTGGTTTCTAATCTGAGCTGCTGTAAACCTGCGATTTCTGAGGCTGGTGACTCGGATAAACTTATCCTCTGAAGCAGAGGTGACTCTTGGTCTTCCTTTCCTGGGGCGGTACTCATGTGAGCCAGTTTCTTTGTAGCGCTTGATGGTTTTTGCAATTGCACTTGGGGACACTTTCAAAGTTTTCCCAATTTTTCGGACTGACTGACCTTCATTTCTTAAAGTAATGATGGCCACTAGTTTTTCTTTACTTAGCTGTTTTTTTCTTGCCATAAAACAAATTCTAACAGTCTATTCAGTAGGACTATCAGCTGTGTATCCACCAGACTTCTGCACAACACACTGATGGTCCCAACCCCATTTATAAGGCTGGGGTCACACTAGCGACAAAATCGGACGACTGCAATGCGATGAAATATCGCATTGCAGTCGGACCTATGTTAATCTATGGAGCAGCTCCCAGTATCAGATTTTTTGTGGTCCGTTTTAAACGTCCGAGTGCAATCGCAGCATGCTGCGATTGTCACCGATTGTGGGTCGACTATCGCCAATGCAAGTCAATGGGAGCGCTGAAAAATCTGATTACAAACGGATCGCACGTGTGACTTGCGATTAAATCGCACCGGTGTCCTTTAGAAAAGCCGGCAATTAATCCCCACGCTATACTGTAAAATCACACTGACAGCTTTATTAAAGAATAGAATCAATACATATACACACATAGAATACATATATATATATATATATGTCATTGTGACATATATATATACATATATTTATAGTTCCTAGACTTCTACATACTGTAATAGCCGCTAATTCAATTGCCGGCTTTTGTGAAATCACAGAAGCCGTCATGAAATGATACATTGTTTAGACACAGTTAACCATGTAATTTCCTGTATTTTGATATATGGTTTGAACTTACAATAACATAAGTGTATGTGTACAAAATTTCAGACATGTAGGGGTTAATTAAAGGTGTAAATTCGTTGTAAAAAAATGCGGGGGTTCCCGCTGTATTTTCTCCACCAGACAGACAAAGCAAGCGAGTGGGGGCAGATAATAATAGCCTAGGGAGGGTAAATTTTTTTTGTGCCCCCCCTGGCTACTGACATCTGCCCCCAGACACCCCAGAAAGGGCAAATCTAATTAGAGATTTGACACATTTTTTTTACAACGAATTTACACCTTTAATTAACCCCTACATGTCTGAAATTTTGTACACATACACTTATGTAATTGTAAGTTCAAACCATATATCAAAATACAGGAAATTACATGGTTAACTGTGTGTAAACAATGTATCATTTCATGTCGGCTTCTGTGATTTCACAAAAGCCGGCAATTGAATTAGCGGCTATTACAGTATGTAGAAGTCTAGGAACTATAAATATATATATATACACATGTCACAATGACATGTGTATATATATATGTGTTCTATGTGTATATATCTATTCTTTCTATTGTGATTTAAATACTATTCTTTTGGATCCATTATATGTCATTTTTGCAAGCCTGCGAGAAATTCTCGCAATTCGGATGTAAATCGGATGTGACAACTACGGTCAGATGCGACTAAATCGCATCAACTACAAAAAATCGGATGCTAGTCGCATCAATGTTCATGAAATTTTAATCCGATTATCGACCGACTAAAACGGTCAGATTTTTTACTCGGTGTGTGTGACTCCAGCCTAAGGCCAGAAACCCCACTTATTAAACCTGACAGGGCACACCTGTGAAGTGAAAACCATTCCCGGTGCCTACCTCTTGAAGCTCATCAACAGAATGCCAAGAGTGTGCAAAGCAGTCATCAAAGCAAAAGGTGGCTACTTTGAAGAATCTAGAATATAAGACATATTTTCAGTTGTTTCACACTTTTTTGTTAAGTATATAATTCCACATGTGTTAATTCATAGTTTTGATGCCTTCAGTGTGAATGTACAATTTTCATAGTCATGAAAATACAGAAAAATCTTTAAATGAGAAGGTGTGTCCAAACTTTTGGCCTGTACTGTTTATACATGTCATTGTGACATATATATACATATATTTATAGTTCACACACTTCTACATAGTATAATAGCCGCTAATTCAATTGCCGGCTTCTGTGAAATTACAGAACCCGACATGAAATGACACATGGTTTACATACAGTAAACCATTTCATTTCATGTAGTTTGGTATATGGTTTTGATTACCAATTACATGAGTGTATGTGTGCAAAATTTCATACATGTAGGTGCTAATTAAATGTGTAAATTCGTTGAAAAAAAATGCATGGGCTCCTGCGGTATTTTCTCCACCAGACAGGGAAAGCCAGTGAGTGGGGGCAGTTTAATAGCCTAGGGAGGATGCATTTTTTTGTGCCACCCCCCCCGGCTACTAACATCTGCCCCCAGCCACCCCAGAAAATGCACATCTATGATTAGATGCGCCTTTTCCGGCACTTAGCCCGTCTATTCCCATTGCCCTGTAGCGGTAGCTAATGGGTTAATAATGGGTTAAGGCCACCTTGCTGTTGGAAGGTGACCTTAAGCCAGGTTAATAATAAAGAGTTGTCAATTAGACAACTATCTATTATTAATCCTATTTTATTAAGTGGTTAAAAAAAACCACACACATGAAGTAAAAAGCATTTTAATGAAATAAATACACAGTTTTTTACAATATTTTATTGTACTGGTAATCCTTCAGAATCCCTTGTTGTCCTGTAATAAAAAAAAAAATAAATAAAACAACCATATTCTTCCCTCTCCGGCGCTCAGTCAGGTCCCCCGCTGCAGTCCATCTGAAAGGGTTAACATGTTTACAGCGAGGACCGCTGGTAATGCTGGCATCCTCGCTGTAAACCCCCGAATGAATGAGCTCATCTCCCGGCTGACAGGAGATGAAGTGATTAGCTGGGAAGCTTAATTGATTGTTTCCCACGGTAATCAGTTCAATTCAGGTCAGCCGGGGGCTCCCTTTGACGTCACTGATGATGTCGGAGTCCCGGCTGACCTGAATTGAACTGATTAGTGTGGGAAACAATCAATTAAGCTTCCCAGCTAATCACTTCATCTCCTGTCAGCCGGGAGATGAGCTCATTTATTCGGGAGTTTACAGCGAGGCTGCCAGCATTAACAGCGGTCCTCGCTGTAAACGTTTTAACCCTTTCAGATGGATTTCAGCGTGGGATTTGACTGAGCGCCAGAGAGGTAAGAATATGGTTGTTTTATTTATTTTTTTTATTACAGGAGAGCAAGGGATTCGTAAGGATTACCAGTACAATAAAATATGGTCTCAAAAACTGTGTATTTATTTCATTAAAATGCTTTTTACTTAATGTGTGTGTTTTTTTTAACCACTTAATACAATAGGATTAATAATAGATAGTTGTCTAATTGACAACTCTCTATTATTAACCTGGCTTAAGGTCACCTTCCAATAGCAAGGTGGCCTTAACCCATTATTAACCCATTAGCCACCGCTACAGGGCAATGGGAATAGACGGGCTAAGTGCCTGAAAAGGCGCATCTAATCATAGATGTGCCTTTTCTGGGGTGGCTGAGGGCAGATGTTAGTATCCAGGGGGGGCACAAAAAAATGCACCCTCCCTAGGCTATTATTATCTGCCCCCACTCACTGGCTTTCCTTGTCTGGTGGAGAAAATACCGCGGGAGCCCACACATTTTTTTTCAACGAATTTACACATTTAATTAGCACCTACATGTATGAAATTTTGCACACATACACTCATGTAATTGGTAATCAAAACCATATATCAAACTACATGAAATGAAATAGTTTACTGTATGTAAACCATGTGTCATTTCATGTCGGGTTCTGTAATTTTACAGAAGTCGGCAATTGAATTAGCGGCTATTATACTATGTAGAAGTGTATGAACTATAAATATATATATATGTCACAATGACATATATATATACAGTCATGGCCAAAAGTTTTGAGAATGACACAAATATTAATTTTTACAAAGTCTACTGCTTCACTTTTTCTAATGGCAATTTGCATATACTCCAGAATGTTATAAAGAGTGATCAGCTTAACAGCAATTACTTGCAAAGTCAATATTTGGCTAGAAAATGAACTTTATCCCCCAAAACACATTTCAACATCATTGCAGCCCTGCCTTAAAAGGACCAGCTAACCTCTTTTCAGTGATTGCTCCATTAACACAGGTGTGGGTGTTGATGAGGACATGGCTGGAGATCAATCTGTCATGATTAAGTAAGAATGACACCACTGGACACTTTAAAAGGAGGCTGGTGCTTGGCATCATTGTTTCTCTTCTGTTAACCATGGTTATCTCTAAAGAAACACGTGCAGTCATCATTGCAATGCACAAAAATGGCCTAACAGGGAAGAGTATCGCAGCTAGAAAGATTGCACCTCAGTCAACAATCTATCGCATCATCAAGAACTTCAAGGAGGGAGGTTTCATTGTTGCCAAAAAGGCTTCAGGGTGCCCAAGAAAGACCAGCAAGCGCCAGGACCGTCTCTTAAAAGTGTTTCAGCTGCGGGATCGGGCTACCAGCAGTGCAGAGCTTGCTCAGGAATGGCAGCAGGCAGGTGTAAGTGCATCTGCACGCACTGTGAGGCGGAGACTCTTGGAGCAAAGCCTGGTCTCAAGGAGGGCAGCAAAGAAGCCACTTCTCTCCAGAAAAAAACATCATGGACAGACTGATATTCTGCAAAAGGTACAGGCAGTGGACTGCTGAGGACTGGGGTAAAGTTATTTTCTCTGATGAATCCCCTTTTTGATTGTTTGGGACATCAGGAAAATGCCTCATTCGGAGAAGACAAGGTGAGCGCTACCACCAGTCTTGTCTCATGCCAACTGTTAAGCATCCTGAAACCATTCATGTGTGGGGTTGCTTCTCAGCCAAGGGAATCGGCTCTCTCACAGTCGTGCCTAAAAACACAGCCATGAATAAAGAATGGTACCAGAATGTCCTCCAAGAGCAACTTCTCCCAACCCTCCAAGAGCAGTTTGGCGATCAACAATGCCTTTTCCAGCATGATGGAGCACCTTGCCATAAAGCAAAGGTGATAACTAAATGGCTCAGGGAACAAAACATAGAGATTTTGGGTCCATGGCCTGGAAACTCCCCAGATCTTAATCCCATTGAGAACTTGTGGTCAATCATCAAGAGACGGTTGGACAAACAAAAACCTAAAAATTCTGACAAAATGAAAGCATTGATTGTGCAAGAATGGACTGTTATCTGTCAGGATTTGGTCCAGAAGTTGATTGAGAGCATGCCAGGGAGAATTGCAGAGGTCCTGAAGAAGAAGGGTCAACACTGCAAATATTGACTTGCTGCATTAACTCATTCTAACTGTCAATATAAGCTTTTGTTACTCATATGTTTGCAATTATTATATTTCTGTCTGTGATAAAAACATCTGTCAAACACACATAAAAACCAGAGGGCAGCAGATCATGTGAAAATATAATATTTGTGTCATTCTCAAAACTTTTGGCCATGACTGTATATATATATATATATATGTGTATTCTATGTGTGTATATCTATTCTTTCTTTTGTGATGTGAAAACTGTCATTGGGATCCATTATATGTCGGTTTTGCAAGCCGGCGAGAAAATCTTGCCGTACGGATGCCATACGGATGCTTACATGTGCAAAATACGCAGCCACACCTTGACAACGGATGAAATACGGATTACTGTGCCGGGAACATTTCTGCGTATTACGGCCGTACAATACGGTCCGTATTTTTATACGTTGAGTGTGACTCCAGCCTTAGAAGAAAAATTTTTGTTGCAAAGAATAAAAAAAGGCTTAAAAAAATGCTTCAAAATTGCACCAAAAATGCATCAAATAAGGAGAAAAAGGCATTAAAAACCCCACGCGATAATAATTAGAAAAGACTTATTATTGCTTCAGCAGAAAGAAAACTGCACTTACGCTGGGTGTGAACAACACCTTGAATTTAGTGTTACTTTTTTTGGCAATTTGGCAATTTTTTTTTCAAGAAACTGAATGTCCCCTGAAACGTATTAAATAAATTTGGTAAATGGACAAACTTCAGGGTAAAAACATGGCTGCCACCTTTCAAAAACAGCGCCACCGGATTTGTGAACTTTTCCAGAACTGTGTTATCACCTGCTCATTGCTGAATTCTCTCCAGAAGAATAAGTTCCAAACGTTTTCCCGTGCATGGTGCCAGGCCGCTTTGTCATAGGACACAGCCCAACGTCCATATGGTGGCCTGGAGGGGTTATTTGCCCTGACTTATACTAATTGGATCTTGTGCTCATTGTTGTTTGGGACTTTGTCCTACAGGGGCTTCCATCCCTCTCCCATCTCCAAATATCTACCGGTTTGTGTCTACGGCCCGGGGTCACACTTGCGAGTGCAATGCGAGAAATTCGCCTCAATACCCGGCACTGCAGGCAGGCACTCAGACCGGAGCATTCAGCTGCATAGAAATACATGCAGCCGCACACACCGGTCCCGAGTGCCGGGTAGTGATTCGAGAGACTTGCGTGAGTTTCTCGCATTGTTCTCGCAAGTGTGACCCCGGCCTACAGCTCCTATTCAGGCCTACATGTTCCCATGGTTACAGAATGCAAACAGACCCTGATCCATACTTTCCAACAGTCCTAATTTTTCTTGGACAATATTAGAATCCCAAGCCCCAAAAGGGGCACATTTTGCATATAGAAAGTCTGTATATTGGGAATATTACTAGGTTGTTTCACTGTCTTCAGGTCAAAAATGGCCCATTTTTGTTCTTATTTTATTCCCGCTGCTCTCCTGAGTATTCCGCTTTTTTTTGTTTTTTAATCCGTCGTACGGTTCCAGAGATATGGACCTTTTTATTTCGTTCTAATTTTTATGGTCTTACAAGGGAGCGTGGCTCATAGAATAATTATACAGAACTATTGTAAAGGCACGCCCCTGAGGATCCTGCGAGCAACGCCCTGTTACTAAAAAGGTCCATATCTCTGAAACCATATGACTGATTTAAAAAAATAAGAGGAATACTCAGGAGGAGCGACAGGAATAAAATATGAGCAAAAACTGGACCCAACTGACGTGAAAACAGGTTCTCTTTTTAAGTGTGCTGATTTTAAGTAATACAGTATTGGTAAGTATGTTGATCCTGTAGTCATGTGTAACGTCCTTCCACCTACCTCACAGCTTGCAACATTTATGTTTTATTTAAAGGGGTTAACCGTTCACCAATTTTAAAAATGTTCTAAATGAGAAAAAAAAAATGTATTTCCCTACAGGACCGATGCCCCTACTGGCTTCTTTTTGCTGCAGAGGATCTTCTGTGTCTGCTGCAGCCAATAAGAAGCCTTGAATGTCCTGGAATAAACATCTCTCCTCCTGTTTTGATAGAATGGGAAGGCTGCAGTCAATCAGCCGATTACTGGCTGCAGCGGTCATGCAGTAAGAAGTCAGCATGGAAACAGTCTAGTAGGTATGAATTTTTTTTTATTACTTTTCATTTTTCCACCAAACTGGGCCCATTTAGAATATGTGGACAACCCAGAATAAAACAGATTAATTTCAAAAGTCTGCATACCCTTAAGTCTCATGCCCTGCTGCCCTCACTGTTCTCCATTTGAGAAAGTAAACTGCAATTTCAGAAGAAACCACTCCATAAAAAGCCGTCGTGACAATAATGAATATAAATCCGCCTGGATTCTGGTAAGAAGAAGAAGGGAGCGGCGTTTACTGCGTTACGTTCCATTTAATGTGCAGAACAGCGATCTTATAATATTTATTTTCGGAGACGTTTAGCCGAAGGCCATAAACACAGCAATAATTGATGCAATTGATATTCTTATAGTCGCCGGCTGTCCCAGTTTTTAAAAGATTTGTCTTAAACATTGGTTTCTGTTCAGCGATGGCCGGCTTTACGCTCGTTAATATGCGGCTGATAAGTGCCGCTCGCTTTGCTATTTGCATCCGTTCACTGTCTGCTGTCCTGTTAGAGGGGATCTGAGTGTTGTAAGTACTTTTTAGGTCACTTGTGTTTTTGCATTGTGCTATTACGATAAATTAGTACTAATTACTACAATGCACGTCCAAGTATACTTCTCTCTATTTTCTCCTGGATTCTTGGCCATGGAGGAAAGTCTTGGTAGAAATTGCTGGTTGTATCTTGGTAGAAATTGCTGGTTGTATGTGTCTTTTGATTACATTGACCTCAATGGTAGTTGTATACAGGTTTATTAATATGTACCTAAACAGCATTATATCCACATCCCATGCATACCCCAAACCCAATGTATGGGGTTTTTGGCATACACTGGAAACGTTCTGCATGGAATTCAGTGCAAGAGTCAGATTTCTGCCATGGAAAATGCATGAAAGATTTCTGTATGCAGTGAGCTCCCCCTAGTGGTGTCCTTGTGCACTTCAGATATTACTGTATGGCTCTGTGTGGAGGAAGCCGTACTATTTACCCGTGGTAATGCTGCGGCTTTGGGGGTCTCTTACTGGACTGGAAGTGATGACATCCTGCCTACCTAATTCAGCAGTGGCAGGCAGAAGTGGCTGGAGAAATGGGGGACTCCAGGGCTATGTTTAACTTCTTTCTTTTAGAAGGTTCCCTACTTTCTGTAATCTTTAGAAAACTCATAGAAAATCACGAGGCTGAAGTTGGTTTCTTATTCAGCAATTTTTTCTTTTCCGTTTTTTAATAGGTTTAACAACAAAAAATAAACATCCCAATAATAACATACAATGCAGCGAGGAGCCCTGATGTGAATGTTCTGCCCATCTGAGTACAGGGCAGTATGTTTTGTACTGTGTTCTGGTTTGTTTGTTATAGCACGATCCAGTGGTAGCTGAATTTATAGCCTGTGCCTTTAACAAGCAGATAGAGTATTGCATTGTGGGATTGAAGCAAGGTATGCTGGGAAGAAGAATCTCCATTTTCTTCCATGTACTTCAGGGAATACACGTGTTCATGTGCTCTCCTGTAACCTCTCCAACTTGAGTTTGCTATCCTGGTACAGCATATCTGGTAAGATCAATATCTTCTCTAGCAATGCAGTGTTTAGGAGGTTATTAACTGTACAGCAGCCAGTGCATAGGAGATGTTATTAGAATCCTGTGTAAAGTTTGCATCATACTGTATACTTTCCTGTTAATTGTAAAGTGTCAGCTGTGTGCCCAATACTTATCTATGTCATTTGTATTTTTATAGTTTTACCGCGCATGTTCTATACTGTTCACCAATAAACAAGTTAGACTACAGAGGACAGTCTGCTGATTTGGAGTACGGAATCGTGGTTTAGGCTGTATGCTAGATTGCACACCATGTCAACGTGTATGAAGGCAGAACAGTAAAACAGATACTAGACGCCTGCGATAGTGAATACGACTTAAGAAGCCGCTTGTACCCACACTGCACTGCCTGCGGATACTGCAGCGGCCGCCATACAGTCACAAGTACCGAGAGTGCAGCCCGCCATCAAGCGCTTCATCATTCCCGCCACGCAGAAGCCGCCGCGCATAGACTGTTTCCCGCTAATATACTCAGCAGTACGCAGCTAAGCGCACAATGTTTCAAAACAGCACATCCTCACTCAAAACAAGGTCACGAGCAAGCTCCAGCAGGTCGTCATTAGCAGAGCTCTCTGCCGTCGCTCGTGCAGAAGCCGAGGCAGCCAAGGCAAGATCCTCCTTCGCTGAAAGAGAGATGCACCTAAAGCTGAGACAGGCGTAGCAAGATGCAGATAATGCACGTTTGCAGGCAGAGAGAGAAGCGGAAACTGCACGTTTGCAAGCAGAGAGAGAGGCCGAAACCGCACACCTGCAAGCTAAAACGGCACGTTTGCAAGCAGAGAGAGAAGCGGAAACTGCACGTTTGCAAGCAGAGAGAGAAGTGGAAACTGCACGTTTGCGAGCAGAGCTAGAAAGACTTGCGGCAGACAAAGAGACAGCAGCTGCAATTGCTAAAGCAGAGTATTTGGAAGCTATGAAGGATCCTGATTGTGAGGGACGCAGCAATATTCGCGGACCAGATCTAGGACAGCAAGATCCAGCCGTCAACATTCTGGCATGGATAACAGCCCTGATGCACCACATCGACCAGAATACGCCGGCTACCAGCGATCCAACCCCGGACTTCATTACCACAAACAAGGAGTCGTCCAGCGCAGAGATGTCGACCACAGCGGCTGTTCCACTGAGCAGAAGGTACAGCTCCTATCCCGCCTTAAAGAGACACCTCCTTCACCGAGAAGGTACTGGACAGACTATACGAAGTCAGAAGCGTCTCACAAGTATGGTGATGCACCACACACTAGACATGACTATAACACACCAGCTCATGCCAGCACTGACCAAGCCACCATAGACTTTGCAAAGTTCCTTGCCCGCCAAGAACTGGTTACAAAAGGACTTGTAAAGTTCACTGATAAACCCGAGAACTATAGGTCATGGCGAGCCTCGTTCCGGAATGCCATTCATGGTCTGGACTTTTCTAATAGTGAGGAGTTAGACCTCCTAGTAAAGTGGCTCGGAAGTGAGTCGGTCGAGCATGCCAAAAGACATCAATATAAAACATCCACACATAGGTCTACGCAAAGTGTGGGAAAGACTTGATTAATGCTATGGGACAGTAAAAGTCATAGAGAATGCTTTATACAAAAGAATTGATGATTTTCCTAAGATAGCTTTTGATAACCTATAGGTCCTTAGAGAATTGAGTGATTTATTGATAGAGTTACAGGTTGCCCAGGAGGAAGGAGCCTTGCCCGGATTGACATTCTTAGACACCGCTAGGGGTGTCAATCCGATAATACAAAAACTTCCTTACAGTCCACAAAACTAACATTGTTTCCACAGGCCCTCCTCACAATGCGAGTAAACCCCCTCCAGACGAGAACAAGCCTCAGGATGTCAGTAAACAGTGTCCTCTACACAAGAAACCACATCCTCTACTAAAATGCAGAGCCTTCAGGGAGAAGTCTTTTGGAGGATTGCAAAGGTTTGCTCAAAGAGAACAACATCTGCTTCAAATGTTGTGCCACAACCTCTCACCTCGCCAGGAACTGTGAAGCTAGCGTGAAATGTGCAGAATGCAGCAGCACGGATCACAATACAGCCTTGCACCCTGGACCACCTCCACGAGTGTTGTCACAAGCAGAGGAGCACGATGGGAAGGAGAAGAACACTGATGAAGATACCCCTGTGGTCAGCTCTCAATGTACGGAGATCTGTAAGGGACTCACAGGAGGAAGGTCCTATTCAAAAATCTGCCTTGTTCAAGTCTACCCTGCAGGTCACAAGGACAAAGCCCTCAAGATATATGCAATCCTGGATGACCAAAGTAACAGGTCTTTAGTCAGGTCCATCTTCTTTGACAACTTCAGCATTGTAGGCCCTGGTTCTCCCTACTCCCTGAGGACGTGTTCAGGTACCGTTGAGACGGTGGGGAGAAAAGCAACCGGATACAAGGTGGAGTCCATAGATGGTCAAACCTGCCTATCGCTACCAACCATCCTGGAGTGCAACCAGATTCCCAACAACAGGTCAGAGATACCATCACCGGAGGTGGTGACACATCACCCCCATCTGAAGCGTATAGCCCACCTGATACCTGAGTTGAATCCAGAAGCCCCAATAGCCCTACTCCTGGGAAGAGATATACTACGAGTCCACAAGACTAGAGAATATATAAATGGCTCCAGAAATGCTCCGTAAGCTCAGAGGCTCGACCTTGGATGGGTCATCATAGGAGACGTCCGTCTAGGAGGAGCACACAAGCCGGCCTCAGTCAACAGTATGCTCACCAGCACACTAGAAAATGGACATCCGTCTCTATTCTGGCCATGTCACAATAGTCTGCTGGTAAAGGAATTGCCAAACAGCACTCCCCTACATTGCCCTTTCTCAGTACCTACCAACGAAGACCACGCCTGTGAAGGTGAACAAGACCACATGGGATGTACAGTCTTCCACAGGACAAAGGAAGACGACAAGGTAGCAATGTCCATAGAAGATAGGATGTTCCTGGACATCATGGATAGACAAACAGTCAAAGACAAATCGAACAGTTGGTTCGCACCCTTACCATTTTGACCTCAGAGAAGGCGCCTACCCAACAACAGGGAACTGGTCTACAGCCTGTTCATCTCCCTCAGACACAAGCTTAAGAAGTCACCTGAGACGAAGGAACACTTCTTTACCTTCATGGGAAGGATATTCCAGAACAACCACACAGAGATTGCACCTGCACTTCGGCCCTCAGAGGAGTGTTGGTGCCTGCCCATCTTCGGAGTATACCATCCCAAGAAGCCAGGTCAAATAAGAGTGATATTCGACTCAAGTGCCAAATGTGAAGACGTCTCATTAAATGATGTCCTACTGTTGGGCCCAGACCTCAATAACAGACTTCTGGAAGTACTACTCTCTTTCCGCAGAGATACGGTGGCATTTATGGCTGACATACAACAGATGTTCCACTGTTTTCTTGTCAAAGAGGAACACAGAAACTACTTGAGGTTCTTCTGGTACCAGGACAACGACCCAGACAAAGACATCACAGAGTACCGGATGAGGGTACACATCTTTGGGAACAGCCCTTCCCCAGCAGTCACTATCTACGGCCTACGTAATTCTGCCAAAGAAGGCGAAGAAAGGTATGGGTCAGATCCTTCGTAGAAAAGGACTTCTACGTAGACGACTGTTTGAAGTCCACACCAACAAATGAGGCTGCAATCAGTCTACTAAAAAGGCTCAAGAAATGCTTGCTCAGTCTAACCTAAGGTTACACAAGATTTCTTCCAACAGTCGAGAGTTGATGGAAGCATTTCCCTCTCAAGACTATTCTAGCGATCTAAAGGACCTAGACCTAAGCATCGACACTCTTCCCATGCAGCGGAGTCTTGGATTGCTTTAGGATCTGAAGACGGATGCCTTCACCTTTCAGATCAGTAAAGACGAGAAGCCCTTCATGCGCAGATTAGTTCTTTCTTTCGTGAATAGTTTATACGACCCCCTGGGATTCGTAGCTCCAGTTACTGTCCAAGGGAAAATGATGCTAAGAGACTTCACCCAAGACACATCTGATTGGGATGATCCACTGCCAGCAGAAAAGGCAGACCTGTGGGCAGAGTGGAAGAGGTCTCTCGAGGCCTTGACCGACCTTCGTGTGAAACGACCGTATGCTCCTGTGCCATCCACAGAAGTCAAGACACAAAGACTTTGTATCTTCTGCGACGCATCAGTCAAAGCAATCGCAGCAGTAGCATACCTCAAAACCATAGATGTCAATGAACATAGCCACATCGGGTTTGTGATGAGCCAGACTAAACTGGCACCACTCCGCGAACACACGGTACCAGACTGCAACTCTGCGCTGCTGATCTCACAGTCGAGTTGGCCGAGCTAATCTCAGGTGTGATGAATCTGGAGACCAAAGAAGTAGAGTTCCACACTGATAGCAAGGTACTGGGATAAATCTGCAATGAAACGCGACGCTTTTATGTCTACGTCAGCAACCGGATACTGAGGATAAGAAGATCTACCTGCTCTAGTCAGTGGCACTATGTACCTACTCACCTCAATCCTGAGGACCATGCGACTAGATCCGTTGCTTCAAGTCATCTTAAGGACACTACCTGGTTCACAGGCCCTGCTTCCTTATACCGTTCGATGCCCCACATCGACAGGCCTGAAACGTTCGAACTGGTGGATCCAGATGCCGACGAGGAGCTCTGTCCTCGAGTGTCTGCTCTGCATACAGGTATTTTAAGTCATTACCTGGAATCTCATCGGTTCAGCAGGTTCTCAACCTGGAAGTCACTTGTTCGAGCCGTTGCTTGTCTACTTCATGTGGCCCAGTCCTACAAGTCAGCATTACCTGCAAGCCAGAGATCTTGTAAATGTTGGCATCACTGCAAGCATGCTTTTACCGCCCTCCACTTGGAAAGAGCCAAGGTTACAATACTTCGTGTTGTGCAAAGGGAAACCTACCCAGAGAAATAGACAACCTCAACAAAGGTCAACCCATTTCTAGAGACAGTGCCTTGAAAAAGCTTGATCCGACCATTCTCACTCACGCCATGCTACTCACTCAGAAAACCAACAAACCCAACGCTGCACTGGGAGAATTCAGCAACAAGGACCTCTACAGACGTCAATGGAGACAAGTTCAAAGTCTCGCCAATACTTTCTGGGACAGATGGAGAAAATAATATCTCTCTACCCTACAGCCTAGGAAGAAGTGGCAGATCGACAAGCCGAACATCAAACCAGGTGATATTGTGCTCATGAAGGACAGCCAGTCACATCGAAATGAGTGGCCACTAGGCCTCATCACCAAGGTATTCCCAAGCATGGATGAGAAGGTGCGCAAGGTCGAGGTCAAAGTGTGGAAGGCTGGGGAGAGTAAACAATTCCTCAGACCAGTTGCAGAACTAGTTTTACTGCTTTCGCCAAAAGAGCCTGTATGTGGCATCAGTTGATGCCAAGCGGGGAAAGTTCTGCCCATCTGAGTACAGGGCAGTATGTTTTGTACTGTGTGCTCGTTTGTTTGTTATAGCACCATCTAGTGGTGGCTGAATTTATAGCCTGAGCGTTTAACAAGCAGATAGAGTATTGCATTGTGGGATTGAAGCAAGGAATGCTGGGAAGAAGAAGCTCCATTTTCTTCCATGTACAGTACAGACCAAAAGTTTGGACACACCTCATTCAAAGATTTCTGTATTTTCATGACTATGAAAATTGTAGAATCACACTGAAGGCATCAAAACTATGAATTAACACATGTGGAATTATACATTACACTTTACAAAAAAGTGTGAAACAACTGAAAATATGTCTTATATTCTAGATTCTTCAAAGTAGCCACCTTTTGCTTTGATTACTGCTTTGCATGCAGAAAAGGTAAACGGATGGACTCTATATGCCTGGTTCCCACCGTGAAGCATGGAGGAGGTGGTGTGATGATGTGGGGTTGCTTTGCTGGTGACACTGTTGGGAATTTATTAAAAATTGAAGGCATACTGAACCAGCATGGCTACCACAGCATCTTGCAGCAGCATGCTATTCCATCCGGTTTGCGTTTAGTTGGACCATCATTTATTTTTCATCAAGGCAATGACCCCAAACACACCTCCAGGGTGTGTAAGGGCTATTTAACCAAGAAGGAGAGTGTTGGGGTGCTATGCCAGATGACCTGGCCTCCACAGTCACCAGACTTGAACCCAATCGAGATGGTTTGGGGTGAGCTGGACAGCTCACCGCTTCAATTTTGAATAATCCCCAACAGTGTCACCAGCAAAGCACCCCCACACCATCTCCTCCATGCTTCACTGTGGGAACTAGGCATCTAAAGTCCATCCGTTTACCTTTTCTGCGTGCAAAGCAGTAATCAAAGCAAAAGGTGGCTACTTTGAAGAACCTAGAATATAAGACATATTTTCAGTTGTTTCACACTTTTTTGTAAAGTGTAATGTATAATTCCACATGTGTTAATTCATAGTTTTGATGCCTTCAGTGTGATTCTACAATTTTCATAGTCATGAAAATACAGTAGAATCTTTGAATGAGAAGGTGTGTCCAAACTTTTGGTCTGTACTGTACGTCAGGGAATACACGTCTTCATGTGCTCTCCTGTAACCTCTCCAACTTGAGTTTGCTATCCTGGTACAGCATATCTGGTAAGATCAATATCTTCTCTAGCAATGCAGTGTTTAGGAGGTTATTAACTGTGTAGCAGCCAGTGCATAGGAGATGTTATTAGAATCCTGTGTAAAGTTTGCATCATACTGTATACTTTCCTGTTAATTGTAAAGTGTCTGCTGTGTGCCCAATACTTATCTATGTCATTTGTATTTTTATAGTTTTACCGCGCATGTTCTATACTGTTCACCAATAAACAAGTTATACTGCAGATGACAGTCTGCTTATTTGGAGTACGGAATCGTGGTTTAGGCTGTATGCTAGATTGCACACCGTGTCAACGTGTATGAAGGCAGAACAGTGAATACACTTGAAAACAGCTATAAAAATTGTAAAACTGGCACAAAAATGGGCATCAAAGTGGGCACCGAAGGGCGTTAATCATAGGGTTAAATTACTTTGGGCCACTGATATAACACTAAGAATACACAGATAAGTGATGCCCCGCATCAAACCCAGGTCCCTCCAGCCTTGCCCAAATGGGTTCTGGGCATCAGAACTGGCATCAAATTGGGCAGACAGTTGAATTTACCCATTTGAATAAGTTACTGATGTTTTTAAGGGGTTAAATGACTTTGGGCCTCTGATCTCACACTTATAATACACAGATAGTGATGCCTCACATCAAACCTTGGTCCTTCTAGCCTGGCCCAAATGGGTTCTGGGCAATCATAATTGGCATCAAATTTGGCAAACTAGCTGATTTTTACACTGGTTTGAATAAGTAACTGATGTTTTTAAGGGGTTGAATGACATTGGGCCACTGATATAACTCTAAGAATACACAGATAGTGATGCCCTACATCAAACCCAGGTCCCTTCAGCCTGGCCCAAATGGGTTCTGGGCATCAGAACTGGCATCAAAGTGGGCAGACAGTCGATTTTGGTTATTTGAATAAGTAACTGATGTTTTTAAGGGCTTAAATGACTTTGGGCCACTGATCTCACATTTACAATACACAGATAATGATGCCCCACATCAAACCCAGGTCCCTCTAGCCTGGCCCAAATGGGTTCTGGGCATCAGAACTGGCATCAAAGTGGGCAAACAGCCAATTTTCATTGATTTGAATACGTTACTGATGTTTTTAAGGGCTTAAATGACTTTGGGCCACTGATCTCACACTACATACACAGATAATGATGCCCCACATCAAACCCAGGACCCTTCAGCCTGGCCGAAATGGGTTCTGGGCATCAGAACTGGCATCAAATTGGGCAGGCAGTCGATTTTGCCCATTTGAATAAGTAACTGATGTTTTTAAGGGCTTAAATGACTTTGGGCCTCTGATCTCACACTTATAATACACAGATAGTGATGCCGATCATCAAACCCAGGTCCCTCTAGCCTGGCCCAAATGGGTTTGGGCATCAGAATTGGCATCAAAGTGGGCAAACAGCCGATTTTCACCGATTTGAATAAGTAACTGATGTTTTTAAAGGGTTTAAATGACTTTGGGCCACTGATGTCACACTAAGAATACACAGATAGTGATGCCGCGCATCAAACCCAGGTCCCTCTAGCCTGGCCCAAATGGGTTCTGGGCATCAGAATTGGCATCAAAGTGGGCAAACAGCTAATTTTCACAGATTTGAATAAGTAATGTTTTTAACCCCTTCATGACCCAGCCTATTTTGACCTTAAAGACCTAGCCATTTTTTGCAATTCTGACCAGTGTCCCTTTATGAGGTAATAACTCAGGAACGCTTCAACGGATCCTAGCGATTCTGAGAATGTTTTTTCGTGAGATATTGGGCTTCATGTTAGTGGTAAATTTAGGTCGATAATTTTTGCGTTTATTTGTGAAAAAAATGGAAATTTGGCGAAAATTTTGAAAATGTAGCAATTTTCAAATTTTGAATTTTTATTCTGTTAAACCAGAGAGTTATGTGATACAAAATAGTTAATAAATAACATTTCCCACATGTCTACTTTACATCAGCAAATTTTGGAAACAAAATTTTTTTCTGTTAGGAAGTTATAAGGGTTAAAAGTTGACCAGCGATATCTCATTTTAACAGCAAAATTTACAAAACCATTTTTTTAGGGACCACCTCACATTTGAAGTCACTTTGAGGGGTCTATATGGCAGAAAATACCCAAAAATGACACTATTATAAAAACTGCACCCCTCAAGCTACTCAAAACTACATTCAAGAAGATTATTAACCCTTCAGGTGCTTCACAGGAACTAAAGCAACGTGGAAGGAAAAAATGGACATTTTAATTTTTCCAACAAAAATTTTCTTTTAGGATCAATTTTTTCATTTTTACATGGGCAACAGGATAAAATGGATTCTAAAATTTGTTGGGCAATTTCTCCTGAGTACACCGATACCTCATATGTAGTCATAAACCACTGTTTGGGTGCACAGCAGGGCTCAGAAGGGAAGGAGCGCCATTTGACTTTTTGAATGGAAAATATGCTGGAATATTTAGCGGTTGCCATGTCGCATTTGGAGAGTCCCTGTGTGCCTAAACATTGGAGCTCCCCACAAGTGACCCCATTTTGGAAACTAGACCTCCCAAGGAACTTATCTAGATGCATAGTGAGCACTTTGAACCCCCAGGTGCTTCACAAATTGATCCGTAAAAAAAAGAAAGTACTTTTTTTTCACAAAAATGTTATTTTAGCCTCAGTTTTTTCATTTTCACATGGGCAACAGGATAAAATGGATCCTAAAATTTGTTGAGCAATTTCTCCTGAGTACACAGATACCTCATATGTGGTCATAAACCACTGTTTGGGCGCACGGCAGGGCTCAGAAGAGAAGGAGCGCCATTTGACTTTTTGAATGGAAAATATGCTGGAATATTTAGCGGTTGCCATGTCGCATTTGGAGAGTCCCTGTGTGCCTAAACATTGGAGCTCTCCCACAAGTGACCCCATTTTGGAAACTATACCCCCCAAGGAACTTATCTAGATGCATAGTGAGCACTTTGAACCCCCAGGTGCTTCACAAATTGATCCGTAAAAAAAAGTACTTTTTTTTCACAAAAAATTTCTTTTAGCCTCAGTTTTTTCATTTTCACATGGGCAACAGGATAAAGTGGATCCTAAAGTTTGTTGGGCAATTTCTCCTGAGTACACAGATACCTCATATGTGGTCATAAACCACTGTTTGGGCAGACGACAGGGCTCAGAAGGGAAGGAGCGCCATTTGACTTTTTGAATGGAAAATATGCTGGAATATTTAGCGGTTGCCATGTCGCATTTGGAGAGTCCCTGTGTGCCTAAACATTGGAGCTCCCCCACAAGTGACCCCATTTTGGAAACTAGACCCCAAAGGAACTTATCTAGATGCATAGTGAGCACTTTGAACCCCAGGTGCTTCACAAATTGATCCGTAAAAAAAAGAAAGTACTTTTTTTTCAGAAAAATTTTCTTTTAGCCTCCGTTTTTTCATTTTCACATGGGCAACAGAATAAAATAGATCCTAAAATTTGTTGGGCAATTTCTCCTGAGTACACAGATACCTCATATGTGGTCATAAACCACTGTTTGGGCGCACTGTAGGGCCCAGAAGGGAAGGAGCGCCATTTGACTTTTTGAATGGAAAATTAGCTTCAATCGTTAGCGGACACCATGACGCGTTTGGAGAACCCCTGTGTGCCTAAACAGTGAAAAAATACCACATTTGACACCATTTTGGAAACTAGACCCCTCATGGAACTTATCTAGATGTGTTGTGAGCACTCTGAACCCACAAGTGCTTCACAGAAGTTTATAACGCACAGCATGGAAAATAAAAAAAAACATTTTTTTTCCTCAAAAATGATTTTTTAGCCCACTATTTTTTATTTTCACAAGGGTAACAGGAGAAATTGGACCACAAAAGTTGTTGTGCAATTTGTCCTGAGTACACCAATACCCCATTTGTGGGGAGGAACCACTGTTTTGGCGCATGGGAGAGCTCAGAAGAGAAGGAGCGCCATTTTGGAATGCAGACTTGATGGAATGTTCTGCGGGCGTCATGTTGCGTTTGCAGAGCCTCTGATGTGCCTAAACAGTAAAAAAAAAACACAAGTGACCCCATTTTGGAAACTAGACCCCCCAAGGAGCTTATCTAGATGTGTAGTGAGCACTTTGAACCCCCAAGTGCTTCACAGAAGTTTATAAACGCAGAGCAGTGAAAATAAAATCATTTTTGTTTCTCAAAAATCATTTTTTAGCCCGCTAATTTTTCTTTTCCCAAGGGTAACAGGATAAATTGGACCCCAAAAGTTGTTGTCCAGTTTTTCCTGAGTACGCTGGTGCCCCATATATGGGAGGACCACTGTTTGGGCGCACGGCAGGGCTCAGAAGGGAAGGAGCGCCATTTGACTTTTTTAATGGAAAATTACCTCCAATCGTTAGCGGACACCATGTCGTGTTTGGAGAGCCCCTGAGTACCTAAACTTTGGAGCTCCCCACAAATGACCCCATTTTGGAAACTAGACCCCCTAAGGAACTTATCTAGATGCACAGTGACCATTTTGAACCCCCAGGTGCTTCACAGAAGTTTATAACGCAGAGCCGTGAAAATAAAAAATCATTTTTTTTCTCAAGAAATGATTTTTTAGCCCCCTATTTTTATTTTCACAATGGTTACAGGAGAAATTGGACCCCAAAAGTTGTCCAGTTTTTCCTGAGTACGCTGGTGCCCCATATATGGAGGGACCACTGTCTAGGCACACGGCAGGGCTCAGAAGGGAAGGAGCGCCATTTGACTTTTTTAATGGAAAATTAGCTCCAATCGTTAGCGGACACCATGTCGTGTTTGGAGAGCCCTGAGTACCTAAACTTTGGAGCTCCCCCACAAGTGACCCCATTTTGTAAATAGACCCCGCAAGGAACTTATCCAAATGTGTGGTGAGCACCTTGAACCCCCACGTGCTTCACAGAAGTTTATAATGCAGAGCCATGAAAATAAAAAATCATTTTTTCCTCAAAAACTGATTTTTTTAACCCGCAATTTTTTATTTTCCCAAGGGTAACAGGAGAAATTGGACCCCAAAAGTTGTTGTACAGTTTGTCCTGAGTACACTGAAATTCCACAAGTGGGAGAAAACTACTGTATGGGCACACGTCGGGGCTCGGAAGGGAAGTAGTGACGTTTTGAAATGCCGACTTTGATGGAATGGTCTGCGGGCGTCATGTTACGTTTGCAGAGCTCCTGATGTGCCTAAACAGTAGAAACTCCCCACAAGTGGCCCCATTTTGGAAATTAGACCCCGCAAGGAACTTTTCTAGATGTGTGGTGAGCACTTTGAATCTCCAAGTTCATCACAGAAGTTTATAACGCAAAGCCGTGAAGATAAAAAATCTTTTTTTTTCCACAAAAATAATTTTTTTAGCCCCCAATTTTTTTTCCAAGAATAAAAGGAGAAATTAGATCCCCAAAGTTGTTGTGCAATTTTTCCTGAGCATTCTGATACCCCATATGTGGGGGTAAACCACTGTTTGGGCACACGTCGGGGCTTGGAATAAAGGGAGCACTGTTCGACTTTTTGAACGCAAAATTTGCAGCAATCAGTGGTGGCGCCATGTCGCGTATGGAGACCCCCTGATGTGCCTAAATGGTGGAAATCCCTCAATTCTAACTCCAACCCTAACCCCAACACACTCCTAACCCCAACCCTAACCCTACACACCCCTAATCCAAACCCTAACCATAACCCTAACCCCAACACACCCCTAACCCTAATCCCAACTCTAACCATAACACTAACCACAAGCCTAACCCTAATCCCAACTCTAACCCCAAAACACCCCTAACACTTATCCTAACTCTAACCCTAACCACAAACCTAACCCTAATTCCAACCCTAACCCTAATTCCAACCCTAACCCTAATTCCAACCCTAACCCTAATTCTAACCCTAACCCAAATTCTAACCGTAACCCTAATTCTAACCCTAATGCTAACCCTAAGGCTAACCCTAACCTTAGTTCTAACTCTAACCTAAGGCTAGGTTCATATTGCGTTTTACCAGCCCATTCAACACATAGCGTTGACGGGCTGGTAACAGTATAGCATAACGCGATCGCGTTATGCTAAACCCGCTAGCGCAGATGAATCAGCAGATTATTAATCTGTGCTAGCGGTGACGGAGCCCAGACGATGCAGCCCGCGTCCGAGGCTCCGTCACTGAATGATGACACTTCGCGAATGCATGCCGCTTTACGGCATGCGTCGCGATGCGCCCGACAATGGGGGTGAAGGGCAGCATTAACGGACTGCGTTACACAGCGTTATACCACGGTGTAACGCAGTCCGTCTAACGGACTGCCATAACACAATATGAACCCAGCCTAACCATAACCTTAATGCCACGTGCACACATTGCGGATTCACTTGCCGATTTTTCTGTGCGGATTTTGCTAAATCCGCAGGTAAAATTACCTGCGGATTTAACGCGGATTAAGGGCCTGTGCACACGTTGCGGATTTACTGCGGTTTTGCTGCGGTTTTTGTGCGGATTTGACCTGCGATTTTACACCTATAATGGAATAGGTGTAAAAACGCTGCGGAATCCGCACAAAGAATTGACATGCTGTGGATTTAAAACCGCACTAAATCTGCGTGGAAAAATCCGCAGCATGTGCACAGCGTTTTTTTTTACATTTATTTACATTGTACTGTACATGGTTTCCGGATCTGCTGAAAAATCTGCAACGTGTGCACAGGAAAAAAAAAATTTCTTTATTTTATTATTTGTCCCTACCTATGGGGGTGATAAATGGGGCGTTTATTTTCTGTTTTTTTTATTTTGATCACTGTGAGAGAGTATCACAGTGATCAAAATAAATTTTTTGACACTGGAGGGCGCACTGCGCATGCGCCGGCCGGCGGTCGCACTGCACATGCGCCCGCCATTTTCCAACATGGCGGCGCCCATGAAGAATCCCGGACCGACGCCGGGACGGTCTCAGGGACATCGGAGGATCGGGAGAGGTGAGTAGGGGGGTCGGAAGGTAAGGGGGGGAATCGGAAGGTGGGGGAGCGGAGGCAAGGAGGAGGGGAGCAGATAGTGATGGCGGCGACAGATCGCCGCCATTTATCGGTGGCGGCGGCCGATCGCCCCCGTCACTCGGTGTGGGTGGGGTCAGATCTCGATGTCCAGCCATGGCAGATGCTATTGCAGCATCGGCCATGGCTGGATTGTAATATTTCACCAAATTTCATTGGTGAAATATTACAAATCGGTCTGATTGGCTGTTTCACTTTTAACAGCCAATCAGAGCGATCGTAGCCACGTGGGGGTTAAGCCACCCCCACTGTGGTGATTCACAAAGGGTTTTGTGCCTGCGGGTCGGGTGATCTTTCAGTGACCCCTGCCACCCGACCCGCAGGAACATGATTTATAGCATGACGCCTACGTACAGTACAGACCAAAAGTTTGGACACACCTTCTCATTCAACTATTTTTCTGTATTTTCATGACTGTGAAAATTGTAGAATCACACTGAAGGCATCAAAACTATGAATTAACACATATGGAATTATACATTACACTTTACAAAAAAGTGTGAAAGAACTGAAAATATGTCTTATATTCTAGGTTCTTCAAACTAGCCACCTTTTGCTTTGATTACTGCTTTGCACGCAGAAAAGGTGAACAGATGGACTCTACATGCCTGGTTCCCACCGTGAAGCATGGAGGAGGTGGTGTAATGATGTGGGGGTGCTTTGATGGTGACACTGTTGGGGATTTATTCAAAATTGAAGGCATACTGAAGCAGCATGGCCACCACAGCATCTTGCAGCGGCATGCTATTCCTTCCGGTTTGCGTTTAGTTGGACCATCATTTATTTTTCAACAGGACAATGACCCAAACACACCTCCAGACTATGTAAGGGCTATTTGACCAAGAAGGAGAGTGTTGGGTTGCTATGCCAGATGACCTGGCCTCCACAGTCACCAGACCTGAACCCAATCGAGATGGTTTGGGGTGAGCTGGACCGCTCACCGCTTCAATTTTGAATAATCCCCAACAGTGTCACCAGCAAAGCATCCCCACACCATCACACCACCTCCTCCATGCTTCACGGTGGGAACCAGGCATGTAGAGTCCATCCGTTCACCTTTTCTGCGTGCAAAGCAGTAATCAAAGCAAAAGGTGTCTACTTTGAAGAACCTCCTAGAATATAAGACATATTTTCAGTTGTTTCACACTTTTTTGTAAAGTGTAATGTATAATTCCACATGTGTTAATTCATAGTTTTGATGCCTTCAGCGTGATTCTACAATTTTCATAGTCATGAAAATACAGAAGAATCTTTGAATGAGAAGGTGTGTCCAAACTTTTGGTCTGTACTGTAGGTGTCATGGGTCGGGATGCCACTGGTTTTCATGATGCCTACGTAGGCGTCATGGGTCGGGAAGGGGTTAAGGGGTTAGATGACCTTGAGCCATTCATCTCACACCACCATTACATACACAGTAAGGGCTTATGCTCACGTGCGAGTCTCTCGCATGAACACCCGGCACTGCCGCCGGCACTCGGATCGGAGCGTGCGGTTGCATGTATTTCTATGCAGCCGCACGCTCCAGTCTCAGTGCCAGCGGCAGTGCCGGGTGTTCATGCGAGAGAATCGTGCGTTTTTCTCGCAAGTGAGCATGAGCCCTAAGCCTGGAGACACACTAGCGATTTAAAAATCGGTCCGATTTTGATGCAGAAGAGTTGGACGATTTTAATGCAATTGTCATGTGATTATCAGGCGTTTTTGTGCGAGTACAATCCAATTTTTCACACTTAGTATCCGATTTACATCCAAATGCAGTGCCATTGCTATCAGACTGCAATACAATTTTAGCATGAGCATTTTCATATAAAAATGTTCTAAATCATTTACACATAGTTTTAAAACGAAATATTCTTCAAAACATATAGTCTCAAGAAAGGATACTACATCTGAAACTTTGCAACGCCAGGGGGCAATAAAGTCTACTTTTTTCATTTTCTTTGTGCTGCTTTTCTTTTTTTTGCTTTATTATGAGGAGCCACTGAATTGTTGGTTGGAAAAGCTATGCACGCATGTAAAGGTATTGTTTGATGCTGTTCTAATTTTTTCATCTTAGATAGATAGATTAAAAGCTGGCAAATGATCTGCCACGTACATTTTAATCAGAGTGACAGGCAGGGCCGGCTCCAGGTTTTTATGGGCCCCGGGCGAAAGAGTCTCAGTGGGCCCCCTTAACACAGACCACGATTCATGATGCACAGATGCTGCAGAGAAATATGGGTATAGCACAACGCCAAACACTTCTCTTCTTCCATTACATGACTGATACCTATTAAAAATTGTACAATAGCTCAAAAACCGCCAAATCCTCACAGCGCACAGTACAGACAGGACAGTACAGTCCTCCATACAATATTATGGGCACCACATAGTCTCCCCTTCATCACCCATATAATACCCCATGCAGGACGTCACCCCGCCATCCCCCATATAATGCTCCATACAGAATACTGGACCCAATATAATGCTCCATACAGAATACTGGACCACATATAATGCTCCATACAAAATATGGAGCTCTCCTCTACACTGTGCTGCGTTCTGCACTGATAAGGCTCAGGAAAGGGCGCTGCGGAAAGACTCCCCATTATCATCATCATAGCCTGCCCATTATCATCATCATTGCCTCCCCATCATCATCATTGCCTGCCCATCATTATCATTGCCTCCCTATCATCATGATCATCATTGCCTCCCCATCATCATCATCATTGCCGCCCCATCATCATTGCCTCCTCACCACCATCACTGCCTCTCCTCACCACCATCACTGCCTCCCCCCACCACCATCACACATACAGCACCGCAGGCAGCACTCTCACACACACACAAACACCTCACCTGTCCGGCGTCCCTCTCTGCCACAGCCGGCCGCTGAATGATGACGTCATCCAGCGGCGCTGCTGTGAGAGAGGAAGCGCAGTCGCCCCCTGGAGCCCGGAGCTGTGGCAGCGGAGGCACGGGGAGAGGTAAGTATTGCGCCGGCTGCTGCCAGGGCCCTGAGCAAGCAGGGGGGGCCCAGTGGTGGTGCTGGCACCGCTAACGGGCGCCGGGGTGCCCGACGGCGAGTGGGCCCCCCCGCCTACTCAGGGCCCTGGCACTTGCCCGGGTATGCCAGGTGCTGACGCCGGCCCTAGTGACAGGTTAGATTACCATAGATAGAATAGAGATATACACATAGAATGCGTGTGTATATATATATATATATATATATATATATCATAAAAAAGAATTAGAACAGCACAAAAAAGAAAAAAGCAAGAAGTCCGGGTGCAAAAGTTCCAACAGGCAAATACCAAACCTTGCAATATAGCAGTCCAAAGAAAGGAACAGCACTCCGTTCAGATGGGTGAAAAAAGAGCTACTTTATTGAGCCCATTGATGCAACGTTTCGGTTCAAAATGTGAAAAAGGCTTGAAAAAGGTTCACACTTTGAACCGAAACGTTGCATCAATGGGCTCAATAAAGTAGCTCTTTTTTCACCCATCTGAACGGAGTGCTGTTCCTTTCTTTGGACTGTTTATATATATATATATATATATATATATATATATATAATATATGTAAGATGATGCCAGCATAGCTTCAGAGACTAGCGCTGCCGTCACGGAGTCTGCCCTCCCTGCCGGCCTGAATTGTGATGAACTCTGCAGCGTGGGAAAATGAACTAGCATTTTCCCACGCTCCAAAGTTCAGCGCGGGTCATGCTGGCAGACTCAGTGACTTCATCGCTAGTCACTGAGGCTGTGCCGGCAGCATCTCCTCATTCCCCAGTAGCTTGCAGCCGGGCCTTTAGCATCTTAGCATCGTCCTGGTTGCAAACTGTATTTTCCGCAGATATGGATTACTGCATGGGACAGAACGACAGACAGGTATGGTATATTGTTGATTTTTTTTATTACACGAGATCAAGGGCGTTGCATGGATTAGCTGGATAATAAAGATGGCAAACTGTGTTTAGTGTTTTATTTTAATAAAAGACTTTATTCTGGCTGTGTCTTTATTGAAACTATAACAACTATAGGATTATTAATGGAGAGGTGTCTTATTGACACCTCTCCATTAATAAGCCGGGCTTGATGTGACCTTACAATTCGAAGGTTACATCAACCCCCCAACTATTACCACATGCCACCGCTACAGGGCAGTGGGAAGAGATAGGCTAAGTGCCAAAATTGGCGCATCTTACAGATGAGCCACTTCTGGGGTGGCTGAGAGCTGGTGTTTGTAGCCGGGTGGGGTCAATATCTATGGCCCCTTCATAGGCTATAAAAATTGGCCCCCAGTCGCTGGCGTTCCCTCTCTGGATTGGAAAATTGTGCGGGAGCCCACGCCATTTTTTCCCCCAAAAAGAATCTTTTATTAAATACATACATGTCTCCTAATTTGCACATACACACTACTAATTGGATTGGTCACTGACATATACAGTACAGACCAAAAGTTTGGACACACCTTCTCATTCAAAGATTCTTCTGTATTTTCATGACTATTAAAATTGTAGAATCACACTGAAGGCATCAAAACTATGAATTAACACATGTGGAATTATACATTACACTTTACAAAAAAGTGTGAAACAACTGAAAATATGTCTTATAGTCTAGGTTCTTCAAAGTAGCCACCTTTTGCTTTGATTACTGCTTTGCACGCAGAACAGGTGAACGGCTGGACTCTACATGCCTGGTTCCCACCGTGAAGCATGGAGGAGGTGGTGTGATGGTGTGGGGGTGCTTTGCTGGTGACACTGTTGGGGATTATTCAAAATTGAAGAGGTGAGCGGTCCAGCTCACCCCAAACAATCTCGATTGGTTTCAGGTCTGGTGACCGTGGAGGCCAGGTCATCTGGCATAGCACCTCATCACTCTCCTTCTTGGTCAAATAGCCCTTACACAGCCTGGAGGTGTGTTTGGGGTCATTGCCCTGTTGACAAATAAATGATGGTCCAACTAAACGCAAACCGGATGGAATAGCATGCTGCTGCAAGATGCTGTGGTAGCCATTCTGGTTCAGTATGCCTTCAATTTTGAATAAATCCCCAACAGTGTCACCAGCAAAGCACCCCCACACCATCACACCACCTCCTCCATGCTTCACGGTGGGAACCAGGCATGTAGAATCCATCCATTCACCTTTTCTGCGTGCAAAGCAGTAATTAAATCAAAAGGTGGCTACTTTGAAGAACCTAGAATATAAGACATATTTTCAGTTGTTTCACACTTTTTTGTAAAGTGTAATGTATAATTCCACATGTGTTAATTTATAGTTTTGATGCCTTCAATGTGATTCTACAATTTTCACAGTCATGAAAATACAGAAAAATCGTTGAATAAGATGTGTCCAAACTTTTGGTCTGTACTGTACATATCTAACTATTCTACATCTACTTAGTGTATGTAAACCATGTCTCCTATCCTGTCGGCTACTGCAGTGATTTAACAGAAGCTGACAAATTAATTACCGGCTATTCTTCTATCTATCTCTCTCTGCAATAAAAATATATATATCTATATATAAATATAGATATATATATGAGTCACTGACACACACACATATATATATATATATATATATATACACATATATATATATTATATATATACATACACATGTATTCTCTGTGTATATCTCTTATTCTATCTATTGTAATCTAACCTGTCACTCTGTGATTAAAATGTACGCGGCAGATCATTTTCAGGCTTTTAATCTATCTAAAATATATATAGTCTAGCTGAAGAGCCCAGTGTTGCCTGGGCATAGTAACTAACTGGGGTTAGTTATAACAAATTATAATACTTATCCTCCATCCCATAGTCCAGTGCCCATATACCCATCACACATCCTCCATCCCATAGTCCCATGCCATATACCCATCACACATTCTCCATCCCATAGTCCTGTGCCCATATACCCATCATACATCCTCCATCCCATACTCCCATGCCCATATACCCATCACACATCCTCCATCCCATACTCCCATGCCCATATACCCATCACACATCCTCCATACCATAGTCCTGTGGCCATATACCCATCACACATATCCTACATACCATAGTTCTGTGCCCATATACCCACATCCTCCATCCCAGAGTCTCGAGCTAAGTGTCGCTGAGCAGGGAGTTACTGGAGATGTGCTGTTATGTAACCTGGCAGTGTGGCTCTGTGTGCGGCCGCTGATGATGCAGTTTTCTACTCCGGTAACAATAGAGCGCGACTGTAATAGAGAAAGGGGTGATTCATTTCTGTCATGTGCTCTCTGCTCCTTTCTGGGGGACAGACAATGGCTGGGAGATTATGCTCTTGGGGATGCTCTTTTTCTCCCACCCGGTCAGTGTCTGCTGAGGTGTTGTGGAGTGGGAAAACTGTTGGTCAAGCAACCAATCACAGCTCAGCTTTCATCTTTTAAACAGCTCTGGTGAAATGAAAGATGCTTAGTGATTGTTTGCTATGGGCAACACAGGCAAGAGTAACCTTTTGTGGTCAAGAAGATGTGCCTATGAAATATATATATTAGATACTTATTATATGTACACTGCTCAAAAAAATAAAGGGAGCACTCAACTAAGGCTAGTTTCACACTAGCGTTTTCTGTGCACTGCCGCCGCTAAGCTCCGCCCCCGGCCACGCCTCCTCCGGCCGCTCCGCCTATGGGCGCATGACGCTGCATGCGATCTGCGTACCCTCTCTTTAGCATTGGGTACGCAGCCCGTGCGCAGTTATGCGTTTGCCGGCGCATGCGCCCTTTTGACGGTGCGCCGACCTTCGCCCAACGCACCGTCAAAACGCTAGTGAAACTAGCCTAACATCCTAGATCTGAATGAATCAAATATTCTCATTGAATACTTTGGTCTGTACAAAGTTGAATGTGCTGACAACAAAATCACACAAAAATCATCAATGGAAATCAAATTTATTACCCAATGGAGGCCTGGATTTGGAGTCGCACACAAAATTAAAGTGAAACGTAATGTCCTTAAAACAAGTCAAAATGATGCTCAGTAGTGTGTGTGATCTCCACGTACCTGTATGACGTTCCTGTGCCTGTATGACCTCCCTACAACGCCTGGGCATGCTCCTGATGAGGCGGCGGATGGTCTCCTGAGGGATCTCCTCCCAGACCTGGACTAAAGCATCCGCCAACTCCTGGACAATCTGTGGTGCAACGTGATGTTGGTGGATGGAGTGAGACATAATGTCCCAGATGTGTTCAATCGGATTCAGGTTTGGGGAACAGGAGGGCCAGTCCATAACTTCAATGCTTTCATCTTGCAGGAACTGCTGACACACTCCAGCCACATGAGGTCTGGCATTTTTCTGCGTTAGGAGGAACCCAGGGCCAACCGCACCAGCATATGGTCTCACAAGGGGTCTGAGAATCTCATCTCGGTACCTAATGGCAGTCAGGCTACCTCTGGCGAGCACATGGAGGGCTGTGCTGCCCTCCAAAGAAATGCCACCCCACACCATTACTGACCCACTGCCAAACCGGTTATGCTGAAGGATGTTTCAGACAGAAGATCGCTCTCCACGGCGTCTCCAGACTCTGTCACGTCTGTCACATTTGCTCAGTGTGAACCTGCTTTCTTCTGTGAAGAGAACAGGGCGCCAATGGCGAATTTGCCAATCCTGGTGTTCTGTGGCAAATGCCAAGTGTCCTAAACGGTGTTGGGCTGTGAGCACAACCCCCAACTGTGGACATCGGGCACTCAGACCATCCTCATGGAGTCGGTTTTCTAACCGTTTGTGCAGACACATGCACATTTGTGGCCTGCTGGAGATCATTTTGCAGGGCTCTGGCAGTGCTCCTCCTGTTCCTCCTTGCACAAATGCGGAGGTAGCGGTCCTGCTACTGGGTTGTTGTCCTCCTACAGCCCCTCCACGTCTCCTGGTAGTGCCTCCAGGCTCTGGACACTACACTGAAAGACACAGAAAACCTTACCACAGCTCGCATTGATGTGCCATCCTGGATGAGCTGCACTACCTGAGCCACTTGTGTGGGTTGTAAAGTCAGTCTTATGCTACCACGAGTGTGAAAACACAACCAACGTTCAAAAGTTACCAAAACATCAGCCAGAAAGCATTGGTACTGAGATGCGGTCTGTGGTCCCCACCTGCAGAACCACTCCTTTATTGAGTGTGTCTTGATAATTACCAATAATTTCCATCTTTTGTCTATTCCATTTGCACAACAGCATGTGAAATTGGTTGTCAATCAGTTTTGCTTCCTAAGTGAACAGTTTGATTTCACAGAAGTTTGATTTACTTGGAGTTATATTCTGTTGTTTAATGTTCCCTTTATTTTTTTGAGCAGTGTATATTAGATATTATACGGGCTTTCCATGTGGAGTGAGTGGCTATGCGGAGTGGGCGGGGCTATGTGGAGTGGGCATGGCTTGATACACACACACATACATACATACACTAATTTTTATATATTGTAGGGCTACGCTCACTGCAATGCTTCTGACAGCACCACATCATACTCAACCCTAGCGGTTGCTATTGACGATGACACGTCACCTCCCTTCCCGATCTCTTCAGTATCTGGAAGAGAACACATGTCCTGAACAAAAGGACAAGTCGCTGCTTTTCCTTTATTAATATCCTCAACCGATGCAATTTGATCTGCCTCTTTGTGCCCTTTTCGTCTCCGGCATCGGGAGGTACCGAGTCAGTCTTACTGCACTCTTTTCCGCTTGCTTCACCGTCTGAATGGTCACCACCCCCGCCGTCACCGGAACCAAAAGTCCCCATTTTTAACGGTCACCCTTGGTCACCTTGCCAATCCCGGGTTGGTCAACCCACCTTTCCGTCCGGTCAACGTTCTGGCATGGCTACCTGTCATGTCCCTAAGTTTGGGCCCCTCCCCATTTTCTTTGGGAACCCCCTAAATAGGACTGCAATGTTGGGCCGCTTCCCCACATCATCAGTACCTGTGGTACACGTCAGGTACTAGGTCCCTAAGTTGGGCAGAAGCATCTTTCCTCTGGCACCCCTTTTTTTTTTTTGACCCGTCAATTTTGGGGTATTACTCCCTTAAAGTATGAAACCCCCTCACAAAGAGCCCCCCATTTCCTCTGTAGAGAAGCCCCCTTCCCCACAAATTGAGAAACCCAAAGGGCCCCCGGCTTTTTATCACCGAACGGGTTTAATTTTGGGACTATAGCGGCACATGGGTGCAATGTCCTGGGCCTTCGAGGACCCCCCTTGCCCCTGATGTCCTTTTCCCCCTGGTTTCAGGTGACCCAACCTTTCCCATTGGGGATTTCAAATCCCCGGGTCCACCCCCAAAGTCCCGGCTCCCAAAATCGACCAGTTACACATTTCCCTTTTCGTGCACCAAGGGGACACCCCCTAGACTCTTTGGGGGGGGTAATTCTTATAGACGGGCACATATATACACTTGCCCCTTTCAACGTTTGTCTGCGCCACCCCTTTAACTTTGGTATGCTCCGCCCCCTTTTGGTAACTACCATTCCCTGAACTCTGCCCCCCTTTTTGGGGGCACCCCTTTTAGATACTTCCCCCCTTTTGGACTCCAAACCCCTTTTGGGCCCAACATTTATTGTGTCACCCCCCCCTTTTGGGATTCCACCCACGTTGGGCAAACCCTCCCGTTTGGTTTTACTGCCCCCTTTGGGACACCACCCCCCTTGGGGTTAAACCCCCTGGACTCCACCCCCGGACAACCAGGGCCCCCGTTTGCACAGTACCCCCAATATGTCTCTGGCTTCCCCTGGGCCCCTTTAAAGGGTTGGGACGAGCGGCCCCTAAAGTTTTTTAGAATCCCAGTGTGCACGGGGAATTTTCTTCCCCCAAAAGTTCTCACAGCGAGGCTCCCAAGTGTACTGAGCTCCTGCTGTGCGAACTTGTTGCGCCACGCTGACGCAACTGCAGTCCTGTGCTGTAGAACCTCCCGAGGGTTTTTTTGGGGGCCCGTTTAAGGGGCCCCTGTCCTATTCCTCCCCCGGAAGCTGCGAACTATGCACCGCCAGACAATGCCCCTTTGGGCACCAGGGCCCCCTAACAGTTCCAGATTCAGATGGACGTGCTCCCCAATACAGCGCCGTACAACTCTACTACAGGCCCCCTCCATGCGCTATTTAGG
>JARQOD010000003.1:434703544-434769464 GCA_033576555.1 Oophaga sylvatica | reverse complement strand
AAAAATCATCAATGGAAATCAAATTTATTACCCAATGGAGGCCTGGATTTGGAGTCGCACACAAAATTAAAGTGAAACGTAATGTCCTTAAAACAAGTCAAAATGATGCTCAGTAGTGTGTGTGATCTCCACGTACCTGTATGACGTTCCTGTGCCTGTATGACCTCCCTACAACGCCTGGGCATGCTCCTGATGAGGCGGCGGATGGTCTCCTGAGGGATCTCCTCCCAGACCTGGACTAAAGCATCCGCCAACTCCTGGACAATCTGTGGTGCAACGTGATGTTGGTGGATGGAGTGAGACATAATGTCCCAGATGTGTTCAATCGGATTCAGGTTTGGGGAACAGGAGGGCCAGTCCATAACTTCAATGCTTTCATCTTGCAGGAACTGCTGACACACTCCAGCCACATGAGGTCTGGCATTTTTCTGCGTTAGGAGGAACCCAGGGCCAACCGCACCAGCATATGGTCTCACAAGGGTCTGAGAATCTCATCTCGGTACCTAATGGCAGTCAGGCTACCTCTGGCGAGCACATGGAGGGCTGTGCTGCCCTCCAAAGAAATGCCACCCCACACCATTACTGACCCACTGCCAAACCGGTTATGCTGAAGGATGTTTCAGACAGAAGATCGCTCTCCACGGCGTCTCCAGACTCTGTCACGTCTGTCACATTTGCTCAGTGTGAACCTGCTTTCTTCTGTGAAGAGAACAGGGCGCCAATGGCGAATTTGCCAATCCTGGTGTTCTGTGGCAAATGCCAAGTGTCCTAAACGGTGTTGGGCTGTGAGCACAACCCCCAACTGTGGACATCGGGCACTCAGACCATCCTCATGGAGTCGGTTTTCTAACCGTTTGTGCAGACACATGCACATTTGTGGCCTGCTGGAGATCATTTTGCAGGGCTCTGGCAGTGCTCCTCCTGTTCCTCCTTGCACAAATGCGGAGGTAGCGGTCCTGCTACTGGGTTGTTGTCCTCCTACAGCCCCTCCACGTCTCCTGGTAGTGCCTCCAGGCTCTGGACACTACACTGAAAGACACAGAAAACCTTACCACAGCTCGCATTGATGTGCCATCCTGGATGAGCTGCACTACCTGAGCCACTTGTGTGGGTTGTAAAGTCAGTCTTATGCTACCACGAGTGTGAAAACACAACCAACGTTCAAAAGTTACCAAAACATCAGCCAGAAAGCATTGGTACTGAGATGCGGTCTGTGGTCCCACCTGCAGAACCACTCCTTTATTGAGTGTGTCTTGATAATTACCAATAATTTCCATCTTTTGTCTATTCCATTTGCACAACAGCATGTGAAATTGGTTGTCAATCAGTTTTGCTTCCTAAGTGAACAGTTTGATTTCACAGAAGTTTGATTTACTTGGAGTTATATTCTGTTGTTTAATGTTCCCTTTATTTTTTTGAGCAGTGTATATTAGATATTATACGGGCTTTCCATGTGGAGTGAGTGGCTATGCGGAGTGGGCGGGGCTATGTGGAGTGGGCATGGCTTGATACACACACACATACATACATACACTAATTTTTATATATTGTAGGGCTACGCTCACTGCAATGCTTCTGACAGCACCACATCATACTCAACCCTAGCGGTTGCTATTGACGATGACACGTCACCTCCCTTCCCGATCTCTTCAGTATCTGGAAGAGAACACATGTCCTGAACAAAAGGACAAGTCGCTGCTTTTCCTTTATTAATATCCTCAACCGATGCAATTTGATCTGCCTCTTTGTGCCCTTTTCGTCTCCGGCATCGGGAGGTACCCGAGTCAGTCTTACTGCACTCTTTTCCGCTTGCTTCACCGTCTGAATGGTCACCACCACCCGACCGGTCATCCTGGAACCAACAGTCCCCATTTTTAACGGTCACACCTTTGGTCACCTCTGCCAAGTCCCGGAGTTGGTCAGACCCACACTTCCGTCCGGTCATACGTTCTGGCATGGCTACCATCGTCATGTCCCTAAGTTGGGCCCGTCCACCATTTTCTTTGGTACCGCCTAACTTAGGACTGTCAACTGTATGGGCCGCATTCTCCACATCATCATCAGTCACCCTGTGGTACACGTCAGGTGACATCAGGTCCATAAGTTGGGCAGACGCATCCTTTCCTCTGGTCACCCCTATGTCTGACCCGTCAATTTTGGGAGGTATTACTGCCTTAAAGTATGCAACCCCATCAGCAAAGAGCCCTCCATCTTCCTGCTGTAGAGAAGCTCCCCTCTCCCACAAATCTGAGAACAGCCTAGGGTCCCGGCTTATTATCACCGAACAGGTTAAGTTTGGGACTATAGCGGCATCATGGAGTGCAATGTCCTGGGCCGTCTCGAGGACCACCCTGGCCACTGGATAGTCCTTAGTGCCCCCATGGATGCAGGTGACCCCAACCTTCCTATTGGGTATTTCAAATCCCTCGGGTGCCACCCTCACTAGAGTCACCGGGCTCCCAAAATCGACCAGTCTACACATTTCCTTCTCGTGCATCCACAGGGCACACCCACGTAGACTCTTGCCGGGTGGGTAATTCATATAGTAGACTGGACACATATAGTACACTTGCCCCTTGCAACAGTTCGTCTGCGCCACCCCTTTAACTTTGGTATGCTCCGCCCCCTTTTGGGTAACTACCATTCCCTGAGACTCTGCCCCCTTTTGGGCAGCTACTCCCTTTGTAGATACTTCCCCCCTTTTGGACTCCAACCCTTTTTGGTCCAACATTCCTATTTGTGTCACCGCCCCCTTTTGGGATTCCACCCACTTTTGGGCAACCATCCCTGTTTGGTTCACTGCCCCCTTTTGGGACACCACCCCTCCTTGGGGTACACCCCGTGGACTCCACCACGGCACACTCAGGCCCCAGTTCGCACAGTACCACAATATGTCTCTGGGCTTCCACTGGCCCTTTAAGCGTTGGTACGAGCTGGACCACTAATGTTCTTATGACACCTCACCAGCTGTGCACGGCAATCTATCTTCCCCAACAGTTTCTCACAGCGAGGCTCCTACAGATGCTACTGCAGCTCCTGCTGCTGCAGAACTTGTTGCTGCCACTGCTGACGCAACTGCAGCTCCTGCTGCTGTAGAACCTCCAGATGGTTTTGTGGACCCGTCTCAAGGCTGGCTCCTGTCAGTACTCTCTCTCCCAGGGAAGCTGCCGAACTATGATCACCGTCCAGGACAATGCCTTGGTCACCAGGCCACCTAACAGTTCCAGATTCTCAGATGGACGGTAGCTCCCCCAATACAGCGCCGTCACAGACTCTACATACACGGCCTCTCCATGCGCTATTCAGGACGTCTGTCCCCCCCCCCGGGACCGTCCAGCACACAGGCCTCTAGGTCCAAGGCCTCACCATGTGCTCTTCAGGGATCCGATCCTACTCCCAGGACCTCCCAACACACACAGGCCATTCAGGACCTTACACTCTGCACACGTGCTTCCTGGACCATTGCCCACATTCTCCACCATATGTAGGGCTGCGCTCACAGCATGTGTTTGGGGAACACTCACTTGGCTGCGATATTCAGGCACACAGGAACGATCTTTCACTTAAAACAGTCTATGTGGTTTATTTTCTCCATAAACCATATGAACAAAAGGCAAACAATCTTACATCAGACAAACGAATCCTCAATGTCCATAGTAGAGCTCCGCTCTCTCAGGCCAGTGGGCACACTGGCTGTGCCATCTCCAGCACGCAGGCTCTATAGCATAAACAGTCTCTCACTCACCCCGGTCAGCATAACATGAATTCGGGTCCGTTATCTGTTAGTGTCCGCCACACAGGTTCCCGGATGCCTCCTATCCTCAGAGATATCCTACAAACACTTCTCACTGACCCCAGTCAGTATCTCTCACGGTTGTCAGACTGTCCACTCCAGAGGTATGTTGCAGACCGCCATCCTCTGGCTCAGACTAGCCAGCACTGCTCCATGTGCCAAACACACAGGCTCCATTAGGTAGCCTCTAACCACACCCATAGGTGAGGTAACATCACCTGGACTGGTCACGTGATTGTGACATCACTGCAGGTTCTCAAACTCCCAACCATAAATGAGCGGTGTATGTGTGGTTAGTCAGTCCCGCCCAGCTCTCCGGTAACCCTGGTGGTGTGCTGGGACATGTAGTTCCACAAATGTTTGTTTACTTATAAAGGGGATAAGTAAACAGATATTTGTGGAACTAAATGTCCCAGCACACCACCATAATTTCGGGCTTACAGCACAGAGGACATTCTCTGTCTCTGCGACACATTCCCGCCATTCACGATCATGCGGTCACTGTCTCACCATCATAATCACGCCTCCATGCGTATAATGAGCACACACAGCGCCCCCTAGCTGTAACAGGGGTCACTGCCTCACTATATATATATATATATATATATATATATAATAACATCACAACACACACACACACACACACTGTACATATATATATATATATATACACACACATATATATATATATATATATATTGAAGAATATTTCGTTTTGAAACTATGTGTAAATGATTTAGAACATTTCTCTACGTAAAAGCTCATGTTAAAAATCGCATTGCAGTCTGATAGCAATCACACTGCATTCAGATGTAAATCGGATGCTAGATGTGAAAAATCGGCTTCTACTCGCACAAAAAACGCCTGACACTCGCATGACAACTGCATTACACTCGTCCGACTCTCCTGCATCAAAATCAGACCGATTGTTAAATCGCTAGTGTGTCTCCAGCCTTACTGTGTATGTAATGGTGGTGTGAGATGAATGGTCCAAGGTCATCTATACCTTAAAAACATCTGTTACTTATTCAAATCTGTGAAAATTAGCTGTTTGCCCACTTTGATGCCATTTCTGATGCCCAGAACCCATTTGGGCCAGGCTAGAGGGACCTGGGTATGATGCACGGAATCACTACCTGTGTATTCTTAGTGTGAGATCAGTGGCCCAAACTCATTTAACCCCTTAAAAAGATCAGTTACTTATTCAAATCAGTGAAAATCGTGTTTGCCCACTTTGATGCCAATTCTGATGCCCAGAATGCATTTGGGCCAGGCTGGAGAGACCTTGTTTTGATGTGGGGCTCCCTGTTCTATATGTCTGCACTGTGATATCAATGGCCCAAAGTCATTTAACCCTTTGATTAACGCCCTTCGGTGCCCACTTTGATGTTTATTTTTGTGCCAGTTTGACAATTTTTGTAGCTGTTTTTAAGTGTATTCACATCAGGGCTCCTCGCTGCATCGTATGTCATTATTGTGATGGTTATTTTTTGTTGTTAAACTTATAAAAAACAGAAAAGAAAAAATTGGCGAATAAGAAACTGATAAGAAACTGGACGAATAAGAAACCAACTTCAGCCTCGTTAGAAAATCCCCTAACAGTTTGCTGCCTCATATCTATATGACGTTCCTAGAGAAAGTTGTCTGTTGGTGCCCACCATACACCACAGTGTCAAAGAAAGGAAAATACCAACTTTGAAAAAGCTCCATGAAAGTTTGGGTCCCATTACACATAGCGACTCACCAGCGATCCCGACAACGATATGAACTTGTCAGGATCTCTGGTGTGTCGCTACATGATCGCTGGTGAGCTGTCAAACAGGCAGATCTCAGCAGCGATCAGGACAGCGACTACGCGGGTAACAAGCGATGCACGTCGCTTAGTTACCCGCAGTGTACGTTAGATACCAGCGCGCTGATGCAGGGAGCTGGTATCCAAGGTAAACAGCGGGTTTCTAAGCGCCGGCGCTTAGAAACCCGCTGTTTACCTTGGTTACCAGCTCTCTGCACCAGCGCGCTGGTATCTAACGTGCACATCGGGTTTCTAAGCACCGCCCGGCCCTTAGAAACCCGATGTTTACCTTGGTTACCAGCTTCAACTCGCTGATCTCCCGCCTGCCACAGCGATGCATGCTGGCCAGCAGGAGACCAACGATTAAAAAATGGTCCAGGACATTCAGCGACGACCAGCGATACTCAGCAGGGGGGCTGGTCGTCGCTGAGTGTCACACTAAGCGATATCGCTGGCTAGGTCGCTGCTGCGTCACAAAATCGGTGACGTTTCAGCGATATCGCAAGCGATCTCGCTTAGTGTAACGGGGGCTTTACGTGTTCAGATCCTGAGACCCCCCCTCCAGGAACAAGATTGCACAACTCCTGACTGGGCACTACTAAATCCAGACTCCATCGCTGTGTGCATATGTAAAGCAAGTAAACAAATGCAGTAACGCAAAGGCGCAGAGCAAGGGATAACAGGAGTACATTGTAATTAAGAATAATGAACTCCTCGCAGGGAGATAACAGGAAGGGGGAAGACAAGTTAAACAGTATAATTGTGTTTCAACGCAACAGTCTTTCTATCAACTTTAACTTATTGTGACCCCAATCTTTTAGTTAACTGTAGTCTGATAGATGTTGAATGCTTTCCCACCCAGCACACGGTCACGCTTCTGGCGGCAGCGGGCGGTCACCGGTTTGCCCGCTGAGCCCCTAGTTCATTGAACTGCAGAGCTGGATTGGGAAGCTCCGCACAAGTCTCTACTCGGCGAGTGCTCCCCTTCGCACCCACCAACAACTGCATACACGCACCATGATGTCTCACTTGGTGCTCGTCCCTCGATACAACCGCCGGTACCTGACTACCTGCACTGCGCAGCTTCACTTGACGTCCGTCTCCCTGTGCGCCCAATGGTACCCGAGTGTCCTCACTGACTCCGTCCTTTGTCTCTGCTCTGTGCTTCAACTCGCTCCGCATCGCATAGCCGATCTCTGCTCTCTCGCTCCTTCGGCGGGAACTTTCTGCCTTTTCCAGCGATACACTCTGCCTTCTCGCCTCGCTTTTCACGCCCCCTCCTTTCAGGTCATGGGTTCTTTCCGTCTCCTCTTTCCTTCCCCCCTGCAACACTGGACACGGCCTCGGTAGTTCCGGACCCGGCGTCTCAGAAGTACCCACAGCCCGGTTCTCTTCCTTAGGCTAGGTTCACATTACGCTTTTACCAGCCCGTTCAACACATTCGCGTTGATGGGCTGGTAACGTTATAGCATAAAGCGATCTCGTTATGCTATACCCGCTAGCGCAGATGAATCAGCAGATGATTCATCTGTGCTAGCGGTGACTGAGCCAAGGCGCTGCAGCCTGCGTCCGAGGCTCCGTCACTGAATGACGGCACATCGCGAACGCATTCCGCTTTACGGCATGCGTCGCGATGCGCCCGCAAATGGAGGTGAATGGCAGCGTTAACGGACTGCGTTACACCGCGTTATAACGCAGTCAGTCTAACGGACTGCCATAACGCAATATGAACCCAGCCTTACATATAGACAGGAACTGTTTGGGGGTCTATTGAGCAATCTATGGGGATCTCAGGATGTGAACCCCCCACCAGTCTGTAGGAAACTAAAGCACCTGTCGTAGACAGATATGGCGCTGTTTTTTTGGTTGAAAAAACTTGACTTGAGGGGTAAATAAACTTTTGAACACTTTTTTTAATATGTTTAGCCCCTGTTTAGAATCACTGATCGGGAGGGGAACCACGGCCAATCGCTCAAACTCACTCAGCTTATCCTTGAGGGGTAGATGGTCTCAATAGAAAATCCATGGGTCACAAGGAAACCTAAGCTAAGTACTTCCGCCCCTCGGCGAGAAGGATCAGTGGGGGTCTGAAGTCAAACCCCCATAAATGACAATTCTAAAAGAGGGGTTATAACATATGGAAAAATAGGTGTCATTAAGCTGTGTTAGACACCAGGAACCGTTGCTGGAGTTTGGTACCAAATGCCCAGTTTTCATGCAGAGCCCCAAAATTTACAATATCTATTTTTAACATTCAACCATATTCCCACTGTTAAAGGGATTGCCTCCCGCTCCCTATTGTAGTCACCACGCAGCAGCCTCTCGTCTGACGACCGAAACAGCAACTTCACGTGTCGATGACTGTGGTTACATAGAAGGGAAATGGTCACCACTATGTTGGACTGTGTGCGGGACTCCAGGTGGGATAACCACTTCAATGTTAAAGAATATGGACACATTTGCAGGTGTTTTTTTCTTCTTAAAATTGTGCAATTTTTAAGCTACAAAGCTTTTATTCATTAAAAAAATGTTGGCTTGTTTGGCTTTTACAGCCTGTATTTATCACATGGTACATAGCGGACTGCAAAATAAGTTAACAGTAAATCTGTCAGTGAACTCCTGCCAACAAGGTCTGTAGCTCTCATCTGACATAGATGTAAAGGTTGAAAAACATAGATCCATCAAGTTTCACCTTTCTCCACCAGTTATCCATTCTCGATTGTGATTATTTAGAACTCAAAATTCCATTTGTTGTCCCTTTTTCAAATACTGTTATAGTATCTGCCATTAGTATCTCTTGCAGTAAGTCCTACAGTGGCTTGTAAAAGTATTCAGCCCCTTGGCATTTTTTTGTTTTGCTACCTCACAACCTGGAATTTCACTCTTTTTTGAGGGTTTACATCAATTCATGTAAAGAGCATACCTACAACTGTACAACAAGCAAACAACAAATATGACAAAATAACTGATAACTTGAATGTGCATAACTATTTGCCCCCCTAAAATCAGTACTTTGTAGGGCCTTCTTTTGCAGCATTACTGTTGCAAGTCACTTTGGATAAGCCTCTATGAGATTCTACATCTTGCCACTGGGATTTTTATCCATTCCTTAAGGCAAGACAGCTCCAATCTTCAAGTCTGACCACAGATTCTCAATCTGATTAAGGTCTGGGCTTTGACAAGGCCACTCCAAAACATTTACGTTTCCCCTTAAACCACTCGAGTGTTGCTTTAGCAGTATGCTTTAGGTCATTGTCTTGTTAGAAGGTAAACCTCCATCCCAGCCTTAAATCACTGACAGACTGAAGTAGGTTTTGCTCAAGAATATCCCTGTATTTTGCATAATCCATCTTCACCTCGATTCTGACCATTTTCCCTGTCCCTGCTGCCAAAAAGCATCACCACAGCATGTTTCACTGTGGGATGGTGCTCTTCGGGTGATGAGCTGTGTTGGTTTGGCGCCAGACATAGTGTTTTCCTTGGTGGCCAAAAAGTACAATTTTGGTCTCATCTGACCACAGCACCTTCCTCCATACATTTGGGGAGTCTCCCACGTCTTTTAGCAATCTCACAAGCCTTACACTTTTTTATGTAAGTAAAGGCTGTTTTCTGCCCACTCTTCCATAAAGGCCACCTCTATGTGTACGCCTTATTGTGGTTGTATGGCCAGATTCTCCAGTCAGCTTGAGAACTATGTAGCTCCTTCAGGTTTACCTTTATTCTCTGTGCTGCCTCTCTAATAAATGCCCTCCTTGCCTGGGCTGAGATATTTGGTAGCACCCTTTTGTCAGGTTTGTTGTGGTACCATGTTCTTTCCCTTTGGAAATGGATAATGGAGGTGATGGTGCTCTGGGAGATCATCAGACATTGGGATATTTTTTATAACCCAATCCTGATGTGTATTTCTCAACAACTTTGACCTGGACTTGTTTGGAAATCTGGAGATCTCCTTGGTTTTCATGGTGTTGTTTGGAAATCTCCGTGGTCTTCATAGTGCTGTTTGGAGATCTCCTTGGTCTTCATGGCGTTTGATTAGTGGTGCCTCTTGTTCATGGTGTTACAGCCTCTGTGGCCTTTCAGAAAAAGGTAAAGTGTATATACTGACAGACATGTGACACTTAGAGGTACTTCATACATAGCGAGATCGCTGAAACATCACAGGTTTTGTGACGCGCCAGCAATTTCGCTACGTGACACATAGCGGCGACCAGTACCCCGCTGCAATATCGCTGATCGTGCTGGAATGTCCTAGGCCATTTTTTGATCGTTGGTGTCCCGCTGGCCAGCATGCATCACTGTGTTTGACGCCATAAAAACGACGAGAGACCTCGTTGGCGACTCAGAACTCAGCGACGCAGGCGTGATTTTGCTGTCAGAATCGCTGCTGTGACAAGGTCCCAACGACTGCCGAGGTCGTTATATGGATCGCCGTATCGTTGCTGCGTCGTTAAGTAGATCTGCCTGTTCAACAACTTACTAGCGACCATGTAGCGACGTACCAGCGATCCTTACCAGGTCGTATCATTGTTGGGATCGCTGGAGCGTCGCTATGTGTAACGGGGCCTTTAGTGAAAGGACGTCCACTTGTGTTCAATCTAAGCATGTGACAAACGAAGGAAATTGCTTGCACCAGAAATTTTTAGGGGCTTTATAGCAAAAGGGGTGAATACATATGCACATGCCAATTCTTAGTTATTTGATGCCATAAATGTAACTTATGCCTATATGTTTCTCAATTCACTAACTTAGACTATTTAGTTCTGATGCATCACACCCAAATTGGATTACAAAAATATTTAAACACAGGTTGTAAAGTAACAAAATTGGTATAAAACCAACGGGGGTGAATACTTTCACAAGACACTGTATACAGAGTCTGACTGCTCTAACTGTAAAGAATCCTTTCCTGTTTATCTTTTTTATGATGATTTATGACCAAATCAAAATGTAAACTCTCATATGTCATAAATCAGCCTATAAAAGTTCTAGACAGGAGAGAGAAGAGTCACGGACCTGAATGTGAGAACGAGCTCACTAATTGATAACTGGTAACTTAGTCTGCAGCATATATTTATTTATAAAAAATATATATTTACAGTGTGAAATCTATAAAATATATATTACAAAAAATATAAAATTATATAATCTATATATATATATATTATCGATTTCACATTATATATATTTTTTTTATTTTTACAAATACAAGTAAGAGAGAGTCAAGAAACAGCTGGTGGCTACAGATGGCCGTTTCATGATTTAAGATATGTTTAATAGCTTTTTTTTTTCTTTTTTTCAAATGTAGACCCAGAAAGGTCTAACTCATAACAGAACAACGACAAATACCACAGAATATACAATACACATTGCTTTCTTTAGGGGCTAGAACATTTACTGAGGACTCAGGTGCTGCATTTAAGTGTGATGACCGGGACCAAGATGTTAAGCAGCTCTCAAATTAATCATAAAACAAAATTAAAAAAAAAAATTGAAAAAAAATCCCACCTTCCCCAAATTCAAAAAAATACAGTTATCTCATTAAAACTAAAATAAAAAAAGCAACAGTTCATCAAGAGAAATGGTGCATACAAAAACAAACAGGTCAGACAGCGCCATTAACCTTGTCTCTGCTACCGAAGCGGAACAGTGCCTCAACAGCAGGGAAAGAAGGTAATTTGGCATGTTTTGCTAAAACAATGTGTTCAGCCCACCTACCCCACGAAAATTCATTCATTTATTCATCCCTTCCTTCCCTCCTAGTATGTCATTTCCGTTCCCTCTGGCAATTTTTGGTTTTACATTTGAATCCACTTTTACATAGATTGATCGTCGCAATGATGCAATGTAGATACTCCGCTCTACTGAGACATATGGGCATTGGTCCAACATTACAGTACAGACTGCGCTGCACGTACAAGGGACAGGATAGTGTAAAAAGGACAGAAAAATTCTGCAAAGGCCAAGATCATAAGCGATAAAAGCACTTGCATTTTTTTTCAACATTTTGACACTAAGACAAAATTTGACTTTTTTGCAATTTTCTTCTGATGGTGACATTCAGCACATGCAAATTTTTGTGAAATTTGTTGTCGTACTGTAGTGCTTCAAGAAACCTCTAAAACCCTGTATCTAGAGTGCGGTGTCTCTACACATTTGGCATATCCTGATTTCATATCTACTCCATTTTTGGGTATAAAGACCCTATATGTATGACTGTGGGCATCCCCCTTTATAAAGGAGACATACTGGACCTCTTACCATAGAGGGGTTGTCCACTTTTGAGAATAAGTTCTATTTTTGATTACTTAAATGCATTTTCAGGCATTAAAAGTCATTTTTGTAATTGGGCTTCATTAAAAATTTTGCCTTCTACAGCCTCCGTGTGTTGCACTGTATTACTGGCTGCAGAATGCGTTAACCAAGAATCTCTCAGTGAGCTCATTTAGACGTCCAATGGGAGTTACTAGCTCTTATTTGTATTTTTTTCTGGTTTATGACCATTGATGAATGTGCAGGGAAACAAGGAGCCTGTAGAATCCAAAGGGTGCAACTTTTTAACAAAATCGCTTTGAAAAAATTATTTTTAAGAAAATAAACAACCCCTTATGTTTCTCTTTGCAGCTTAGAAGTAAAACAATGAATTGCTCGTTACCATAGGCAAAACACTTCTTTGGTGATTTTAAGAACGTCATTCATTCGATTTTATTGGATTTTCTCACTGCACCCATTGGCAATTACTGAAAAGATCATCAAAACATTTCTCCAAAATGACAAAAAGTTGGCCAAAGTTGATCAAACATGACGCAACAACACAAACCGCAAGATTGGTAGAGTCAGCCTATAGAGAGCAAAGCAGGATGACTCGTGACAAGGAGTCATCGGGACACGTATGTTAAATGGTCAGATCAGTGTCACAGTCAATCTAGAACAAAATGAATAGTCAGAATGAGAGGAGCGTTTGGTTAGCACCCATTATGGTACCCCTCCAGTGATCAACCTTTCCAGTACTGGGGCCCCGGTGTCACTACACCATTGCTCTTGGATCCCATAAGAAAGAGTTTCATATCTTATAAATCGGTCTTCTGCTTCCTACATCACCTGGTTCCATTTACTCTTGGTCAACTACATGGCTGTCAAAATGCATACAATCAGATTTTGAAGTATAATAACTACAGTGTGAGACTGCACATACATTCATATATATCTTGTAGGTGTAAAATGTTACCCATACAGGTGCATGGATAACCCCCTGATGCAGTATGCTAAAAAGATCCACCATTGGACAAAAAAAAAAAAAAACATCTATTTTTTTTGTCACATCATTTTCGGACATTTGTTAAAGGGTCATTCCATTCTATAAAAGAAATCTGACTGCCTTCATGCACCACTAGATGGAGCTCACTGCATACTGTTGCAGTAAGAGCCCTCTAGTTGTTGCAGTAGTGACATGCATCAATTATCAATGCAGTTTGTGTGAACTCTATAAAATAAATAGGGCTCCAAAAAAAGCCGGGACTACACAGAAACTTTTGCTATGACATTACAACTGCTCGGGGTTTTCTAAGTGGATTCTTGGAATATCGCATATAATATACACAGGAATGATAAAAATAAAGGATCCAGGTAAGGCAGCAAACGTTTTCTGTCCGATCACATTCGCAGTTGGAGCTGGGTCTCGTCTACACCCTGTGGTATAATAATAAGCTTTGGTCTTTTCTATTGGCATCTGTTCAATTTGGTGCAGTTGGAAGGATAAGGACAGTCAAGTTTTTCATTTTTCTATATATGTCACTGGAGTATCTGTCTAGTCAACGTCTAGTCTAGACGTAAATTAGTAACCTGAATATACAGAAAATGGCCACCTCTTCCCACTTTTTATAAAGTATTTAGGTGAATTATGCAATTAATGAAGACATGCAGATCAGTTAGAGGCTCATAAAAAATATATAAAAAAAAACCTTTTGATTTCTACAGTTTAACTGGAAAAACCCTTTTAATCATCTGCGGCATGCTCATAAATAAATGCAGAAAAATTGTGCAGCGTTTGGATGCATGAGATCTGCAAAATCCCATCCACTTTCTCCGTCATAAAAATCCAAAAGCTTTTCCATCCCGTGTGGTTCTGCCCTAAGGCCTGCGTCACACTAGCGAGTTTGATGCGAGTTAGTCGCACGACATACTCGCATCAACACCCGGCACGGCCGCCCGCTCTCGGACCAGAGTGCGCAGCGGCATAGAACGACATGCTGCCGCACACTCTGGTCCGAGAGCGGGCGGCCGTTCCGGGTGTTGATGCGAGTAAGTCGTGCGACTAACTCGCATCAAACTCGCTAGTGTGACGCCGTCCTAAGGGTTATGTTCGCACACTGCTTTGTAACATTGACTTTAATGTGAGACTTTCTCACTAAAAATCCATTTTAAAAAAATGCTTACAATAAGCTATAAAGCGCACGGCGCAGTGGAGTGACAAAAAAGATGGGTCAGGTTAATTCTTGGTATGTGCCATCTTTTATAAAAAATCAACTGGAATTCTAAAATTTTATAAAAAAAAAAAAAAATTAAAAAACCTGAATATTCCAAGTGTTCATATTAAAGCTTCTGTTTCTATAGTCAGGAAATTATTATTTTTTCTCTGCAGATAAAGATTAAAAATTTCTTGCTGCAACCTGGAATCTTTCAGCAAGCAGCTATCGATAAATCTGATATTTTTGTGTGGGGGTTTGGTTTTTGCAAAGTGATAGATGATTTCTTATTGAATTAGAAATGTGGGATTTTAGTCAAACTCGCTCCCAAGAAGTCGTAATATTTGGTAGCAGATGAATTCAAACATCTTTTTTTTTTGCAAAATAGAAAAAAAAATCCCATTTTTTCATTAGTGCGCTGAATCCAATCTTCATCCATTTTGGTCCATGCGTCTTGTTTTGCCATAAGTGCAGCAAAATTAAATACAAAAAAAAAAAAATCGCCAATGCAAGTCTAGGAGTCTGTAAAAAGAAAAAAAAAATGGGACTGCATTCGAATGACATCCAATATTAGCCCAAAGTGGAGCATCACTTTGAGGGGTTATTTGGATGAGTAGATAGTCGGTCCATGGGCGCCATGGACCCATTCTAACCAATGTGCTGGTGCATGTCGTCGGCTTTACTGATTGCCTGCGTTGAAAAAAAGATGGTAGCATGCACTGTACCAAGCGTGTCAGAGCGTGCGAGTCCTCAGATGGACGCCTGTTTGTTCCGCCATTACACACAACCGAACATGGACGATATCGATATCTTTGTCCGTGACCGCCTTGTGCCTTATCCTCTACCCCCCGTCCTAATGCGCAAGATTAATTTGCTTGTTTGGCGCTTATAAGTCTCCTTTGTGGGTAATGTACAGAGTGGAGATAAAGGGATCGGACCTTGTTATGTGTTGTTTCTTTAATAGGCACTGATCTTTTACCGCGTGCGCCTCTGATCACAATATATGAAAGGAGCTCTCGATGAAAGTACCAGCAGCTTTGATACTCTGCCAGGAATAACAAAAAAAATCCAATTGCCCATTAAGCACTGGCTCTGTTTATCGGTCCCGACGAGAGCAAACGATGTTCATGTAACAGAGGGATTATCACATTAATGGGAACCTCTTTCTCTAAAGGAATCACAACAGTGTATCACCGCCAGATGGTCCTCCGTACTGCGGTCCCGCGCCTTTATGCTTCATACTGCAAGTGGTGCACGCGTTTATAACACCCTTCATGGTGGTCCGTTAAATAACATAAAGAGATGTCTGCCCTTTGTACGCTTTCCATTGTACAGAGCAATGGCAACGATCGATTCTACTTTCAAAAACATCCCCTTAACCCATAAAAAAAAGATAATAATAAGAGGTCGCTCCAGATGTAAATAAACGTGTGATGTCCTCTGCTGGAGGGTTCTTGTAAATCAACCCCGCAATCATGAGCATAAATGCTCTCTGGTGCCACTTAATGGTGATAGATACACTATAAAGTAATGTGCAACTCCTTAAAGAGGTTATACACTACTGGCCAATACCTTCTAAAAACGCTAAAGTAAATAAAATAAGCACCTCCTGTTCCATCCAGGTCAGTGCCTTCTCTCCCGGTGGTCACGTGACACCTGCAGTCAATCAGGTGCTGTTGATCAGCTGCAGCGCTGGTGTAACTAATTGGCTGCAGCACTAATGTGACAAAGTCAGGTAAGCGCCAGGAAAAACAGCAGCAATTTTGCTGGAAAAGTGCTGATCCAGGAGGGGAGTTTGCACCAGTGTTGGACAACCACTTTAACAAGTCTTACTTTAAGTATGTAATCAGAATAGGGTCTTGTCTAGTTTCCTTCCTCCTGGAGGAGAGATCATTTCAATACAATTTTCCCAGAGAGGACTACATGGCCTACGAGTCTCCTTACACCTCTGGGAGACGCAGTACCCTCTAGATCTTTGGTCAAGAAAACACATACTTCTAACATTTGACTAGGGACGCCAGGGGAGGACCTAGGTTGACTTTACAAATGGGAGATCGGTGACTGAAAATCAGTTCCAAAAAACATGTGGATTTCCGCGAGCCTTATTCAGATGAATGGGAGAGTGACAGAAATGACTGCATGTGTTCAAAATGGGGAGAGGGGAGTAAGTCGCCGCCAGACATCTCTGGCGCAGGCTTATTTTCACTGTATATTGAATTTGATCTGTTTGGGAAGAGTCTGAGAAGCCATCATCTGCATACGATAATCATCCAGTCCTGCTGAAAACTTAGGTTCTTGGCCAGTTTTGCTCTAAAATGTATGGAGGGGGGGTCTTAGCCATTGTATTTGAAAGGTTAATTTTGAAATAAATTTCAAAGATGGCCTTTAATTTTGAGAAAGGTTTACTGCTGCACAATCTAAGCCTGTATCTTTTTCCCTTGGATATTGATGGGAGTTTTAGAAGAGACAATAGCAAGTCCGGTTCTACTCATAAGAAAAAAAATCTGCACATGGTTTTTATATGCGGTCGCCTATATTTCATCAGAAACAGAAAAATTAAGACATCACTAACGTAAGAAAACAAACTCAACTGTAACAAAAACTGCAGCAAAAATGTAAATATACATCCATATTTGCTATGTACCATTTTTGATATAGCAGTTTTTGTGCACAATAAGACGATAATACGCCGCAACGTGTTCATGTGTGTCAATGGCCTGCTTAAAGGAACACTTCAGGCAAAATGTATGCGCCTGGGGGTAGATCATGCTCACCACCTTCACTCGGCAGCACACAGTGGGATGGATTTAGTAATGTGATTGCCCTCAGACGTTGTCAAATATGTGACAACAGTTGGAGAAAAATGTTGCAACACGTTTTAGGTTGTTTGTGCCTTGTTAATAAAAAAAAGGGACTTGCGTTTAAAGGGGCAAAACTTAAAATGAGACCTTATGGCAACATTTTGGTGAAGAAAAAAATTATACCAATAGGCAGGGTAAAATCCAGGTGCATTTCCGTTAATCAGGCACATACATGTCGATTGGCGGTTGTATGATAGTTGGTTAGATAAGCAACCATGTTTCCATGCTCACAGGAAGAACATTAACATGATCGCATAGGCTATCACTATTCTCGGCAGCACGTGTGCCACCGAGAAAGATGATTTTTTTTTGCTCGTTTATCAGGCGATATGTGGCATGCTTAGACAGGCCCGATTGGGAAATGTATCATTTGGCATGGGTCACTGCTGCATTTTCAGACTGTCTGCTCTAACATTAGACAGGATTAGTAAATCTGTCCCGATGTTTCCGTTTTTGTCTTGGCTGTTCCTTTAAGAAGCCATTGCTATCAGTAACAGAAAAGCACAGACGGCGTTGATGAACTTTTGCTCTCGTTGGGTCAGACCGTACAATCCTTACATCATCAATTACCACAAATACAGAAGATTATACGTTCACTGCAAAAATCACAGTACGGCTGCTACAGCTTCCCGAGAGTCCACTATCCATATCCTCTATGCTTATGAGATTTCTGAGCACCGGCTGAAACGTCAGAGTTGTAAACTACAACTTACCAGATCTTTGATATAGACAAAATTTTTTATGTAATGAGACCACACTTTACCTGCCATATAGTGAGCAAGTCTACTATACCGCAACTACGTCCACATACACAGAAAAGCAATGAAACCTTAAACCAGTGTATAGGCTTTTGTCGGATAGCAACACCTTTTTTTTTTTTTTACTTGTGTACCTCAGTCAGACCGATTAGAAAGTGAAGATAAGTTTGGGTCTGGCGTGCGAGACCCTCAGCGCTGCTGATCAGGAGGTGTACAAAAAACCAACTGTGGCCAGATAAAAAGCGAATTCATCATCGCATCATAAAAATGAATGGCGGCCTCACTGGAAACAGTCGAAGAGAGAGCAAGAGGGGGTGAGGGGAAAGAGAGTGAGAGGGAGGGAGGGGAGAAAGAGAGAGGGAGGAAAGGGAGAAGAGAGCGAGAGGGAGGGGAAAGAGAGCGAGAGGAAGGGAGGGGGAAGAGAGCGAGAGGAAGGGAGGGGGAAGAGAGCGAGAGGAAGGGAGGGGGAAGAGAGCGAGAGGAAGGAGGGGAAGAGAGCGAGAGGAAGGGAGGGGGAAGAGAGCGAGAGGAAGGGAGGGGGAAGAGAGCGAGAGGAAGGGAGGGGAAGAGAGCGAGAGGAAGGGAGGGGGAAGAGCGAGGGAGGGATGGGGAAGAGAGAGCGGGAGGGAGGAGGAAGAGAGCGAGAGGGCAGAGGAAGAGAGTGGGAGGGTGGAGGAAGAGAGAGTGGGAGGGAGAGAGCAGGAGGGAGGGAGAGAGCGGGAGGAAGGGGAAGAGAGCAGGAGGGAAAGAGGGGGAAGAGAGAGCGATGAGACAGTGGGAGGGAGGGAGCGGGAGAAGAGAGAGAAGGAGGGGGAAGAGAGAGTGGGAGGGAAGGTGGGGGAAGAAAGAGCAGGAGGGAAGGAGGGAGGGAAAGAGAGGGAAGGAGGTAGGGGTAAGAGAGCGGGAGGGAGGGGGAAGAGAGAGCGGGAGGGAGGAGGGTAGAGAGTGGGAGGGAAGGAGGAAGGGGAAGAGAGAGAAAGGGAGGGAGGGGGAAGAGAGGGATGGGAAGAGAGCGAGAGGGATGAAGGGGGAAGAGAGAGCGAGGGGGGGGGAGCGAGCGGGAGGGAGGGGGAAGGGAGAGAGAGGGGGGAAGAGAGAGCGAGAGGGATGGGAAGAGAGAGCGAGAGGGATGGGAAGAGAGAGCGAGAGGGATCGGAAGAGAGAGCGAGAGGGATGGGAAGAGAGAGCGAGAGGGATGGGAAGAGAGAGCGAGAGGGATGGGAAGAGAGAGCGAGAGGATCGGAAGAGAGAGCGAGAGGGATGGGAAGAGAGAGCGAGAGGGATGGGAAGAGAGCGAGAGGGATGGGAAGAGAGAGCGAGAGGGATGGGAAGAGAGAGCGAGAGGGATGGAAGAGAGAGCGAGAGGGATGGAAAGAGAGGGAGAGGGATGGGAAGAGAGGGAGAGGGATGGGAAGAGAGGGAGAGGGATGGGAAGAGAGGGAGAGGGATGGGAAGAGAGGAGAGGGATGGGAAGAGAGGGAGAGGATGGGAAGAGAGCGAGAGGGATGGGAAGAGCGAGAGGGATGAAGGGGGAAGAGAGAGCGAGGGGGGGAGAGGAGCGAGCGGGGGGAAGGGGGAAGGGAGGAGAGGGGGGAAGAGAGAGCGGGAGGGAGGGGAGGGAAGAGTGAGCCGGGGGAATAGTGAGTGGGAGAGAGGGAGGGAAGAGTGAGCGGGAGGGATGGGGGAAAGAGAAAGGATGGAAGAAAAAGGAGGGAAGACAGATGGACAGTGCATGCTTGTTTTACTGTCTGTCCAGGCAATGGTAATAGTTTCGCATTGCATGTGTCTAATATGTCATGTGAAAAAAAACAAAAGGCATTGCAGTAGGACAACCCCACTTGACATCTCAAGTAGCCTAAGCCTATGTGATCTAAGTGTCACAGTAGACGTATACTTTTGTCTGGACAGTTACCGCCACTTTCATTACCAGTGAATGCTTAGATGGGGGGTATATTAATAAAAAAAAAAAACATAGAGCCTTCTGCATAGTGGAAGCAAAACCAACCAGATACCAGCTGTTATTGCTCTGGCTGCCACTGGCGTTATCTCTGCATTTGTTTAAGGCATGAGGCCCAATAGATTTTAAGAATTTAGTCTCTGGAAATCTGTATACAAAGATAATGTCAGACTAGTGGTACCCAAAGAGAAACATGTGATCATGAGAAAAAGGTAATGGGCTATTCAGTACATGGCGACATTTATCTGGGCCGCCGCCCCCAGGTTCTGCATCATTTTACCTTCTCGTGACTGTAAAAGTAGAAAAGAGCTCCATTAGGAATGAGACCTGCATGCATTCATTAGTGACCCCATCAGTCCCACTCTTTGCACCCCCTTTCTTCCTACAGTGAAAGTCTTAACACATAAATTAAAGCAGTGGGGCACAAAAAAAGGTGGTTAACCACTTCACTGCAAGAGAGTCTGCGGCAAAAGTCAAAAGCAAACGTCACCGGCAGTTAACAGGTTAAGCAACTTCAGACAGCCTTTTGTAAAGCAATACCTTTTTTTCACAGTATCATCTTTCTTAACCCCTGATTATGTTTTTTGTTTTTTATTTTTTTTTCCATCACATCTAAAGCTAAAGCTATAATGAGGCCCATGTCCCTTTTAAGAAAGTTCAAAGTTCACATTTCCATAAAAGAACAACAGCTAAAATAAAAAAAAGTAGAAAAAAAATTAAGGAAATAAATGAAAACGAAGAGAGTGTTTATCGTTTTTTTTTTTTTGGTCTTGTTTCTCTTTCTTTCATTCATTGTTTCAGTTTTGTCCTCCACCTGATGTGGAATTTTTTTTTGGTATACTATTTGTTCCCCCTCATCTCCATGGCGCTTTCTCTGAAGTTTTTAAAAGTTTATAACTTTTTTTTTTTTAATACTTTGGCACAGAGAAAAAAAATCTTTTTTTTTTTTTTTTTTGTAAAACCCACAAATAAAATGAAAAAAATAAAATAAAATGAGACGTTTTTCAAAGAGGCCGTTAAAGCTTTTGGAACGGGGAGATGCAGGAGGGACAGTCTTAGCTCCTTGCACCTCACCGGAAATTTTAGTCTTTTTTTTTTGGTTTTCGATAACATTCCCTCCTTGAGTTTCTTTTTTTTTTTTCTTTTTTTTCTTAAAATAATATCGGCTTCTTCAGATGAGGTATATAAGACAGAGAAAGACGCACCCCTGCAGCCCTCACCCTTTGTGACTCTTGTACCTTTGTCCATGGGATGGAAGGGCTCAGAAGGAGGAGGAACATGAGATTTTTGGTAACTCTATTTCTTGGTATATATCTTCACTCTGCCAACACTCAGAGTCTGTACTTTGGCACAGTGTTAGCAAAGAATAAGTTTTTGTTTGTTTGTTTTTTTGGTTTCTTCTTTGTGTTTGTTTTGGTTTCATTTTTTGGTTTGCTTGTTTTTTTTGTTATTTTTGTCTATCCACGGAAACATATGATCCTGGAAATATATCCCATGAAATTAAACAAAAAAAAAAAAGGCCAAAAAATATAAAGCTCGGCTGCATTATAAATAAATAAATAGGAATTAAAAGCAAAGAAAATTTTAAAAGCTATTGTGGATCGTGGGGAGTTAAAAATATATAAATATTTAGTGCGAGAAAATTAAAATTCTTCTCGTTTATCTGTAAAGAAAAGAAAATTACCAATTTCTTTTTCTATAAAGAAAAAAAATATCCGGGGAAGGGGAAAACTTTTTAAATGCTTTTTTCCGCCTGCTCTGCAAAAAAATTTGTTTTCTAACCACATCTAGAGCTGGAACGGGAAACTCTAGAGCGAGTTTTCCGTAAACACAACTAAGAAAGGGCTTTTTTCTTTTTGTGTAGGATGGGACATAATTCAGCATTTTCTAAATAAATTATGGGGAGCGTAAAAGATAACTAAAGGGGTTCAGTGCTGGCTAAACATAAAAAAAGCTAATAAATAAATCTATGTGTGTGTTTTTTAATAAGGACGTCACACATATACACAGAGTTACTCTGAGGTTCTAGAGATATGTTAGGCTTTGGATAAAGCTGTTATTTTGGTATTTGGTGTAGAAGAGGGGGAAGCGATGGGCGTTATTTCACCCATGCACCCCACCTAATGAGCAGTCTCGCTCCCGCTGCAGCTTCCTCCCATTCCTCCTAAAAATCTGTGGACATTTATTCTCTGCAATAAGAGAACGTAAAGTAACAGGAGGAAGGAACTTGGAAGGTCTCCCTGCCCCCACCCTCCACTTGAATTCACCTCATACATATCAGTAACTAAAAAAATGGCACCTAGCTCAACATGACTAACAAGAGGGAACAGTGGGGGTGGGGCTCAGTCTTTGGGAATTCCTTTGGTTGGGGGAGCTCTGTACACCCCAAGTAGGGTGCAGCATATTTTTGGTTTCTCTGAAGTATTTCCGAGGTTTGGGTTTTTATTTTTTTAGTTCTTATTTGGTTTAGGATTTTTGTTTTTGGTTCATTTTGGTTCCATTTTTTGCCCCCCCCTCCACGCATTTCACTTCTTCACTTCGGTTGGGGGGGCTTTGAGGAGGAAAAGAGGCAACACCATCTGAAAAAGTAGTCACACCTCTGCCCCCTGAAGTATCCAGGAGCCTCCATTTATATATGGAGGCTCAGCTTTGGGTGCTGGTGGAGGTTGAAGGAGGGGGAGAAGAAAGAGATGGATTTCCCTCTTTCAATCGCTCTCCCCGCTGTGCTGGGAGCCTCCTGGGCTGTGCTGTAGGTTGGGAATTGCAGCCTCGCCAGAAGAAGTTGTGGAGGCTGGAGAGAGACTGGGGGTACCACCAGCAGATGCGATGCGTCCCAGGCCGGAGCCGAGAAGAGGGAGACCTCCAGGGTTCAGGAAGAGCGAAGAGCTCATCAGACTGGGAACACTGGAGACGCTGGAACCGCTGGCAAGGATGAAGTTACCGCTGGCATCAAGACCGGAGAGTGGCAGGGAGCCACCACTGGTCAGAGCTAGGAGACATAAAGGTACAGAAAAAAAGTCATGCAATTAACTTCTTGAGATAAAATAGAAATAAAAGATGAAAAACACGGAATAAAACAAATAACGCGGCTCATATGAAGATAATAATGTCACTCATGCGTCCTTTTTGATTTCTTGCAGATTTGACTCTCGCTATCGTGAAAAAAAAAAAAATCAGGAGCAGCAATTGTAAATCCTCCAGGGGTCTTAATAAATGGCTCCAATAATACTGAGCAAAGTGTCTGCAGGCGAGCAGTATCTAAAGTGCAACGACACGCAAATTTCTTGTCAATGATGACATCTCAAAAAGCTTTTTGGTTACTTCTACAAATTATAATTCATACCACTTTTACCACGGTAAGTGCCATTCAGCGGCCGTGCTGAGGAGCATGGGATTCATTACGAGCAATGACAGCTTTTCCAGATCTTACATAAAAATGTAAGAAACCGCCATTTGCGTTTTTATGCAAGACATACAGCCACCGGCTGATTTTTGATATGAAATGTCATGGAAGATACTTCACGGCCAATCAGTACGAATGTTAATGTGATGACGCATGCTATGAACAGTCACGAGGAGTTCGTGAGACTTCTCCTGTCCTACAAACCTTGTATGGTGGCCAGTGGGTTTCCAGCCATGAGGGCTGAGTTCAACCCCGGGCTGACCCCGAGCACTGTGCCCCTGTAAGACCAAGAACATGGATAAGACGGGAAAGACATTCTCTAATTCATTGTTTAGCACAGAGCTGACACCTTCCATAGTATATAATCGATATACTCCTAGCCGGTGACTACCAGGAACGTCTTGCCACTTCGATCCAGCAGAAGGAAGGAGTCAATGGTAATACATTTTTGCTTTAAAGTGTATGTGTGTATGACTACATATGAGAAACATTGAGCACTTGATACTAGATCCACAGAACAGTCTGATTATGTATGGTTCATCTAGGGTTCTTTACAGTTAGAGCAGTCATGCTACTGAATTGCTCCACCCCAAGAGATAATATCAGATACGGTAACATCATAAAAAAAAAAAACAAAACCAAAAAAAACTGGTTGCCATTAGTGATGAGCAAACGTGCTCAGATAAGGTGTTACCCAAGCATGCTTGGATGCTAACCGTCTTTGGAACGCTCGAAAAATATATTTCGAATCCCCGCGGCTGCATGTCTCGCGGCTGTTCGCCAGCCACAACACATGCAGGGATTGCGTAAGAAACCGGCAATCCCTGCATGTGTTGCGGTTGTCGAACAGCCACGAGACATGCAGCGGCGGGGATATGAACAGTTTTCGAGAACGCCGAAGACACTCAGTTAGCACCCGAGCATGCTCAGATAATACATTATCCCAGCATATTCGCTCATCACTAGTTGCTTTTATAGTAAGAAATGGTAAATGCAGCTAAAAGGGGTCCGAATGAGCATGGCTGCTGCAGCCAATCACTGGTCATGTATAAAGTGCGTGACTTCTAGGACCAGAGATTGGCTGAAGCAGTCACATGCAAAATCTGTGCGGACCAAGGTCGTGGCAACTTTGGTCATTTTTTTTCCTCGTTTTATAACTTTTCTTGTAAAAATAAAAGTAAAGCTATAAGTGGGCGCTTAACATTAGAGTTTGTGACTGATTGTGCCATAGTCTGCTTTTAGGCAGCGCATAGAACCCAACAAAGAACAGAGTGTTATATAAGGCCAGGAGCAGATTATGGTTTTCCTTGATCTCTTGGATTCTTCCTATATTGCGACTATTCTGTTTCTCCACTTTCTGCCTTTTGAGATGTGCAATCAGCTAAGGCCTCTTTCACATTTCCGGCAGGCGCCTGGCGGCGCCCCCGGCATTTTGCCGCAGCGCCGCATCTGAAAATCTGATGCGCCGCATGCGGCTTTTTTCGCATTGACATGCATTAGCGTCGGATGGCGCCGCATGTCAATGCGTTGCATGCGGTTTTGTCCGGATGCGGCGCAAATGTACATTGCGGCGTCCGGAAAAAACGCTGCATGTAACGTTTTTTGTTTTTGCCGGATGGTTTCTTATGGCCTCTTTCACATTTCCGGTGGGCGCCTGGCGGCGCCCCCGGCATTTTGCCGCAGCGCCACATGTGAAAACCTTTCACACTTCCGGCGGCCAAAATGCGTTTTTTTGCCGGATGGTTTCTGATGCTTGGAGAGATAAGAAACCATCCGGCAAAAACAAAAAACGTTACATGCAGCGTTTTTTCCGGACGCCGCAATGTACATTTGCGCCGCATCCGGACAAAACCGCATGCAACGCATTGAATGCGGCGCCATCCGACGCTAATGCATGTCAATGCAAAAAAAGCCGCATGCGGCGCATCAGATTTTCAGATGCGGCGCTGCGGCAAAATGCCGGGGGCGCCGCCAGGCGCCCGCCGGAAATGTGAAAGAGGCCTAAGAGGGTCTGGTTTCAGTGTGTATGCACTTGAAGGAAATATGAACGTGCATCTTATACAGAAACCATATACAGAACAGATATTATTGTAAAAAAAACCAAAAACCTATTTTTCATTATTTGAGTGCTTACCCTGCATTGGGGCTAAGTCCGGTCAGGCTGAGCCCAGAATGGGTGCTGCTCTGGGGACTTGCACTTGTGCTGTTGCTTGGAGGGGGTGTTGCGGATGGGGGTGCTGTGTTGGAGGGTGGACGAGGATGTACAAGTGATCCCAGTGCAGAAGGTAAGGTAGTCACTAAATATAGAAAAACAATAAAAGGTAATAACATTAAATCAGCAAGTTTCATATTTTGGAGTGGAGGGTTGTGCATGTCAGTAGATCACATTGTCAGAGACATTACAGGGGTGCAAATAAGACACAGCGCTCAGTGAGAAGAAAAGGGGGTGTCCGTTTACCTGTTGTGCTGAGATTACTGGAAGCCTGGGAAGTGAGCGTGGGGGCAGACACCGGGGGAGACACCTGGAGCAGACCAAGGAAAGGAGGAATTATGAGAAAGTGCAGGGTGGATGAGGAAAACCAGAGGATAGAGACAGGAGGAATAACCAAGGTAGTGCATAGCCCAAAACACTTGGAAATTGGTAGGATAATTCCACCCAAGAAGGAAACTCTAAAAAGTTTATTTTTTGTGCGAATTTGCAGTTGATTACAGCCTGGATGTAAGATTTTTTTTTTTTTTTAATAAGTATTCGGAAATATTTCTGCACTGAAATTTTCCAGCAACAATTTAATATCTGTTGCAGATTTTTCTCATTCTCATGTAGAAAAGGTGGAAAAAAAACCCCGCACATGCTTCATAATGTGTGTGCCCGTGCATGCCCTATATTGCGAGTGTGCCCATGCATTGCTCTATACTGCGAGTGTGCCAATGCATTGCTCTATACTGCAAGTGTGCCCGTGCATTGCTCTATACTGCGAGTGTGCCCGTGCATTGCTCTATACTGCGAGTGTGCCCGCACATGCCCCTTACAGCTCCGTTTTGTAGTGTGGGATTTAGGGAGGTAGATCCAAGGACATTTTTTTACCAAATGGGTTCCATACAGTTGTCCCTTGCTCTGGCTGGGAATGAGTGGCATACTGCTACAAGGATTGATGCGTTTTTCCTTCTGCCGGCGGTTACAGAACCAGACGCGGATCACTTCTTTCTCCATGTTCAGCTGCTCAGCAATGATAAGGATCTCCTCAGAGGTAGGTTTCTGGTTCTATACAACACGATAATGAATAGATGAACGATAATAGACTGAAAAGCAAATTATTAATATCCTAGTATTGAACCAACTATAAACCCATGGACTCGACTTTGCAGGACTATTTAGGACATAAACAGATACATCAGTCTAAACCTGCTTTTTCGTCTTGTATCTCACCGCAATAAAACTTTTCTCCAGTGCATAGCGCACATTGGTCTCGATGCTGGTGCGTTTCTTACGTCTACGGCCGGGAAGTCCTTCATAGCCTCCCCCAGGACTGCTAAGAGGGTTGGGACTCGGTAGGGTGCTGTCTACTGACATGGTTTCTGGGCAGAGGACACAATACAAGCTTTATTGAAAAAACTGTAGTGAAATGATAAAGCGGCGATTAAAGTGAACTGCAACCTGCTCCTTGTTCGAGGCATTCATCCGTCTTGGTCTTACCTGCATCACTTAGCCACTTCTGGAGTAATGGTTTTAGCTTGCACATGTTCTTGAAACTCAGGTTAAGTGCCTCAAATCGGGAGATGGTTGTCTGGGAGAAGTCATTGCCATACAGCTTTCCCATAGCCAGGCCAACATCCCCCTATAAAATAACATAAAAGTCTCTATAAACAATGAAGTAACACCTTACTACCCCTAGATCGGTGGTACAGGACATCACTGTCGTCATATTCAGCATATACTACTGTAGTACCACACATCTCAATCACTAAAGTACAGGACACACATGTCTATTTCTTAAACAGGAGGAGGTGAGCTGTGACATCACCTATTATGAATGATGGACCCTGTGTTATCAGTCATTGTACAGGGGGAGGAGGTGAGCTGTGATATCCCATATTGTGAATGGTGGATCCTGTGTTATCTACTGTATATAGAGGTGTTATCAGTCATTGTACTGGAGGAGGAGGTGAGCTGTGACATCACCTACTGTGAATGGTGGATTCTGTGTTACGGTATCTACTGTATTTAGGGTTGTTACCAGTTATTGTACAGGAGGAAGAGAAGGTGAGCTGTGATATCACCTATTGTGGATCTTGTATTATCTACTGTATATAGGGCTGTTATCAGTCATTGTACAGGAGGAGCAGAAGGTGAGATGTGTTTGCAAAAGTTATCTGACAGCAGCATATTTTTCTGTCCACCATTGATAACACATGCACACCCGGCGGAGGCATTATTTAGGAGTTTGAGGGAGGGTCACTGTCAAAGTTGGCCAGCTTCTCATTCCACAATCAGTCTTTGGCCTGCGGCAGGTGGATCCATTTATTCATTCAATGATTTTTGGGCCAATTCCTCAATGCCTTGTAATATGGGAAATCCTATACAGATTCTCTCAGCAAATTTGGAGAGAATGAGGCAATCCTAACTTGCCTCGTTCTCTGGAGTGGACCCAAAGCAGCATATGGTGTGAATGTACAGCAATCACATGGGATCATACAATACCCTCAGAACACAGTGATGAAAAGTATTTTCCTACCTGAGTGAATCCTAGTTTAATCCTGCGCTGTTTGAAGGTTCTGGCAAATTGTTCTAACTCCTCCAAATCACTAGGTTCCTCAGGATGAGATGCTGATTCTGAATGTGACAATATTGGTGGATCTATGGGTCCTGGACGGGACACAGCCTTGAAAGAGAACAACATGGTTGGATATTTTGTCATGGTTTCTTAATATTACTCCATCGGGTTAATAAGAGGCCCACACAGTCCTGCAGATTACTAGGGTGGAACAGTGGACGGCTGGAATGATGGATGGCTGGAACGATACATGGATGGACAGTTTGGACCTACCGGAAGTGATAACAACGGATTACACTCACCTGAGTGGGAAGGCCAGGCCTTGGCTGACCCGGAATGAGATTCCCCTGGCTTTGTTGAGGTAGCTGAAAGAGATTTGGTGCAGAAAGGAGGCCTGAAGCAGAAGAAGAAAGCAACAAGTCTATGAAAAACACAGCAAACTAGCATTAGATGATAGTAAAATACACTGCACTTTACCAGTGGCTCTCAACACAACCATAAGAGCCCGGAGTTCTTGCTAGAATAGGACATCCACATTAATATTATTGCATATCTTCTAGTCAGTGCCAACTTTGGCAATTAGTAAAAGGTTTTCCAGGAAAAAATATAGCCAAATCAGCATTAAAGAGCACGTTATATAACAGACTAATAAAGTTGTATTATGCCAGCTGTTCCATCCATCAGCAAAAGACTGAAAGAAAAGTGGCTGAAACGCCGATGCCCAATCAGAGCTGGTATCACGGTCTCTTCTTTTGGACAAATCGAACATTAAGAAGGAATCCGAGCTGCAGCTGCTCTCTTACTTCCTCTGCATGTTGAACAGTAGGTAGGGACAGTGCCGCCAGCGCTGATTGGGTGCCGGGTTACATGTCACAACAACAGCAAGAGGAGAGAGCGAGTGCCGACACTGCAGTAACGGTGCCAGCATAGGAGATGAGTATAGTCTTCTTTCTTTTATCGGGGCCAAGTGTGGGGCATGAGAAGGAGTTATCCAAGTAGTGGACAACTTCTTTAATTCCCATCTTTATAGGTGGGTATTGCCGGACAGGGCTTGTAAATATAAGCATTTTTTTCAATTGACTGTTTATTGAAATTTTCATCAGCTATTGAGATATTAACACTTTTCTTATGTTTACAGCTGGCTCCCTTGGAGACTGACCACTGCTGCTAGAACTCAGAGCAGTGCTTACAAACTCTTTTCTACTCATATTGTAAGCACTGCTTTAAAAACGGATCAGGATCGAATGCGACTCACCTTGTTGACCTTGCCCCGCTTGGGGCAGCAGGAACTGTGTGGGGACTGGAGAGGATGGCCAGGAACAAGAACCAGTTGCTGGAGCTGCAGCAGTTGCTGGATATCCTATGTAATTGACAGAATTTAGTAAAATATAGAAATTAGCAGCTGATAAATTGACACCTGGGCGTTATCATTCATCTTGTCAATTGGGCGTGTCCTTACATATTCTTTCCCGGTCAGCCCTGATTGGATAATACCAGACTGTGTACAGAAACTGTGCAATGCTTCATTTCCCTGTGGTTGTGTGGCAGGGAACCAAAACACTTTTTGCCAGGTTTTCCCACAGATTACAGTATATCAATGGGGAAGGGGGATACTTTATGATCATCTTATTTTCAAGGATCCTGCCAACAAGTAAGAATTGTCCAAAGCCAAGAACTTCTTTAACAACTTCCCAATGTTTGATGCACATGTTCATCATACGTTGGGTGCAGGTGTATAAATTGGGCTCAAACTAGCTGTTTAACCATTTAAATGTAGCGGTTATCTCTGACAGCAGTATTTAAATGGTCTGTTCGTTTGGCACAATCATTTCCAGCGCCTATTGACACAATCGATATAGTAATGGAGTCCTACTAAAGGCACCGTCACCGCTATCTTAGTACTCCTATGAAGTCCAGAGGTCAGTAAATTTACTATATAATGCAGTATTGTAATAGTGCAAGCGATCAAATGCAACATCAGTAACCTAAAAAGACAAAAAAAGTAAAACTTAAAATAGTAAAAAATTATAGGAAAGATGTGTATCTTCGTACCGTGTTAGCCAGTAGATAGAAAAATATTTAGACTTGAGAGTCCTCAGTGGTTGATACCTTTTAATGGCTAACTGAAAAGATGGTAACAAATTGCAAGCTTTCGAGACTACGCAGGTCTCTTCATCAGGCAAAGACTAAAACAAAAGCTGAAGAATCACATATTTATACACAAGAGGACACAGGAATAATGCAATAGGTAAGACAAGTGACGTGAAGCAGAACTGTCATTATGGCAGAGGGATTAACATAAATATGACTAGTTCATAGATAAGGAGTGAAGGTCTGAATCACTCCTTATCTATGAACTAGTCATATTTATGTTAATCCCTCTGCCATAATGACAGTTCTGCTTCACGTCACTTGTCTTACCTATTGCATTATTCCTGTGTCCTCTTGTGTATAAATATGTGATTCTTCAGCTTTTGTTTTAGTCTTTGCCTGATGAAGAGACCTGCGTAGTCTCGAAAGCTTGCAATTTGTTACCATCTTTTCAGTTAGCCATTAAAAGGTATCAACCACTGAGGACTCTCAAGTCTAAATATTTTTTTAAAAAAATATATATTATATATATATATATATATATATATATATATATATATACTCACACACATATATATATATATACATACATAATATATATATATATATATACACATACATATATATATATATATATATATATAATACATATATATATATCTCAATCAAGAAAAAGTTTCCAAAAATGATCTAATAAAAAAATGAAAAATATAGAAATGTAAATCACCCAAATTAAATAAAAAGAGAAACACATCTGGAGTCATCAGGTCCGTAAACATCCAATCTATGAAAATATATAATATGAATTAACCCATTTGGTAAACAAAACCCCAGACTTGCTGTTTTTTTTAGACTGCAGCTGTTCCCCAAAATTTTGTGAAAAAAAAGTCTGTAGCCCAAAATGATATGAATAAAAACAACAGCTTGTCACGCAAAAAAGTGAGCGCTGATTTAGATAGAATGACAAAAATAAATTCTGAATTTTCTTTAACCACTAAAATGATGAAATAGTAGTAAATAAATTAAAAAATATATTTTTTTAAAGTTTGGTATCAGATTGACTGGAATAATAATGCTGCCATGTCATTTTACCATTTCATCCTACTAGAAATTCATTTAGCTTTTTCAGGTACATTGTATGGTAAAAATGAATGGTGTCAGAATCTTATTATTGTTGGCTTTAGAATCATAGAATCATAGAATGGTAGAGTTGGAAGGGACCTCCTGGGCCTTCTGGTCCAACCCCCTGCTCAAAGCAGGATTCTCTAAATCATCCCAGACAGATGTCTATCCAGCCTCTGTTTGAAGACTTCCATTGAAGGAGAGCTCACCACTTCTCGTGGCAGCCTGTTCCACTCATTGATCACCCTAACTGTCAAAAAGTTTTTTCTAATATCTAATCTGTGTCTCCTCCCATTCAGTTTCATCCCATTGCTTCTAGTCTTTCCTTGTGCAAATGAGAATAAAGATGATCCTTCTACAATGTGACAGCCCTTGAGATATTTGTAGACAGCTATTAAGTCTCCTCTCAGTCTTCTTTTTTGCAAGCTAAACATTCCCAAATCCTGCAACCGTTCCTCATAGGACATGGTTTGCAGACCGGTCACCATTCTGGTGGCTCTTCTCTGAACTTGCTCCAGTTTGTTGATGTCTTTTTTAAAATGTGGTGCCCAAAACTGGACACAGTATTCCAGATGAGGTCTGACCAAAGAGGAGTAGAGGGCAATAATGACCTCACGTGATCTAGACTGTATGCTTACTAGGCTTTAAAAAAAATTAAAAAAAAGTTGAGGGACAAAAAGCACAAAAAAAAATGGCTCAGATTAATGTATGATGACTTTTTGAAAAGAGCAAATTAAGAACAATTTTATTTTGATGTTTAAGAGATAAAAACTTTGTAAACTAATCAGAAACACAAGTGCGGTTTTTAATGGAAATAATAATATGATATTTTTAGTGATAATATATGTACATGGGTTTTGGGAACTTGTGAGAAAAGAAGATAACCATGATAAAAAATGTTTCTGGTGGGGGGGGAGAGAAATCAGAAATGCACACAGCAAACTTCCTGCCTTAGGGCTTGTGCACATGCTGCGTTTTTGTTTTTTAGGCCGGGGTCACACTGGCGACAAAATCGGACGACTGCAATGCGATGAAATATCGCATTTCAGTCAGACCAATGTTAATCTATGGAGCAGCTCCCAGTATCAGATTTTTTGTGGTCAGTTTTAAACGTGCGAGTGCAATCGCAGCATGCTACGATTGTCACCGATTGTGGGTCGACTATCGCCAATGCAAGTCTATGGGTGCGATGAAAAATCGGATTACAAACGGACCGCACGTGTGACTTGCGATTAAATCGCACCGGTGTCCTTTAGAAAAGCCAGCAATTCATCCCCGGCTATACTGTAAAATCACACTGACAGCTTTAATAAAGAATAGAATCAATACATATACACACATAGAATACATTATATATATATATATGTCATTGTGACATATGTTATGATTTGGTAGCTGAGGAGAGCAGGCAAAAAGGAAATACACCAGAGCAGTTGGAAACTATGAGATTGCAGTACCCTGACTAACCACCACAACTAGAGGCAGCCGTGGAGCGTTCCTACGTTGGTCCTAGACGCCTCGTCACAGCCTGAGAAACTAACTACACCTAAAGATAGAAAGAGGAAAGCTATCTGCCCCGGAGCAGATCCCCAAAGAACATAGAAAGCCCCCAAACATGTAATGGCGGTTAGACAAGAAGAAATACTGACACAGACAGAAAATAGTATGAGCAAACGCTGGGGCCCAAACTTACTAAACAGAAAAGGATAGGAAGGGTACTTACTGCAATCCCAAAAAACCCTGAAACGCACCAACTCTACTAATTTCAAAAACACCTGAGATCACACGACCTCTATCACCTAAATTAGTTCTCTGGTGTAACCAAAAACAAAACAGCAGCCACTGAAAAAACTGGAAAAAGCAAATGTACAAACATCAGTGGCTGAACTGAACTGAGAGGGCAAAAAGCCCCCAGAGGGGACCCTGAAGGCCCCCACAGAAGTGCAGGACAAAATGCAAAAATCAAGCACAAAAACAAAAAGAAGAAAAAGTCTTATCTGTTAGCAGGAGATTCAGACACGACACAGCAGGCTACCAAGGAAACAGGAATCAAAGATTGAGACCAGAACAATTGATCACCGGCAACCCTGATGGGAAGGCGACTCCCTTATATAAGACCAGTCAGTAACACCTGATTCCCAATCCTCACAATCTTCACTGGACAGTCCAGTACCGTTTGTAACCACCAGAGGGAGCTTCTGCTCAGAACTCATTTCCAGCCTATTCACAACAGACATATATATATATATATATATATATATACATATATTTATAGTTCATACACTTCTACATACTGTAATAGCCGCTAATTGAATTGCCGGCTTTAGTGAAATTACAGAACCCGACATGAAATGACACATGGTTTACATACAGTTAACCATGTCATTTCATGTATTTTGATATATGGTTTTCACTAACAATTACATGAGTGTATGTGTGCAAAATTGCAGACATGTAGGGGTTAATTAAAGGTGTAAATTCGTTGAAAAAATATGTGTGGGCTCCTGCTGTATTTTCTCCACCAGACAGACAAAGCAAGCGAGTGGGGGCAAATAATAATAGCCCAGGGAGGGTGCATTTATTTTGTGCCCCCCGGCTACTAACATCTGCCCCCAGACACCCCAGAAAAGGCAAATATATAATTAGATTTTCCCTTTCTGGCACTTTGCCCGTCTATTCCCATTGCCCTGTAGCGGTGGCGAATGGGTTAATAATGGGTTAAAGACACCTTGCAATTGAAAGGTGACTTTAAGCCAGGTTAATAATTGAGAGTTGTCAATTTGACAACTCTCAATTATTAATCCTATTGTATGAAAGGAAAAAACACACACACATTAATTATTAATCCTTTTAACCCCTCTCTGACATTAGACGTACTATCCCGTCCATAAAACCCGTGCCATTCTGCCCATGGACGGGATAGTACGTCATAGGCGATCAGCTGCGCTCCTGAGGGGAGCGCAGCTAATCGCCGCCGGGTGTCAGCTGATTATCACAGCTGACACCCGTGACTGTGTGTCAGGAGCGGTCATGGACCGCTCCCGGCACATTAACCCCTAGCACACCGCGATCAAACATGATCGCGGTGTACTGGGGGCACAGGGGAGGATCGCGCAGGGTGGGGGCTCCCTGCGCGCCCCCCTGAGACCCTCAGACCAGCGCATGTGATCGCGCTGTTCTGAGGGCTTCCTCCCTCCCAGGACCCGGATTAAAGATGGCGCCGGGGTCCTGGAGGGAGGCGGCTTCCTCAGTGCCTGCTGAGAGCAGGCACTGAGAAGCCTGCTGCACTGCCTGAGCGATCGCTGGTGTGACAGAGTGCTGTGCACACTGTCACACCAGCGATCTGTTAAAATACAGTGATGTCCCACCCTGGGACAAAGTAAAAAAGTTAAAAAAATAAAAATAAACATGTTATAAAAAAAAATCCAAAATAAATAAAAAAAAAAAAAAATATTCCCCAATAAATTCATTTCTTCCTGTAAATAAAAAAACCAAAACAATAAAAGTACACATATTTGGTATCGCCGCGTCCGTAACGACCCCCCCTATAAAACTGTCCACAAGTTAACCCCTTTAGTGAACCCCTTAAAAAAAAAAAAAAAAACGAAGCAAAAAATCAATGCTTTATCATCATACCGCCGAACAAAAAGTGGAATAACGCGCGATCAAAAAGACCGATATAAATAAACATGGTACCGCTGAAAACGTCATCTTGTCCCGCAAAAAACGAGCCGCCATACAGCATCATCAGCGAAAAAATAAAAAAGTTATAGCTCGCAGAATAAAGCGATGCAAAAATAATTATTTTTTATATAAAATTGTTTTTATTCTATAAAAGCGGCAAAACATAAAAAAATGCTATAAATGAGGTATCGCTGTAATCGTACTGACCCGAAGAATAAAACTGCTTTATCAATTTTACCACACGAGGAACAATAAAAACGCCTCCCCAAAAGAAATTCATGAATTGCTGATTTTTGTTCATTCTAACCTCCCAAAAATCGAAATAAAAAGCGATCAAAAAATGTCACCTGCTCAAAAATGGTACAAATAAAAACGTCAACTCGTACCGCAAAAAATAAGACCTCACATGACTCTGTGGGCCAAAATATGCAAAAATTATAGCTCTCAAAATGTGGCGATGCAAAAAACTATTTTTGCAATAAAAAGCGTCTTTTAGCGTGACAGCTGCCAATCATAAAAACCCGCTATAAATAGTAAATCAAACCCCCCATTATCACCCCCTTAGTTAGGGAAAAATAATAAAATTAAAAAAATGTATTTATTTCCATTTTCCCATTAGGGTTAGGGTTAGAGTTGCGGCTAAAGTTAGGGTTAGGGTTGGCGCTAAAGTTAGGATTAGGGTTAGGGTTGGGTTAGGGGTGTGTTAGGGTTAGGTTTGTGGTTAGGGTTGGGACTAGGGTTAGGGGTGTGTTGGGGTTAGGGTTGGAGTTCGAATTGGGGGGTTTCCGCTGTTTAGGCACATCAGGGGCTCTCCAAATGTGACATGGCGTCTGATCTCAATTCCAGCCAATTCTGCGTTGAAAAAGTCAAACGGTGCTCCTTCACTTCTGAGCTCTGCCATGCGTCCAAACAATAGTTTATCCCCACATATGGGGTATCAGCGTACTCTGGACCCCAAGAGTTATTGTGCAATTTGTCTTATTTTTCTGTTACCCTTGGGAAAATAAAAAACTGGGGGCGAAAATATCATTTTTGTACAAAAAAAATTATTTTTTTGTTTTTACGGCTGTACATTATAAACTTCTGTGAAGCACTTGGGGCTTCATAGCGCTCACCACACACCTAGATAAGTTCCTTGTGGGGTCTATTTTCCAAAATGGGGTCACTTGTTGGGGATTTCCACTGTTTAGGCGCATCAGGGGCTCTCCAAATGCGACATGACGCCCCCAGACTATTCCATCAAAGTCTGCAATCCAAAACGTCACTACTTCCCTTCCGAGCCCCAACGTGTACCCATACAGTAGTTTTCTCCCACATATTGGGTATCAGCGTACTCAGGACAAATTGGGCAACAACTTTTGGGGTCCAATTTCTCCTGTTACCCTTGTGAAAATAAAATATTGGGGGTGAAAAAATCATTTTTGTAAAAAAAAAAAGGATTTTTTATTTTTACGGCTGTACGTTATAAACTTTAGTGAAACACCTGGGGGTTCAAAGTTCTCACCACACATCTAGATAAGTTCCTTGAGGGGTCTAGTTTCCAAAATGGTGTCATTTATGGGGGTTTCCACTGTTTAGACAGATCAGGAGCTCTCCAAACACGACATGGCATCCAGCCAATTCTGCGTTGAAAAAGTCAGACGGCGCTCCTTCCCTTCCAAACTCTGCCATGCACCCAAACAGTGGTTTACCCCCACATATGGGGTATCAGCGCACTCAGGACAAATTGCACAATAACTTTTGGAGTCTTGTTACCCTTGGAAAAATAAAAATTGGGGTGAAAAGATCATTTTTGTGGAAAAAATATGATTTTTAAATTTTACGGCTCTACGTTATAAACTTGTGTGAAGCACTTGGGGGTTCAAATTGCTCATCAAAAATCTAGATAAGTTCCTTAGGGGGTCTAGTTTCCCAAATGGGGTCATTTGTGGGGGGTTTCCACTGTTTAGGCACATCAGGGGCTCTCCAAATGCAACATGGCATCCAAACTCAATTCCAGCCAATTTTGGTTGGAAAAAGTCAAATGGTGCTCCTTCCATTCCGAGCTCTGCCGTGCGCCCAAACAGTGGTTCCCCCCCACATATTGGGTATCAGCGTACTCAGGACAAATTGTACAACAACTTATGTGGTCCAATTTCTCCTGTTACCCTTGGGAAAATAAAAAATTAATGACTAAAAGATAATTTTTGTGGGAAAAAAATAGGATTTTTTATTTTCATGCCCGGGCATTATAAACTTGTGTGAAGCACTTGGGAGTTCAAAGTGCTCACCAAAGATCTAGATAAGTTCCTTAGGGGGTCTAGTTTCCAAAATGGGGTCACTTGTGGGGGGTTTCCACTGTTTAGGCTCATCTGGGGCACTGCAAACGGAACATGACCCCCATTAACGTCTGCATTCCAAAACGTTACTACTTCCTTTCCAAGCCCTGCCGTGCGCCCAGTTTCCCCCCCCCACATATGGGGTATCAGCGTACTCTTGACAAATTGGACAACAACTTTTGGGGTCCAATTTCCTTGGGAAAATTCAAAAATTTGGGACTAAAAAATCATTTTTGTGGAAAATTGATTTTTTTTTTTTTCACACCCAGGCTTTATAAACTTTTGTGAAACACTTGAGGGTTCAAAGTGCTCACAACAGATCTAGATAAGTACCTTAGGGGGTCTAGTTTCCAAAATGGTGTCACTTGTGGGGGGTTTCCACTGTTTAGGCGCATCAGGGGCTCTCCAAAAGCGACATGGCATCCAATCTAAATTCCAGCCAATTTTAGTTTGAAAAAGTCAAACGTCGCTCCTTCCCTTACGAGCTCTGCCGTGTGCCCAAACAGTGGTTTTCCCCCACATATGGGGTATTGGCGTACTCAGGAGAAATTGCATAACAACCTTATCTGTCCATTTTCTCCTTTTACCCTTGTGAAAATAAAAAAAAAGTTTGTAAAAGATAATTTTTGTGGCTAAAAAGTAAAATATTCATTTTTTCCTTCCACGTTGCTTTAGTTACTGTGAAGCACCTGAAGGGTTAATAAACTTCTTGAATGTGGTTTTGAGTACCTTGAGGGTTGCAGTTTTTAGAATGGTGTCACTTTTGGGTATTTTCTGCCATATAGACCCCTCAAAGTGACTTCAAATGTGAGGTGGTCCCTAAAAAAAATGGCTTTGTAAATTTTGCTGTAAAAATGAGAAATCGCTGGTCAACTTTTAACCCTTATAATTTCCTAACAAAAAAAAATTTTGGTTCCAAAATTGTGCTGATGTAAAGTAGACATGTGGGAAATGTTATTTATTAACTATTTTGTGTGATATATTTCTCTGTTTTAAGGGAATAAAAATTCAAAGTTTGAAAATTGCAAAATTTTAAAATTTTCGCCATATTTGCGTTTTTTTCAAAAATAAACGCAAGTTATATCGAAGAAATTTTACCACTAACATGAAGTACAATATGTCACGAGAAAACAGTCTCAGAATCGCGAAGATCCGTTGAAGCGTTCCAGAGTTATAACCTCATAAAGAGACAGTGGTCAGAATTGTAAAAATTGGCCCGGTCATTAACGTGCAAACCATCCTTGGGGTGAAGGGGTTAAAAACAAACAAACAAAAAAAAACAACACATTTTTACACTGTTTTTCTTGCCAATACTTTGGTTTTTGGTGCAGAAAAATCTGCTGCAAATGCTCAAAACGTCAATGAGTAACACAAATTAAAAAATTTAAAAGTGACTTTTAAAACCCAACACTAAAAAGAAGTACTGTTGCTCTTAAAGGGAATCTGTCACCCCATTTTTTGTATATAAGCTGCAGACACCGCCATCAGGGGCTTATCTACAGCATTCTGTAATACTGTAGATAAGCCCCCTATGTAACCTGAAAGATAAGAAAAACGAGTTAGATTATACTCACCCGTGGGACGGTCCGGTGGGCGTCGCAGGTCCGGGTCCGTCAACCTCTCATCTTCTAGCGATGACGTCCTCCTCCTTGCTTCTGGCGCGCTCCTGCGCAGGCATACTTTATCTGCCCTAGTGAGGGCAGAGCAAAGTACTGCAGTACTTATCTTTCAGGTTACATCGGGGGCTTAGCTACAGCATTGCAGAATGCTGTAGATAAGCCCCTGATGGCGGTGGCTGCAGCTTATATATGAAAAATGGGGTGACAGATTCCCTTTAAAACAAAAAAGAAGTAATTGCTCTTAAGACGAAAACTAAAAAAGAAGTATTGTTGCTCTTAAAAAGTTTCCTGTTCTCATTACCATTGGGGTTTTGGTTCATAACTGATCCCATAGCGTTCTGCAGGAAGCATTGTACAATGGATACCACTAGTGCAGAATGGACTTTTAAGGTTATGTTGCGTTTTTTAAGCATTTTTGCCGCAGTTTTTCGCGGCGTAAACGCCTATAAAAACGCTAACAAAACGCATCCCATGCAATCCTATGGGATTCTGCAATTGCTGTGCCCATGCTGCATATTTTTCCGGAGCGTAATCGCATCGCGGTAAAATACGCAGCATGTTCATTATTTTAGAGTAATCACTGCGATTACGACGCCATAGGATTGCATTGCAACGCTCACTTTACACATGTGGCTATGCCCACCATGCGTAAAGTGAGCGCTTCATGTGCGGTTGGTACCCAGGGTCTGGAGTAGAGGAGACTCTCCTCCAGGACCTGGGTACCATATTCCTAAATTAAAATAAAAAATAGGGATATACTTACCCTCTGTCGGCCCCGGAGTCCTCCCGCTCCTCAGCGGCGCTGCCGGCAAAGTCCGTTCCCAGGCGTGCTCAGCGAGAATGACCTAAGCACGCCTGGGAACGGAACTTGCCGGCAGCGCCGCTGAGGACTGGGATCGCTGCTGAGGAGATCGGGGGCCACCAGGAGGTGAGTATATCGATATTTATTATTTTTTTTTATTATTTTTAACATTCATCTATAGTAAAAAGGTGGTCACACTTGTGAAGCATTATGCGAGACAAGTGTGACCAACCTGTCAATCACTTTTCGAAGCGTTGCTTCAAATCGCTTGGTAAAGCACAAGCATTCTGCAAGCTAAAAACGCTTGCAAAATACTTGTGTTTTGCGGGAAAACGCATGCAAATTATGCATGCATTATACCCGTGACGGGGAGTTGCGCAAATGCTCAAAAAATTCCGGAGCATTTCTGCAACGTGTGCACATAGCCTAATGGTGTCCGTTGGGTTATGTTGTAATTTTCATCATTTTGGTAGACTCTTAAACAAACAAGACATTTTTAACGCGATGGAAACATGGTGTAAACCTAGCCTTATTTTACCAACCCCCTCTTTCCCTAGTGCCACTAATTCTCCCCTTCTTTAGCCTCTGTGGGGGTGTTCACACTGAGCAGACATACCACTATTGCCTGTATGGCACAGCGCAAACTTGCAACAATGCTGACCAATTTTAGATAACCTGCTAAAAAAAACCCTGAGCATTTGTATACGTTCCTGTTTACCATTTAGCTTTATGATAAAAGAAAGTTCAAATTCTTCATTCACAAAACAGTCATAGTGATCCCGGGCACACGCCTTGCTCACCTGTGCAGTGAGGTGGATGGGCTGGGACAAAGCAAGTTGGGGGGGTTGCTGTTGGCTGTTGGGGGTAGACTGGCTGTCGGACCCTGACTGGGAGGCGCTGGCGGCGGCAGCGGCGTTGGATTGCTGTACAGCAGCTGCTAGAAGCTGAGCTTGCTGGAGTAGCAACTGCTGCTGTGCAGGGAGGAGTGCAGTTAGCTGCAGGCAGGATAAATAAAAGCATGGGAGTAAAAAAAGCAAAGAGGAACCAGAAGGCATAAAAGAAAGGGGTCAGAGGTACAGAAGAAGAGCAAAAACAAAGAGGAACTCAGGAGACATTGTGGAAAGAAAGAAGAAAAAAAAAAAAAAGAGAAAAAGACAATGCAGTGAGAAAAGCGAATCAGAACGATGCAAAGCTGCAAATGCTTTTCTATAAGACATGCAGTCATATCTGACACCATAAATACTGACACACGCAGAAACATTTCAAGAAACCAGGTCAATGCACACCTCATTTACCCCACCGGTGATTCACCAAGGTGTGTAAATATTTTACTGCTGATCAACCTCTTGGTGGTTTAGAAAAGTCGGTGAACAAGAGATCACAAGCATCTGGATCCAACAGAGCAAGACAAGCCAGCAAATACAACAGCTGTGATCAGTCACAGCATAGTGAAAGCTATATTTTTGAAAAATGAAGAATAAAACAAAGTTGCATTGAGTCTTAATTAAAACAAATTCCTATGGTTTTTGTTTCTACAGATCTGTGTGTCTCCGTAGTAAAAAAAAGAAAAGCAGCAATCCCTGTGTAGCCAGATTCTGCAGGCATATTCTCTTCTATTAGTTCCCAATTTTAGGCTAGTAAACATACATTTGGGGGCTTAGGATGAGGTAGGGGACAAAAGGAGGACAGCACAACTGCAGGGTCTGGCTTCAAAAGTTGTTTGTTGTCTGTTACTATGGAGACATTTGTCAGTTGATCAAATCATAATTAAATAATGGAATTCAAATTTCAAATCCTCAATTTGGTCCTCGCATCATTTATGCAAGCTCTGCAGCCAATAACTTGCATGCACAGCAGGTGACCAATAAGGCCTATGATTGGCTGCAGCAGTCACATGAATGATGTACAGCATGTGACCAGCTGCAGCACCAAAGGGGAGCACCAAAGGGCAGCATTGGAATGGTGCAGACTTTGAAAGGCGAGTTATGGCTTTTTTATTATACATTGCCTACTTTCAGACAAATTTCAGTAAATTCCGGAATACCCCTTTAAGCCCCAAAGTAGGGGATGGTGTGTGGAGAGCACAGTGCTCACACATTAATTCAGAAATAACATGAGCATAAAGCTGGCACTTACCCCAGCCAGCTGACTGCCAGCAAGGAGGAGTTGCGTTTGAGGGAGGGAGGTAGGTGGTTGATGAGGGGCAGAGGGAGCCTGTGGGGTTGGAGGAGCAGAAGGCATTGGGGGGACTGGAGTGCCGGGAAGGGATGGGGATCTCTCCCCACATTCTTCATCTGTAATCTGCATGAGAAAAAGTTTTTGATTTAAAAAAACTTCTAGAACACTTTTTTTTTCAGAAGTAATATTGCAGGCTGCATCTCTGGTTGTATGGTTTGATAATACTTCTCCTTTAAATCCATTCAGAATCAGCACTTTACATTGGGGCTAGGGAACTAAACAATAAAAACAGATAAGAGCTCTGGTCTGTAGGGAAATAAAGTAGCAGGGGGCTATGGGGAAGTTAAAAAATAAAAAATAAAGAAGAACTCAGGAAACGGGTGCAAGGCTGTGATGGGTCTGGGGATTCCCCTAATATGTTCTTGATGCACAGATGATCACAGTGAATCACACGAACAGGCCTCAGAGAACGTGCTGTGTATTTGTGATGTCGTCTCTCATATATACTGTACATCTAAAAACACGGATTTTGGTAAAGACTTACCTGTAAAATCCTTTTCAGCGAAGGAAGGAAGAGAGACACAGTATTCATTACTGATGGGTAGGCGGAGCCCCAGATCAGGATGTTACCTCAGATCAAAAGAGTGATGACTGGCTGGCCCCTCCAGCTCGGGCTCCTCCTACTCAGCTCCAGTCGTATCAAAGCTTTTAGGAAAAGAGCCAAGATCACCAGCGGAGCAACATAACCCCTTCTGAAGGAACTTCAGAGAAAAAACACAAGGATACAGGTTATGCATGCAAAGAAAGCCAAAAACCACAGAGTTCCAGGAACTACTCACGGAACCTGACTACTGCGATGAGCTGGCGATGCTGGAACAGAGCCTTAGCGCGCTGACCTCAGCCCAGATAATCGCTATCAGATAAGGGTCGCGCTGCATCTGAAAACATCAACACACTTCTGCCGTGGGAGGGTGCTGTGTCTCTCTTCCTTCCTTCGCTGAAAAGGATTTTACAGGTAAGTCTTTACCAAAATCCGTGTTTCAGCTGCAGATGAAGGAAGAGAGCCACAGTATTCATTACTGATGGGACGTCCCAAAGCAGTTCAAAAATAAGGGTGGGAAAAAACCAACAAAAGGCAGAAACCCAACAACCTTAACAACAAAGCGCAACCAGCGCTAAACACAAGTTCATCCAGAACTTTAAACTACAGCTGCCTGCAGGACCCTACGTCCGAGGGCTGCATCAGCGGAAGCACTGACGTCCACTTTATAAAATCTTGTAAACGTGTGGACAGAGCGCCAAGTCGCCGCTCGGCAAAGCTGCACTGCCGAAGCACCTTGATGAAAAGCCCACGATGAAGCCACAGCTCTCGTGGAATGGGCTCGAATCTTAATCGGGCAAGATTCACCCGAAGACGGTAAGCTTCCAAAATAGCTGACCGGATCCAACGAGCTATAGAACCCTTGGAAGCTCGTTGACCACGCCGACGACCTGCCGGAACCACAAACAGGGAGTCCGTCTTACGAAAACCTTGAGTAATAGATAGATAAAACTTCAAGGCCCGCACTAAATCCAATGTGTGTAAATCTCGCTCTTTCGTATTCTTCGGATCCGGACAGAGTGAAGGCAACACAATATCCTGGTTAACATGAAATTGTGACACCACTTTAGGCAAAAAATCACCCCGAGTGCGAAGCACTACACGATCCGGAAAAAACTCCAGAAAAGGAGGCGAGCAAGAAAGAGCTGCCAATTCAGAAACTCTCCTCAAGGAAGTGACTGCAACAAGGAAAGCCACCTTCCAAGAAAGTAAAGAAAGGCTAGCAGAAACCATAGGTTCAAAAGGTTTATGCTGAAGAGCCTCCAAAACAAGGTTGAGCCGCCAAGGAGACACGGGTGCCTTCCGCGGCGGAAACTTACGAGAGATACCTCGGAAAAAAGAGATCACGTCTCTATTCGAAGCAATGGTTCTCCGGAACAATAAGGACAGAGCAGAAATCTGACCTTTCAGAGTGCTAACTGCCAAACCCTTGTCTAGCCCATGCTGCAGAAAAGCCAACAGGTTGGGAATGGAAAATTTTCTCGGGTTCCGAGAAGATCCCAAACACCACGAAAAGAAGGTTTCCCAAATTTTGTGGTAAATCCTAGAAGTAGCCGGACATCTTGCAGCACGAAGGGTAGCAATGACCTCGGCTGAAAAACCTCTACGGGTCAAGATCTCGGTCTCAAGAGCCACGCCGTCAAACGCAGGGACATCAAGTCCGGATGACAAATGGGCCCCTGAGTCAACAAGTCCGGTTGAAGAGGGAGTGGAAACGGAGGTGCCGCCAACAGCGACATTATTGTCGAGAACCACACCCTTCTTGGCCAGTCTGGAGCTATCAGAATAGCTGGAATTCTCTCTAGTCTGATCCGACGCAGCACTAGAGGAAGTAAGGATATCGGCGGGAATACATAGATCAGCTTGAACTGATCCCACTGAGCCACTAGAGCATCCACCGCCACCGCCTTCGGGTCCTTGTACCTGGACATGAATGTCGGTAACTTGGCATTGGACCTGGAAGCCATCAAATCCACTTGGGGGGTTCCCCAGCGAGAGCACAGTAGTGCAAAGACTTCCGGGTGGAGGCTCCATTCCCCGGGATCCATCCTTCTGCGACTGAGAAAGTCCGCTGTAATATTCTGAACCCCTGGAATGTGAATCGCCGAAATGGCTGGTACATTGGCCTCTGCCCAAATCAGAATTCGGGACACCTCTACCATGAGTCTGGAACTCCTTGTCCCACCTTGGTGATTGATATACGCGACAGCCGTCGCATTGTCTGTCTGCACACGGACTGGCAGACCGCTCAAAGGGACCGTCCAATGTTGGAGGCAAAGAAAAATCGCCCTCAATTCCAGGATGTTGATCGGAAGCACAGACTCTTCCGGTGACCATACCCCCTGAATCCAGAGATTGTTCCAAACACCCCCCCAGCCCGTCAGGCTGGCATCGGTGGTTATGACTGACCACTTCAGAGGGAGGAAAGACTTCCCCAGGGAGAATGCCCCTGGACGTAACCACCATTCTAGAGAATCCCGCACCGCGCGAGAAATGGTGACACTGCAATCCAGCGATTGCGACTGATTCCATCGACTCAAGATGAACCTTTGAAGAGTCCTGGAGTGGAACTGGGCAAAAGGAATTGCCTCCATGGACGCCACCATCAGTCCCAGAAGACGCATACACTTCCGTAGGGACATTGCCGTTGAGGATGTCATAATCTGTACATGTCGAAGAAGACATGACTGTTTGTCTGGTGGTAGGGAAACTACCGACCGAAACGTGTCGAGATGCATTCCCAAAAAGAGAATTGTCCTCGATGGTTCCAGGGACGACTTCTCCCAATTGACCAGCCAACCGAAGTCTTTCAGAAACTGAAGAGACAAATCCCGAGCCGTCAATGCCTCCTCCTCCGAGGAAGCCACGATCAAAAGATCGTCCAGATAAGGGAGAATCGTAATCCCCTGTCTTCGAAGGAGTGCCATGAGGGGCGCCAGAATTTTTGTAAAGACCCTTGGCGCTGAGGCTAAGCCGAACGGCAGAGCCACGAACTGGTAATGATTCTGACCTATGGCAAATCGAAGAAAGCGCTGATGAGCCTTTCCGATGGGAATATGCAAATAAGCGTCGCGAATGTCGATTGACACCAGAAAATCGTTCTGTGACAGAGCTGCCACAACGGAACGAAGCGACTCCATGCGAAATTTCCGGGCATGGACATGCCGGTTCAATCGCTTGAGATCCAGAATCGGGCGAAATTTGTTCTCCTTTTTGGGAACTATAAAAAGGTTGGAATAAAAACCTTTCCCTCGGTCCTCTGACGGAACCGGTATCACTACACCCTTTTGTAGTAGCGATTCGACCTCTCGCTGTAGAGCGACAACAAGCTCGGGTTCCGACGGAACGCGAGATTGACAAAAAACATTTGGGGGTTGAAAAGCAAACTCTATGAAATAGCCTGCCGACACTATCCGCGTTACCCAGGAATCTGGAACGCGAGCCATCCAAGTCTCCTTGAAAAGAAGCAGGCGACCCCCCACTCGAGAATCCTCGAGTGGACCCCTGGCGTCAATCCGACTTTGCGGTTTTCTTGTCAAGTTCCCGCTTGTTCTGGCGGAAACTCTGCTTCCAGGGAGTACGAGTTTTCTGAGAGGATTTCTTTCCTGAGAAAGAAGGACGACCCGATCCCCACGAGGAGTGACTAGATCGTCCTCGGCCCCGAAAGGACCGCCGACCACTATAAACACCAGGCTTACTGGACACCGAGGCCATGGCCCTTCGCTGTGGTAATGCTGATTCCTTCGCCTTAGCCTTGGAAATCAGCTCTGTGAGGTCGGATCCAAAAAGATGGCCACCCTTGTAAGGTAAGGCCAACAACCCTTGTTTGGAAACTGCGTCCCCGGCCCACTGTCTGAGCCATAAAGCTCTTCTGACTGTGACCGCTGAAGCTTGCGCTTTGGCCAGCAGAGATGCCGTATCCAGACCGGCATCAAAGATATAACAGGCTGCCGTTTCTAACCATTCACAAGTTTCCCGTATCTCAGATAACGGAGATTCATTTTGCAACTCCGTCTTCAGACGTGCCAACCAGCTTAGAGAAGCTCTAGCAGCACACATGGATCCTAGCACTGCTCGAAATCCATGACCCGCAGCCTCATAGCTTGCTTTTGCCGCCAATTCTGCCTTTCTATCCAAAGGCTCCTGTAAGCTCGCTTTTCCCTTAATAGGGAGTAGTGAGGATTTACTAAGCTGCGATAAAGACACATCCACTTCAGGAGCAGAAGTCCAATTAGCCTTTAACTCCGTAGAGCAAGGATAAAGTGTATCAAAGAAATGCGTTCCATGAAAACGCTTATCTGGACATAGACGTTCCTCCTCTATTACACCATTAAGCTCATCCAGAGCTGGCAATGTTGTGCGCGAAGCACGGGACTCCTGGAACATGCGTGCTGATTTACCAGGACGACTAGTTACCTCCTCCGGTAACTGTAGAATATCTCTCATGGCTTCAATTAATGCCTCCGTACGCTTCGTCATAGAGGAACGCCCCTGCGGCTCGTCCGTATCTGAATCGGATATTTCTCCATCCGAATATAAAGGGGAACTCTGCCCAATATCAGATACATCTGACTCGCTCCGTGTAGAGGCCGGTAACGGCCTGCGTCGCTTCCTCTGAGAGGAATTAGCAGACACATATTGACCTAAAAGGTCAGATAAGTTATTAATCGATCGAGCGATATCATCCAATTTTCCACCGCTGTCGACCGCAGCGCTAGACGCTGTGGAGGTCTGCGTATCTGATTGCCGCAATGGCACTGGGACGTGATCCGCGGCATCTGAACTCTGTTCAGACATGTCTCATCTGTATGAGCAGGTCAAAGCGGTAATACCAGCAAAAAAACTATGCGGTTTTTTTTTTTTTTTTTTTCAAACGCTGAAGGGTTAACGCTCCACCAAGCAGAGTTACCCCAGCGGTATTCAGTCAGCAAATTTAGCAGGTAGAAATAACCCTCAAAGGGGTTAATATTGCAAACTCACCAAAATATATATATATTTGTGAGCCCCAGCCAATTTTTATGTCTCTGATGAGACTGCAGCTGCAGGATAGCGATCGCTGCGCTGCGGGGTGAGGAATCCACACTCACCCAGCTGGCCGTGGTGTCTATATGAGGAGGGGAGCGGTCCGAGGAGCCCAGGAGCCTGAGTAATGGCCGCCACAGTGAGGGGGTCGCAGGAGAAAAGCCAGAGCGCGCGTCTTCCTGCTCAAAAGACCGGGATAGATAGGCCACGCCCCCTGCTAGCTCAAATAATGAGCGCGAACTCTCCCCGCTCCTGCTCCCTGCCTGTCCTGCAGCCATCTGCCTGCGGACAAAAAATCACCACATCTTCATGTAGTAGCGCTGTCACAGCAGCGCTGAAGCATACTGACATTACATGTAGTAGCGCTGTCACAGCAGCGCTGAAGCTTACTGACATTTACATGTAGTAGCGCTGTCACAGCAGCGCTGAAGCATACTGACATTACATGTAGTAGCGCTGTCACAGCAGCGCTGACGCATACTGACATAGTAACGCTGACATTAGTAAAAGCGCTGTTCATTCAGACGCTAAAGCACTCACACATAATTATTATTAAAATTTGTGTGGAGTACTCACCAGCCAAAGCGCCACAGGGACCCTCAGGGGTTTCTGGCGCAGTGCCCATGCTTCCCCCCAGGGCGAAGAACGCAGTGACCGCACGTGTGGTTTGCGTTCCCGCCAGGGAAGCTCTCCTCATCCCCCAGGGCCGGCAAGGATTCTGCAGGGACTTTGAGTAAATACAGATCCGCCAAGGGAGAGGTTGGGGTACAGCAGCGCTGATACCCCTGAGACCTCTAGACCAACTAGTGATCCAAGTCTCCTGTCCGAATATTAAAATAATAAAATTTTCTGAGGAGCTGCATTAGCAGCGACCATCCTCTGGACCTCAAATCTTAGACTGGAGCTGAGTAGGAGGAGCCCGAGCTGGAGGGGCCAGCCAGTCATCACTCTTTTGATCTGAGGTAACATCCTGATCTGGGGCTCCGCCTACCCATCAGTAATGAATACTGTGGCTCTCTTCCTTCATCTGCAGCTGAAACAATGGTTTCAAACCTATGCTACTTCTCCAATTATTGGAAAACTAGGATGTGCAAAAGCAAAAATGTGGTACCGGGTAATCTATAGATTACTGTGGGATCTTACTCTTATCTGCAACAGACCTTAAAAGTGCCCAAATGCAGTTGGCTGTACCTGATGATCTTGGCAAAATGAGCCAACCATCTCCTGTATGGTGGTATCCTAACTCTCCAGAGGAATAAACAATCAGGCATGATACTAATCTGATGATCCTGAAGTTCTTGGCAGCGCCCATGAGACATCTCTAATTCTCTACATTCTTCGATTGGTCATGATGGATTTCAAGCTTGGTTCCCATAATACAGTGGGTATGAAAAGTATTCAGACCCCTTTAAATTTTTCACTCTTTGCTTCATTGCAGCCATTTGGTAAATTCAAAAAAGTTCATTTTTTTCTCATTAATCTACACTCTGCACCCCATCTTGATTGAAAAAAAACAGAAATGTAGACATTCTTGCAAATTTATTAAAAAAGAAAAACTGAAATATCACATGGTCATAAGTATTCAGACCTTTTGCTCATTATTTAGTAGAAGCACCCTTTTGAGCTAGTACAGCCATGAGTCTTCTTGGGAATGATGCAACAAGTTTTTCACACCTGGATTTGGGGATCCTCTGCCATTCTTCCTTGCAGATCCTCTCCAGTTCCATCAGGTTGGATGGTGAACGTTGGTGGACAGCCATTTTCAGGTCTCTCCAGAGATGCTCAATTGGATTTAGGTCAGTGCTCTGGCTGGGCCAGTCAAGATTGGTCACAGAGTTGTTCTGAAGCCACTCCTTTGCTATTTTAGCTCTGTGCTTAGTGTCATTGTCTTGTTGGAAGGTGAACCTTCGGCCAAGTCTGAGGTTCAGAGCACTCTGGAAGAGGTTTTCATCCAGGATATCTCTGTATTTGGCCGCATTCATGTTTCCTTCAATTGCAACCAGTCGTCCAGTCCATGCAGCTGAAAAACACCCCATAGCATGACGCTGCCACCACTTTTCACTTTTGGGATTGTATTGTGCAGGTGATGAGCAGTGCCGGGTTTTCTCCACACATACTGCTTAAAATTATCACCAAAAAGGTCTATCTTCGTCTCATCAGACAAGCGAATCTTATTTCTCATAGTCTGGGAGTCCTTCATGTGTTTTTTTTAGCAAACTCTATGTGGGCTTTCATATATGTGGCACTGAGGAGAGGCTTCCGTTGGGCCACTCTACCATAAAGGCCCGACTGGTGGAGGGCTGCAGTGATAGATGACTTTGTGGAACTTTTTTCCATCTCGCTATTGCATCTGTGGAGCTCAGCCACAGTGATCTTGGGGTTCTTCTTTACCTCTCTCACCAAGGCTCTTCTCCCACGATTGCTCAGTTTGGCTGGACGGCCAGGTCTAGGAAAACTTCTGGTGGTCCCAAACTATTTCCATTTAAGGATTATGGAGGCCATTGTGCTCTTAGGAACCTTGAGTACTGCAGAAATTCTTTTGTAACCTTGGCCAGATCTGTGCCTTGCCACAATTCTGACTCTGAGCTCCTTGGCCAGTTTCTTTGACCTCATGATTCTCATTTGGTCTGACATGCACTGTGAGCTGTGAGGTCTTATATTGACAGGTGTGTGCCTTTACAAATCAAGGCCTATCAGTTTAAGTAAACACAGCTGGACTCCAATGAAGGAGTAGAACCATCTCAAGAAGGATCACAAGGAAATGGACAGCATGTGACTTAAATATGAGTGTTTGAGCAAAGGGTCTGAATACTTATGACCATGTGATATTTCAGTTTTTCTTTTTTAATAAATTTGCAAAAATTTTTACATTTCTGATTTTTTTCCAGTTAAGATGGGGTGCAAAGTGTACATTAATGAGAAAAAAAATTAACTTTTTTGCATTTACCAAATGGCTGCAATGAAACAAAGAGGGAAAAATTTAAAGGGGTTTGAATACTTTCAGTACTCACTGTAAGCCCGAGGTATCTTGTTGAGCCTAGTTTACCTCTCCTCATTAAAAACACTTGCTTTCAGTCAAGTCAAGAAGAACAGTTGGCATTTAGCCATCAAATATCTAAGTCGTGTGGGCGACCACTGTATGGGTAGACATCACATATTCTCTTGGCAAATGTCAATTGGGCATGTTGGCTTTTAACATGCTCAACCCTTTTGACAAAAAAAAAAAAAAAAAAGAAAACCATGTATGAAGGGTGAATAACTGTTGGTGTAGAGCTATTCAAAGTGTATTGGAAGTTTAAGGATCCTCCTACATACCTTTGGAGACATTGAAAAGGGAGATCCCTTGTTTTGCTAAAAATGAAAAAAAAAATTTAATATATCACAGATTTGAGCAATAAAATCATAACCGAGACTTGTAACTGTGGTGAAAAAGAATACGACCCCGTACCTCATGTAAAGAGTCTGCACCGTTTCTTTCACTGTCTGTGAAAATAGAAAGTATAAAGTAGATTATCACAAAGAGCATGTGACGACGGGCGATTTATTGTACGCCATTGTATTATTGTATTCGGGGATAAAATATAAGATATCCAAGCTGCAGAGTTTCTTCCCCTCTCGCTAAACTTTTGAAAAGTGGCGACAGAAGAGCATATAGTTGCAAATTAGTCAGCATCTTTTTTTCTGCCACTTTTGTGTGGTAAAGCCTGCAACAAAATGTGTCTAATAAGAGAAAACAGATACAATTCCAAAGGATGATTTTTTTTAATTTTTTTTTCCCAATTTTGCTATTTTCCCCCCAATTTAGCTTATTTATCTAGTGCTCCCAACCATTAATCCCCCACACCTGTGTGGCTACATTACAATAATTGTGTATAAAATATGGCCAGTCAGCAATTGTGACAGCAGTAAGAAAAAAAAAAAGGAATAAAAACAAAACAAACTTCTTAATTACACTGTGTATGATACAAGGAGGTTCCCACCATATATGTAAACCTTACTCAGTACAGTGAGAACAGTTCACGTAAAAAGTACGGTTCTTCCAGTCAACTACTATAATATACAGGGAAGGACTTCCTCAATGGGTAGAGTTTCCCACAGACTAAAAAAAAAAGTCTTAAACTGGACTTCCCTAGCTTTAACTTTGGAAATAACACAGAAAAAGAGCTTTAGCCGTATTGTGACATCATATGGCATGGTATTTATTTATTTATTTTATATAGCGCCATTAATTCCACAGCGCTTTACAGACATTATTGGCACTGTCCCAGATGGGGCTCACAATCTACATTCTCTATCAGTACAGTGCCTTGCGAAAGTCTTCGGCCCCCTGGAACTTTTAAACTTTTTGCCACAAATCATGCTTCAAACATAAGGATACCAAATGTAAATTTTTGGTGAAGAATCAACAACAAGTGGGACACAATTGTGAAGTTGAATGAAATTTACTGGTTATTTAAAATTTTTGTGGAAATACAAAAACTGAAAAGTTGGGCGTGCAATATTATTCGACCCCTTTAACTTAATACTTTGTTGCGCCACATTTTGCTGCGATTACAGCTGCAATTCACTTGGGGTATGTCTCTATCAGTTTTGTACATCGAGAAACTGAAATTCTTGCCTATTATTCCTTGGCAAACAGCTCGAGCTCAGTGAGGTTGGATGGAGATCGTTTGTGAACAGCAGTTTCCAGCTCTTTCCACAGATTCTCGATTGGATTCAGGTCTGGACTTTGACTTGGCCATTCTAACACCTAGATATGTTTATTTGTGAACCATTCCATTGCAGATTTTGCTTTATGTTTGGGATCATTGTCTTGTTGGAAGACAAATCTCCGTCCCAGTCTCAGGTCTTTTGAAGACTCCAACAGGTTTTCTTCAAGAATGGTCCTGTATTTGGCTCCATCCATCTTCCCATCAATTTTAACCATCTTCCCTATCCCTGCTGAAGAAATGCAGGCCCAAACCATGATGCTGCCACCACGTTTGACAGTGGGGATGGTGTGTTCAGGGTGATTAGCTGTGTTGCCTTTACGCCAAACATATCGTATGGCATTGTTGCCAAAAAGTTCAATTATGGTTTCATCTGACCAGAGCACCTTCTTCCACATGTTTGGTATGTCTCCCAGATGGCTTGTTGCAAACTTTAAACAACACTTTTTATGGATATCTTTGAGAATTGACTTTCTTCTTGCCACTCTTCCATAAAGGCCAGATTTGTGCAGTGTACGACTGATTGTTGTCCTATAGACAGATTGTCCCACCTCAGCTGTAGATCTCTGTAGTTCATCCAGAGTGATCATGGGCCTCTTGGCTGCATCTCTGATCAGTCTTCTCCTTGTTTGAGATGAAAGTTTAGAGGGACAGCTGGGTCTTGGTAGATTTGCAGTAGTATGATACTCCTTCCATTTCAATATGATCGCTTGCACAGTGCTCCTTGGGATGTTTAAAGTTTTGGAAATCATTTTGCATCCAAATCCGGCTTTAAACTTCTCCACAACAGTATCATGGCCTGCCTGTTGTGTTCCTTGGTCTTCATGATGCTCTCTGTGCTTCAAAAAGAACCTTGAAAATATCACAGAGCAGGTGTATTTATACGGAGACTTGATTACACACAGGTGGATTATATTTATCATCATTAGTCATTTAGGATAACATTGGATCATTCAGAGATCCACAATGAACTTCTGGAGTGAGTTTGCTGCACTGAAAGTAAAGGGGCCGAATAATATTGCACGCCCTACTTTTCAGTTTTTGTATTTCCACAAAAATTTTAAATAACCAATAAATTTCGTTCAACTTCACAATTGTGTCCCACTTGTTGTTGATTCTTCACCAAAAATTTACATTTGGTAGCTTTATGTTTGAAGCATAATATGTGGGAAAAGGTTGAAAAGTTCCAGGGGCCGAATACTTTCGCAAGGCATTGTATGTCTTTGGAATGTGGGAGGAAACCCACACAGGGAGAACATACAAACTCCTTGCAGATGTTGTCCTAGGTGGGATTTGAACCCAGGACCCCAGTGCTGCAAGGCTGCAGTGCTAACCACTGAGCCACCGTACAGCCTCGGTATAGTGAGATACATCATTACTAGGGGGCTGGCTTTTCTTCAGGAGACTAGCAGCGCTTCCTGGGATACCTTGATTTGCATAACAATCATAAGGAAAGCTTGTGAATTTACTGCGAAGCTCCATCAAAAATGGTTTGATAAAAAAAAAAAAAAAGAAAGGCGTTGCTTGCACGTAACGGCATATGATCTGGTAATGGGATCTGCTGCAGCTTCGCTTGCTGTTATTTTGGTTTTCCAAAACAAACCAACCTCCGAGCACCCAGGGTCCAGCCCCTCGTTCCACCCCGAACATAAATTTCCCTTTACTAGTGGAACTACTTATGAATTCTACAGTCAGTTTAAGCAAGGGCAGTAACAACCTTCATGGACAGGCGGTCTAAGGCCGGCGTCACACTAGCGAGTTTGATGCGAGTTAGTCGCACGACTAACTCGCATCAACACCCGGCACGGCCGCCCGCTCTCGGACCAGAGTGCGTGGCGGCATAGAAATACATGCAGCCGCGCACTCTGGTCCGAGAGCGGGCGGCCGTGCCGGGTGTTGATGCGAGTTAGTCGTGCGACTAACTTGCATCAAACTCGCTAGTGTGACGCCGGCCTAACATGTAGGAAATCACCTCTTTATATTCTACCGATGACGCCTACTTTAAGAGGCAGGTGGGGAGAAAATCACTATCCTTCAGTGTCACAGACAGAAGAAAGGCTATTACCTGCTACACCCCCTTCTGCGTGCAATTTGCCGAGGTGTCCCGGTTTCGACATTCTTATTTCTGTAGACAGAAAGTGAGAAAGTTGATCAAAACGCAAGTGTACAGATATATTTATAGGTAGTGCTGATATACAGTTATGGCCACAAGTGTTGGCCCCCTTGCAATTCTTCCACAAAATGAAGTATTTCTCCCAGAAAATTATTGCAATTACACATCCCAGAAATGGATGGAAACAAACGCTGGAGAGTTCTGAGGCGACCAGCAATGAGTCCATATCGAAATCCCATTGAACACCTGTGTAGAGATCTTAACCCCTTAACCCCCAAGGGTGGTTTGCACGTTAATGACGGGCCAATTTTTACAATTCTGACCACTGTCTCTTTATGAGGTTATAACTCTAGAACGCTTCAACGGATCTTCGCGATTCTGAGACTGTTTTCTCGTGACATATTGTACTTTATGTTATTGGTAAAATTTCTTCAATATAACTTGCATTTATTTTTGAAAAAACGTAAATATGCCAAAAATTTTGAAAATTTTGCAATTTTCAAACTTTGAATTTTTATTCCCTTAAAACAGATAAATATGTCACACAAAATAGTTAATAAATAACATTTCCCACATGTCTACTTTACATCAGCACAATTTTGGAACCAAAATTTTTTTTTGTTAGGAAGTTATAAGGGTTAAAAGTTGACCATCGATTACTCATTTTTACAACAAAATTTACAAAGCCATTTTTTTTAGGGACCACCTCACATTTGAAGTCACTTTGAGGGGTCTATATGGCAGAAACTACCCAAAAGTGACAACATTCTGAAAACTGCACCCCTCAAGGTACTCAAAACCACATTCAAAAAGTTTATTAACCCTTCAAGTGCTTCACAGGAGCTGAACCAACGTCGAAGGAAAAAATTAACATTTAACTTTTTAGTCACAAAAATGATCTTTTACAAACTTCTTTTTTATTTTCACGGGTGAAATGAGAAAATGGACAGATAAAGTTGTGCAATTTCTCCTGAGTATGCTGATACCCCATATGTGGGGGAAAACCACTGTCTGGGCTCACGGTAGGGCTCGGAAGAGAAGGAGCGTCATTTGACTTTTTCAAACCAAAATTGGCTGGAATTGAGATTGAACGCCATGCCGCATTTGGAGAGCCCCTGATGTGCCTAAACAGTGGAAACCCCACACAAGTGACACCATTTTGGAAACTAGACCCCCTACGGAACTTATCTAGATCTGTGGTGAGCACTTTGAACCCCCAAGTGCTTCGTACAAGTTTTATAACGTAGAGCCGTAAAATTAAAAAATATTTTTTTCCACAAAAATGATCTTTTCACCCCAATTTTTATTTTCCCAAGGGTAACAAGACCTCAAAAGTTATTGTGCAATTTGTCCTGAGTACGCTGATACACAATATGTGGGGGTAAACCATTGTTTGGGTGCATGGCAGAGCTCGGAAGGGAAGGAGCGCCGTTTGACTTTTTCAACGCCTTGTCGCATTTGGATAGCCCCTGATGTGCCTAAAAAGTGGAAAACCCCACAAATGACCCCATTTTAGAAACTAGACCCCCTAAGGAACTTATCTAGATGTGTGGTGAGCACTTCGAACCTCCAAGTGCTTCACAGAAGTTTATAACGTCCGGGCGTGTTTTTCCACAAACATGATCTTTTAGTCCCCAGTTTTTTATTTTCCCAAGAGTAACAGGAGAAATTGGACACCAAAGGTTGTTGTTCAATTTGTCCTGAGTACGCCGATACCCTATATGTGGGAGAAAACTACTGTATGGGTACACGTCAGGGCTTGGAAGCGTAGTGAAGTTTTGCATTGCAGACTTTAATGGGATAGTCTGCGGGCGTCATGTCGCGTTTCGAGAGCCCGATGTGACTAAACAGTGGAAACCCCCACAAGTGACCCCATTTTGGAAACTAGACCCCCCAAGGAACTTATCTAGATGTGTGGTGAGAACTTTGAACTCCCAAGTGCTTCACAGAAGTTTATAACGTAGAGCCATAAAAATAAAAAATCATATTTTTTTCCACAAAAATTATATTTTTGCCCCCAATTTTTTATTTTACCAAGGGTAACAGAAGAAATTGGACCCCAAGAGTTATTGTGCAATTTGTCCTGAGTACGCTGCTACCCCATATGTAGGGGTAAACTACTGTTTGGGCGCATGGCAGAGCTCAGAAGGGAAGGAGCACCGTTTGACTTTTTCAATGCAGAATTGGCTGGAATTGAGATTGAACGCCATGTCTCATTTGGAGAGCACCTGATGTGCCTAAACAGTGGAAACCCCCCAATTCTAACTCAAACCCCAACACACCCCTAACTCTAGTTCCAACCCTAACCATAACCCTAACCACAAACCTAACCCCAACGCACCCCTAACCCTAATCCCAACCCTAACTTTAGCCCCAACCCTAACGGGAAAATGGAAATAAATACATTTTTTAAATTTTATTATTTTTCCCTAACTAAGGGGGTGATAAAGGGTGGTTTGATTTACTATTTATATCGGGTTTTTATGTTAGTTTTATTGGTACCATTTTTGGGCACATTAAATTTTTTGACCGCTTTTTATTATGATTTTTGGGAGGCAGAATGAACAAAAAACAGCAATTCATGAATTTCTTTTGGGGGGGGGGCGTTTATACCATTCCGTGTGTGGTAAAATTGATAAAGCAGTTTTATTCTTCCGGTTAGTACGATAACAGTGATACCTCATTTATATCATTTTTTTTATGTTTTGGCGCTTTTATACAATAAAACAATTATATATGAAAAATAATTATTTTTGCATCACTTTATTCTGCGAGCTATAACTTATTTTTTCGCTGATGATGCTTTAAGGCGGCTCATTTTTTGTGGGACAAGATGATGTTTTCAGCGGTACCATGCTTATTTATAGCCATCTTTTTGATCTCGTGTTATTACACTTTTTGTTCGGCGGTATGATGATAAAGCATTGTTTTTTTGCCTAGGGGTTAACTAGTGGGACAGTTTTATAGGGCGGGTCGTTAAGGACATTTGTCCCAGGGTGGGACATCACTGTATAGTGTCAGATCGACAATCTGACACTGTGCACAGCACTGTGTCAGATCGGCGATCTGACAGGCAGTGCAGGAAGCTTTCTCAGTGCCTGGTCTCAGCAGGCACTGAGGAAGCCGCCTTCCTGCAGGACCCAGAAGGACCCCACCGCCATCTTGGATCCAGGGTCCTGCAGGGAGGAGGCCCTCGGAACAGCCCCCTCCCTGCGCGATGCTTCCCTATACCGCCGGAACACTGCGATCATGTTTGATCGCAGTGTGTAGGGGGATAATGTGCCGGGAGTGTTCCGTGATCACTCCTGTCACAGAGTGCCGGGTGTCAGCTGTGATAATCAGCTGAAACCCGACCGCGATCACCTGCGCTCCCCCGTGAGCGCAGGTGATCGCTTGTGACGTACTATCCCGTCCAGGGTCAATAAGGCCCAGGTCACCTGAACGGGATAGTACGTCTACGGTCAGAAAGGGTTTAAAATTGCTGTTGACAGAAGGTGCCTTCAAATACAGACCTGGAGAAGTGAAGAGTGCTCCAAAATTCCAGATGAGATTGTGGATATTGTTCAACAATTTTGGTTTTCAAGTCCTCAGACCATTCTCTTCTCCTCTTTCTGTTCTCCATGCTTAGTGTGGCGCACACAGACAATTCAAAGATTGAGTAAACTTCTCCCCTTTTTAGCTTGTTTCAGGTGCGATATTCATACTGCCCACACCTATTACTTGCCACAGGTGAGTTTAAATAAGCATCATACTTCAATTTCTAGAACAATTTCAAGGGTGCCAACACTTTAGGCCATGACTGTAGATCCATTTTGTCCACACACTGGAAATTGTGAATATTCTCCATCCTAACTGAAGCTGGAAACACGTGTGACTTTTCTAGGTTAAATGGGTTTTCCAAAATTTGTGAAAAAAACTGAATGGGCTAAAAAAAAAAAAAAAAGAAAAAAAAGAAACTATCCTCCCCTCTTTAATGCCCTGCCGCAACACTCTGGTGGTCCCCAATGGTCTCCGCTTACTTCCTGCAGATACGACCACTGTAGCCAAATCGCCGGCCTCAGTGTTGACAGCACGTTACTGCTGAAGCAGTGATTGGCTGCAACAGTCACATGATCGCTAAAAGAGGGAAGTGATAAGCAGCAGCGCTCATGTGAATGCTGCAAAGAACAAGCAGAGACTGGGTTGCGGAAGCAATTGGAGAGAGTTAGGTGATTCTTTTCTCAAAAAGCTAGTAAGTTTCTTGGGGAAAAAAAAGGAAAATACATATAAGACATTCAGCTGTAATACACAACCATACATGACTAATCTGTGTATTAGTGACATAATAAGCCTTACATATTTTCTTTACAGCACCTCTGTGCTCAAGAAGTTGTGGGGCTTACTGATTTTATCAAGGAGGCTGATGGGGGAACTCTCACTTCTGCTTCTGGTTTCCCTGCTATAAGTCGATTTACCGAAAAATAAACTAAAAATACACACGGCACTTAAGAAATACCACAGTGTCCCATGCAGCGTGCACATAGACATCTCCTTGTAGCCAAAATTGTAACATTATTCAATACTTGTAAATCTAATCCATTGACATTACATTTCAGGTCTGGCAATAATGTAACTATAGAGCAGGGACTAATGGCCAATCTAGGTAAATCTAAATGTATGAAAGCCTGATCCAACCTATTAGGCAGAATAGTGTGTGCAGCTCTGGAGTATAACACAGGATGTAACTCGGATCAGTATAGGATAAGTAATGTAATGTATGTACACAGTGACTGCAACAGCAGAATAGTGAGTGCAGCTCTGGGGTATAATACAGGATGTAACTCAGGATCAGTATAGGATAAATAATGTAATGTATGTACACAGTGATTGCCCCAGCAGAATACCTAGTGCAGCACTGCTCAGCTGTTGCTCACTGTGGTGATTGAGGGTGTGGTCTGGGGTGAGACGCTTCACCAGGAGTTGCAGCAATGTGGCTCCTACTCCCCCTTGGTCGGTGGATAAGCAGAGAAGCCACAAGGTTTCCAACATGGAAGATAAACCTGCCAGCATGCATGCTCACTGTGGTGAGGCCGACCTCACTGAGACAGGTTGGGAGCTGCAGAGACCCCAGGAGTCTGTGTCCACCTATGACTCCCAGGTCATGAACCACTTCTGTATGAAAAAGTGAGCAACACCATAAGGAGGCTCCAGAAGGAGCTGCGCTGCACAAGCACATTATTCCAAATGTCAAGCAGCGGAAATTACAAACTGATGACGCGGAGGGCACACTTAAGGCCAGGGGTGAGGTTGCCTCCAGTTCTATGGAGGTGGCTGAGCCTTGTGTGCCTGATGATGCTGAGGTCATACTGTTGTTACTGGTCCAGCAGGAGTGAATGTGGTGGTGGTGGTGGGTGTGAATGAGGAAAATTCATTGTCTAGTGGTGTGGTTGCTAGTTTGTTGGATGGCGAGATAGTGATGTACAGTGAGGAAAGTATTTCATACACTGCTGATTTTGCATGTTTTCCCATCTACAAAGAAAGGAGAGGTCTGCAATTTTTATCGTAGGGACACTTCAACTGTGAAAGACAAACAAGAAAAAAAAAACAGAATATCACATTGTATGATTTTTAAATAATTAAATTGCATTTTACTGCACGCAATAAGTACTTGATAGCATAGATAAACAGAACTTAGGTTTCTGTACCAAATATATTTGTTTGCAATTACAGAGGTCAGACTTTCCTGTAGTTCTTGACCGAGTTTGCACACACTGCAGCAGGCATTTTGACCCACTCCTCCATACAGATCTTCTCCAGATCAGGTTTCGGGACTGTCACTGATGAATATTGAGTTTCAGCTCCCTTCACAGACTTTCTATTGGGTTCAGGTCTGGAGACTCCCTAGACCACTCCAGGTCCTTGATATGCTTCCTGTTTGGCTACAGAGGCTTGAGATCTTCTGGTTACATTATGAGTTGGAAAAAAAATTTGCCTGGCTGACAAGATTTTGCCGTTCAGGCAAGACCAAGTCCAGAAGGTGACTGTGTAAAGGAGTCGCCCTCTTGTTATGACATCATGACATGGCTTGGTTTATGTGGAAAGGTGGTAGAGATGCCAAATAATAACCGTATCTGAAGTACAGAGACTAGGACAATAAAAGAAAAAAAAACATGGGAATCTGTGTCATTAAAGGGTGGGAAGGATTCCTCCTCTGAGGTGGAAGATAAGGTGAGTGGAAAGAAGAAAGCAATCTAACTGAAGTCACCAATGACGGCGGCATACCTCCCAACTTTTGAAGATGGGAAAGAGGGACAAAGGCTGCGTCGCGCTATGAGCGCCGCAGCAAATTTAGGTCACGCCCCCGACCACACCCATTTCACAACTAGTCACACCCATGTCCACACCCCATGCTGATCACACAGACTGGTACTGAGGGCACAGTGGCTGGCATTATGGGCACAGTGGCTGGTACTGAGGAAAAAAAGAAAGAACAGAGAGAGAAAAAAAAGAAAACAGAGATAAAGAAAGAACGAGAGAAAGAAAGAAAGGGGAAAGAGAACAGAGAGAGAAAGAAACAAAGAGAGAAAGGGGACAGAAAAAAAAACAGTGAGAAAAAAATAACGAGGGGAAAGAAAGAACAGAGAGGGAGAGAAAGAAAGGGGAAAGAAAGAACAGAGAGAGAAAGAGGGGAAAGAAAGAACTGAGAGATAGAGAGAAAGAAACAGAGAAAGAAAGAACTGAGAGAAAGATGGGAAAGAAAGAACAGAGAGAAAGAAAGATTAGAGAAAGAAAGAAAGAGGGGAATGAAAGAAAGAACAGAGAGGGAGAGAGAAAGAAAGAGGGGAAAGAGAACAGAGAGAGAAAGAAAGAGGGGAAAGAAAGAGAACAGAGAGAAAGAAAGAGGGGAAAGAAAGAGAACAGAGAGGAAAGAGGAAAGAGGAGGAGAAGAAAGGGAAAGAAAGAGAAAGAGAAAATGGGAAAGAAAGGACAGAGAGAGAAAGAAGAAAGAGAAAAGGAACAGAGAGAGAGAAAGAAAGAGAAAAGAAAAGGAAAAGAAAAGAAAGAGGAGACAGAAAGAACAGAGAAAAAAGAATACAGAGAGAGAGAAAGAACAGAGAGAAAAGAAAAAGAACAAAGAGAAAGAAAGAGGGGACAGAAAAAAAGAAAAGAGGAAAAAAATAAAGAGGGGAAAGAAAGAAAAAGAGAGAAAGAGGAAAAAGAACAAGAGAAAGAAAAGTGGAACAGAAAAAAAGAGAAAGAGAAAAAAGAGGGGAAAGAAAGAACAGAGGAGAGAGAAAGAAAGAGGGGAAAGAAAGAACAGAGAGAAAGAAAGAGAAAGAAAGAGGGAAAGAAAGAACAAGAGAGAGAAAGAAAGATGGAAAAAGAACAGAGAGAGAAAGATGGAAAAGAAAGATAAAGAAAACAGAAAGAAAGGGGAAAGAGAACAGAGAGAGAAAGAAAGAACAGAGAAAAGGGAAGGAGAGAGAGAGAAAGAAAGAACAGATAAGAAAGAACAGAGAGAGAGAGAGAAAGAAAGAACAGAGATAAAGAAAGAGGGGAAAGAAAGAGAAAGAAAGGGGAAAGAAAGAACAGAGAGAGAGAAAGATGGGAAAGAAAGAGAACAGAGAAAGAAAGAACAGAGAGAGAAAGAAAGAGGAAAGAACAGAGAGAAAAAGAAAAAAAGGATTAGAGAAAGAAATAAAGATTCTATAAAGATACTACAGCAGCCCAGCTCACATTGTAGTGCCCATCTAAGCCTCCCGATGCAGGACAGATCATGATCCGCTCACATGACCGACATCCCCGATTCCAAGGCGATCCCGCTGTCGGAGGACACGGTGATGGATCTGAAGCATTCCCTGAAGTGCCTCCATGGTTCCGTCACAATCTCCTCCCAAAATTACCTAATTTCCGGTTAGCTTCTAGCACATCACTTCTGGTGGAACGTCACGTGCGATTTTTAAAGTGCTCCTCGGGGCTCCGCCGTGTACTCCTGTGTCCACGGGAAAAGTTAGCTCCCAGCAGGGGCAGTGGGGCTCTCAAAATCGGGACTGTCCCGCTGGATCCGGGATGGTTGGGAGGTATGAATGCTCCCCACCATACACCTTGTACACGCATGGCTCCGCACACCCCATACACACACGGTTCCACTTTGTATGCCTCGTACACACACGGCTTTGCTCTGTACACCTCGCGCACACACAGCTCCACTCCGTAAACCTTGTACACATGTGGTTCCGCTCCGTACACCTTGCGCACACGGCTCCGCTCTGTACAACTCGCGCACTCACGGCTCCACTCAGTACACACATGGCTCCACTCCATAAACCTCATACACATGCAGCTCTGCTCTGTGCACCTTGAACACACATGGCTCCACTCCGTAAACCTTGTACACATGCGGCTTTGCACCATACACCTCGTACACACACTGTTCTGCTCCGCTCCGTACACACACGGAGCCCTGTGTGTACGAAGTGTACGGAGCTGAGCGGCTCAGCTCCGTACACCTCGTACACACGGTTCCGTTTCGTATGCCCCGTACATACACAGCACTGCTACATCCACCTCGTACACATAAGGCTCCGCTCCGTACACCTCGTACACACAAGGCTCCACTCCGTACTCCTCGTACACACACGGCTCCGCTCCGTACACACACGGCTCTGCTCCATACACCTCGTACACACACGGCTCCGCTCCACACACCTCGTACACACACGGCTCCGCTCCATACACCTCGTACACACACGGCTCCGCTCCATACACCTCGTACACACACGGCTCCGCACCATACACCTCATACACACATGGCTCCGCTCCGTACACACAGCACTGCTACATCCACCCTGTAAACCCCTCCTGACCTCACACAAACTTCCTTTCATCCAGCACCATGACAACCAGCACACCAGAGACCTGCAGAGAATGCAGATCATGTGACCACCTGACTCCTCCCCTCCTGTGACCTCATCACCGGTCCTGTGCTCACAGAAGAGACGTCGTTGCTTGCTGTGAGAGGCAGAGGTGGAGAGACAGGGAGGGTGAGGATGGGGTGCATGGGGGGGCGTGGCAGCTTCTCACTGCGGGAAACAGCGGGTGGGAGGGTCGAATCGGGACTGTCCCACTCAATCCGGGACAGTTGTGAGGTATGCAGCGGTACCGACTCAGTTGATGCTGGCGTCCAATAATGTCGCCAGCATAAAGTCAAATACGGCCAGATTTGCGGCCTTTGAGTTGTTGAGCTGTATTGAAGTTTACATTTTCTTTTTGCAAGAGACCACAATGCCAAACATGGCAGACATGATTAAAGCAAAGCGGAAGTGGAGACTATGGTCCTCCTATGAAGAATATGGGGGCTATAATTTCTTGCCAATCAACAATCATATCCAGTTCAAGGTTATAGTTCTCTTACAAAGTGTGAAGCTGAGACAAGAAACCATTTTCAGTAATTTTCAGAACAGAGCTAAATTCACACCCCCAGCATATAGTTGGGACTAAGCTATTCCTGGCAGGATGAATCCCTATTGAGAGTGTAAAGCTAATTAATGGATGAAAGAATTCCCCCAGCCAGATGGAAGCTGCAATTTCTTAAATGGAATCTGTCACCCCATTTTTGCCCTATGAGATACAGCCATTGCCATCAGGGGCTTACCTACAGCATTCTGTAATGCTGTAGATAAGCCCCCGATGTTACCTGAGAGAAGAAAAACGAGTTATATTATACTCACCCAGGGGCGGTCCGCCATCCGATGGGCATCGCGGTCCGGCGCTTCCCATCTTCTGGCGAAGCCGGCCTCTTCTTTCCGTCCCATCGCAGCTCCTGCACAGGCGCACTGATCTGCCCTGGTGAGGGCAGAGCAGAGTACTGCAGTGCGCAGGACCTCTCTGACCTTTCCCGGCACCTGCGCAGTGCTCTGCTCTGCCCTCACCAGGGCAGATCAGTGCGGCTGCGCAGGAGCCGCGACGGGACGGAAAGAAGAGGCCGGCTTCGCTACAAGATGGGAGGCGCCGAACCGGACCGTGACGCCCATTGGACCGGATGGCGGATCGCCCCTGGGTGAGCATAATATAAACTTGTTTTTCTTCACTTTCAGGTGACATCGGGGGCTTATCTACAGCATTACAGAATGCTGTCGATAAGCCCCTGATGGCGGTGGCCGCATCTCATAGGGCAAAAATGGGGTGACAGATTCCCTTTAAGGAGTTATGGACTTATTGTTTCGTCCTAGCTGTATACCAGTTACAGTTTCAAGATCTCAGGAACAGGCTAAATGCCCACCGGGTCTTGACCCTTTCAAGCACCCAGGAGTAGGGAGAAATGTAGAACAGCTACTAAAAGCCAGGTAGCGAAGCCATGTTTGGTCTCCAAGTACAATGGGGGCCTGGCCGGATCCGATGGTTCAAAAAAAAAAAAAACGCCGCCCTATGACCTTCCAAAGAGTATTTATGTTCAATCATAGGTTTTGGAGTTTCAGCTGCCAGAGTAAGTGGGAGGGAGACTAAGACCATCCAGGCATGTGGGGATGGCATTGACTGACCAAGGAGTTAAGTGCATGTGCAACGATGTGGGCCTTCATTCTCTGCCAAGGGAAGTCACACAGTGCAGCGTGTTGGAAAAAAAACAGAAATAGCTGGCCCCCACACCTCCTATGTGGTTGCCAGCTTCCAACAGCCTAATATCAAGCCAGTAATTGACTTTTGTACTACCACCTGTATTTGCATATCTGACCATTGTATTATGTATAACCATTGTGCACATAGTCCATTGTCTAGTGTGCCTTTAAAGGGAATCTGTCACCCCTTTTTCGACCATCAGCTGTAGCCACCACCATTAGGGGCTTATCTAAAGCATTCTGTAATGCCGTCAGCCGTCCGGTCCGATGGGCATCGTGGTCCGGTCCGGCGCCTCCCATCGTCTAGCGAAGCCCTCCTTTTCTTAGCTTCCCGTCGCGGTTCCGGCGCAGGCGCACTGCTCTGCCCTGCTGAGGGCAGAGCAAAGTACTGCAGTGCGCAGGCGCCGGAACTCTCTGACCTTTCCCGATGCCTGCGCACTGCAGCACTCACCAGGGCAGAGCAGTGCGCCTGTACCAGAGCCGCGATGGGAAGCTAAGAGGAGGGCTTCACTAGAAGATGGGAGGCGCTGGACCGGACCACGACACCCATCGGATCGGACCAGACGGCGGACCGTCCCTGGGTGAGTATAATATAACTCGTTTTTCTTCTCTTTCAGGTGACATCGGGGGCTTATGTACAGCATTACAGAATGCTGTAGATAAGCCCCTGATGGCGGTGGATGCAGCTGATGGACGAAAAATGGGGTGACAGATTCCCTTTAAGGTAATTAAATATACACTGCTAAAAAAAATAAAGTGAACATTCAAATAACATCCTAGATCTGAATGAATGAAATATTCTCATTGAATACTTTGGTCTGTACAAAGTTGAATGTGCTGACAACAAAATCACACAAAAATCATCAATGGAAATCAAATTTATTAACCATGGAGGCCTGGATTTGGAGTTACCCACAAAATTAAAGTGGAATGTAATGTCCTTAAAACAAATCAAAATAATGCTCAGTAGTGTGTGTGGCCTCCACGTACCTGTATGACCTCCCTACAATGCCTGGGCATGCTCCTCATGAGGCAGCGGATGGTCTCCTGAGGGATCTCCTCCCAGACCTGGACTAAAGCATCCGCCAACTCCTGGAAAGTCTGTGGGGAAACGTGACGTTGGTGGATGGAGTGAGACATGATGTTCCAGATATGCTCAATCGGATTCAAGTCTGGGGAACGGGCGGGCCAGTCCATAACTTCAATGTCTTCATCTTGCAGGAACTGCAGACACACTCCAGCCACTGAGGTCTGGCATTGTCTTGCAT
>JARQOD010000003.1:434609111-434703444 GCA_033576555.1 Oophaga sylvatica | reverse complement strand
GGGTACACGTCAGGGCTTGGAAGCGTAGTGAAGTTTGCATTGCAGACTTTAATGGGATAGTCTGCGGGCGTCATGTCGCGTTTCGAGAGCCCGATGTGACTAAACAGTGGAAACCCCCACAAGTGACCCCATTTTGGAAACTAGACCCCCCAAGGAACTTATCTAGATGTGTGGTGAGAACTTTGAACTCCCAAGTGCTTCACAGAAGTTTATAACGTAGAGCCATAAAAATAAAAAATCATATTTTTTTCCACAAAAATTATATTTTTGCCCCCAATTTTTTATTTTACCAAGGGTAACAGAAGAAATTGGACCCCAAGAGTTATTGTGCAATTTGTCCTGAGTACGCTGCTACCCCATATGTAGGGGTAAACTACTGTTTGGGCGCATGGCAGAGCTCAGAAGGGAAGGAGCACCGTTTGACTTTTTCAATGCAGAATTGGCTGGAATTGAGATTGAACGCCATGTCTCATTTGGAGAGCACCTGATGTGCCTAAACAGTGGAAACCCCCCAATTCTAACTCAAACCCCAACACACCCCTAACTCTAGTTCCAACCCTAACCATACCCTAACCACAAACCTAACCCCAACGCACCCCTAACCCTAATCCCAACCCTAACTTTAGCCCCAACCCTAACGGGAAAATGGAAATAAATACATTTTTTAAATTTTATTATTTTTCCCTAACTAAGGGGGTGATAAAGGGTGGTTTGATTTACTATTTATATCGGGTTTTTATGTTAGTTTTATTGGTACCATTTTTGGGCACATTAAATTTTTTGACCGCTTTTTATTATGATTTTTGGGAGGCAGAATGAACAAAAAACAGCAATTCATGAATTTCTTTTGGGGGGGGGGCGTTTATACCATTCCGTGTGTGGTAAAATTGATAAAGCAGTTTTATTCTTCCGGTTAGTACGATAACAGTGATACCTCATTTATATCATTTTTTTTATGTTTTGGCGCTTTTATACAATAAAACAATTATATATGAAAAATAATTATTTTTGCATCACTTTATTCTGCGAGCTATAACTTATTTTTTCGCTGATGATGCTTTAAGGCGGCTCATTTTTTGTGGGACAAGATGATGTTTTCAGCGGTACCATGCTTATTTATAGCCATCTTTTTGATCTCGTGTTATTACACTTTTTGTTCGGCGGTATGATGATAAAGCATTGTTTTTTTGCCTAGGGGTTAACTAGTGGGACAGTTTTATAGGGCGGGTCGTTAAGGACATTTGTCCCAGGGTGGGACATCACTGTATAGTGTCAGATCGACAATCTGACACTGTGCACAGCACTGTGTCAGATCGGCGATCTGACAGGCAGTGCAGGAAGCTTTCTCAGTGCCTGGTCTCAGCAGGCACTGAGGAAGCCGCCTTCCTGCAGGACCCAGAAGGACCCCACCGCCATCTTGGATCCAGGGTCCTGCAGGGAGGAGGCCCTCGGAACAGCCCCCTCCCTGCGCGATGCTTCCCTATACCGCCGGAACACTGCGATCATGTTTGATCGCAGTGTGTAGGGGGATAATGTGCCGGGAGTGTTCCGTGATCACTCCTGTCACAGAGTGCCGGGTGTCAGCTGTGATAATCAGCTGAAACCCGACCGCGATCACCTGCGCTCCCCCGTGAGCGCAGGTGATCGCTTGTGACGTACTATCCCGTCCAGGGTCAATAAGGCCCAGGTCACCAAAACGGGATAGTACGTCTACGGTCAGAAAGGGTTTAAAATTGCTGTTGACAGAAGGTGCCTTCAAATACAGACCTGGAGAAGTGAAGAGTGCTCCAAAATTCCAGATGAGATTGTGGATATTGTTCAACAATTTTGGTTTTCAAGTCCTCAGACCATTCTCTTCTCCTCTTTCTGTTCTCCATGCTTAGTGTGGCGCACACAGACAATTCAAAGATTGAGTAAACTTCTCCCCTTTTTAGCTTGTTTCAGGTGCGATATTCATACTGCCCACACCTATTACTTGCCACAGGTGAGTTTAAATAAGCATCATACTTCAATTTCTAGAACAATTTCAAGGGTGCCAACACTTTAGGCCATGACTGTAGATCCATTTTGTCCACACACTGGAAATTGTGAATATTCTCCATCCTAACTGAAGCTGGAAACACGTGTGACTTTTCTAGGTTAAATGGGTTTTCCAAAATTTGTGAAAAAAACTGAATGGGCTAAAAAAAAAAAAAAAAGAAAAAAAAGAAACTATCCTCCCCTCTTTAATGCCCTGCCGCAACACTCTGGTGGTCCCCAATGGTCTCCGCTTACTTCCTGCAGATACGACCACTGTAGCCAAATCGCCGGCCTCAGTGTTGACAGCACGTTACTGCTGAAGCAGTGATTGGCTGCAACAGTCACATGATCGCTAAAAGAGGGAAGTGATAAGCAGCAGCGCTCATGTGAATGCTGCAAAGAACAAGCAGAGACTGGGTTGCGGAAGCAATTGGAGAGAGTTAGGTGATTCTTTTCTCAAAAAGCTAGTAAGTTTCTTGGGGAAAAAAAAGGAAAATACATATAAGACATTCAGCTGTAATACACAACCATACATGACTAATCTGTGTATTAGTGACATAATAAGCCTTACATATTTTCTTTACAGCACCTCTGTGCTCAAGAAGTTGTGGGGCTTACTGATTTTATCAAGGAGGCTGATGGGGGAACTCTCACTTCTGCTTCTGGTTTCCCTGCTATAAGTCGATTTACCGAAAAATAAACTAAAAATACACACGGCACTTAAGAAATACCACAGTGTCCCATGCAGCGTGCACATAGACATCTCCTTGTAGCCAAAATTGTAACATTATTCAATACTTGTAAATCTAATCCATTGACATTACATTTCAGGTCTGGCAATAATGTAACTATAGAGCAGGGACTAATGGCCAATCTAGGTAAATCTAAATGTATGAAAGCCTGATCCACACCTATTAGGCAGAATAGTGTGTGCAGCTCTGGAGTATAACACAGGATGTAACTCTGGATCAGTATAGGATAAGTAATGTAATGTATGTACACAGTGACTGCAACAGCAGAATAGTGAGTGCAGCTCTGGGGTATAATACAGGATGTAACTCAGGATCAGTATAGGATAAATAATGTAATGTATGTACACAGTGATTGCCCCAGCAGAATACCTAGTGCAGCACTGCTCAGCTGTTGCTCACTGTGGTGATTGAGGGTGTGGTCTGGGGTGAGACGCTTCACCAGGAGTTGCAGCAATGTGGCTCCTACTCCCCTTGGTCGGTGGATAAGCAGAGAAGCCACAAGGTTTCCAACATGGAAGATAAACCTGCCAGCATGCATGTCACTGTGGTGAGGCCGACCTCACTGAGACAGGTTGGGAGCTGCAGAGACCCCAGGAGTCTGTGTCCACCTATGACTCCCAGGTCATGAACCACTTCTGTATGAAAAAGTGAGCAACACCATAAGGAGGCTCCAGAAGGAGCTGCGCTGCACAAGCACATTATTCCAAATGTCAAGCAGCGGAAATTACAAACTGATGACGCGGAGGGCACACTTAAGGCCAGGGGTGAGGTTGCCTCCAGTTCTATGGAGGTGGCTGAGCCTTGTGTGCCTGATGATGCTGAGGTCATACTGTTGTTACTGGTCCAGCAGGAGTGAATGTGGTGGTGGTGGTGGGTGTGAATGAGGAAAATTCATTGTCTAGTGGTGTGGTTGCTAGTTTGTTGGATGGCGAGATAGTGATGTACAGTGAGGAAAGTATTTCATACACTGCTGATTTTGCATGTTTTCCCATCTACAAAGAAAGGAGAGGTCTGCAATTTTTATCGTAGGGACACTTCAACTGTGAAAGACAAACAAGAAAAAAAAAACAGAATATCACATTGTATGATTTTTAAATAATTAAATTGCATTTTACTGCACGCAATAAGTACTTGATAGCATAGATAAACAGAACTTAGGTTTCTGTACCAAATATTTTGTTTGCAATTACAGAGGTCAGACTTTCCTGTAGTTCTTGACCGAGTTTGCACACACTGCAGCAGGCATTTTGACCCACTCCTCCATACAGATCTTCTCCAGATCAGGTTTCGGGACTGTCACTGATGAATATTGAGTTTCAGCTCCTTCACAGACTTTCTATTGGGTTCAGGTCTGGAGACTCCCTAGACCACTCCAGGTCCTTGATATGCTTCCTGTTTGGCTACAGAGGCTTGAGATCTTCTGGTTACATTATGAGTTGGAAAAAAAATTAGCCTGGCTGACAAGATTTTGCCGTTCAGGCAAGACCAAGTCCAGAAGGTGACTGTGTAAAGGAGTCGCCCTCTTGTTATGACATCATGACATGGCTTGGTTTATGTGGAAAGGTGGTAGAGATGCCAAATAATAACCGTATCTGAAGTACAGAGACTAGGACAATAAAAGAAAAAAAAACATGGGAATCTGTGTCATTAAAGGGTGGGAAGGATTCCTCCTCTGAGGTGGAAGATAAGGTGAGTGGAAAGAAGAAAGCAATCTAACTGAAGTCACCAATGACGGCGGCATACCTCCCAACTTTTGAAGATGGGAAAGAGGGACAAAGGCTGCGTCGCGCTATGAGCGCCGCAGCAAATTTAGGTCACGCCCCCGACCACACCCATTTCACAACTAGTCACACCCATGTCCACACCCCATGCTGATCACACAGACTGGTACTGAGGGCACAGTGGCTGGCATTATGGGCACAGTGGCTGGTACTGAGGAAAAGAAAGAAAGAACAGAGAGAGAAAAAAAAGAAAACAGAGATAAAGAAAGAACGAGAGAAAGAAAGAAAGGGGAAAGAGAACAGAGAGAGAAAGAAACAAAGAGAGAAAGGGGACAGAAAAAAAAACAGTGAGAAAAAAATAACGAGGGGAAAGAAAGAACAGAGAGGGAGAGAAAGAAAGGGGAAAGAAAGAACAGAGAGAGAAAGAGGGGAAAGAAAGAACTGAGAGATAGAGAGAAAGAAACAGAGAAAGAAAGAACTGAGAGAAAGATGGGAAAGAAAGAACAGAGAGAAAGAAAGATTAGAGAAAGAAAGAAGAAAGAGGGGAATGAAAGAAAGAACAGAGAGGGAGAGAGAAAGAAAGAGGGGAAAGAGAACAGAGAGAGAAAGAAGAGGGAAGAAAGAGAACAGAGAGAAAGAAGAGGGAAGAAAGAGAACAGAGAGAAAGAAAGAGGGGAAAGAAAGAGAACAAGAGAAAGAAAGATGGGAAAGAAAGGACAGAGAGAGAAAGATGGGAAAGAAGAGACAGAGAGAAAGGGGAAAGAAAGAGAACAGAGAGAAAGGGGAAAGAAAGAGAACAGAGAGAGAAGAAAGACAGAGAAAAAAGGAAGACCAGAGAGAGAGAAAGAACAGAGAGAAAGAAAAGAAACAGAGAGAAAGAAAGAGGGGACAGAAAAAAGAACAGAGAGCGAAAAAAATAAAGAGGGGAAAGAAAGAACAGAGAGAAAGAAGGAAAAAGAACAAAGAGAAAGAAAAAGTGGACAGAAAAAAAAGAGAAAGAGAAAATAAGAGGGGAAAGAAAGAAACAGAGGGAGAGAGAAAGAAAGAGGGGAAAGAAAGAACAGAGAGAAAGAAAGAGAAAGAAAGAGGGAAAGAAAGAACAGAGAGAGAAAGAAAGATGGGAAAGAAAGAACAGAGAGAGAAAGATGGAAAAGAAAGATAAAGAAAACAGAAAGAAAGGGGAAAGAGAACAGAGAGAGAAGAAAAGAACAGAGAAAAGGGAAGGAGAGAGAGAGAAAGAAAGAACAGATAGAAAGAACAGAGAGAGAGAGAAAGAAAGAACAGAGATAAAGAAAGAGGGGAAAGAAAGAGAAAGAAAGGGGAAAGAAAGAACAGAGAGAGAGAAAGATGGGAAAGAAAGAGAACAGAGAAAGAAAGAACAGAGAGAGAAAGAAAGAGGAAAGAACAGAGAGAAAAAGAAAAAAAGGATTAGAGAAAGAAATAAAGATTCTATAAAGATACTACAGCAGCCCAGCTCACATTGTAGTGCCCATCTAAGCCTCCCGATGCAGGACAGATCATGATCCGCTCACATGACCGACATCCCCGATTCCAAGGCGATCCCGCTGTCGGAGGACACGGTGATGGATCTGAAGCATTCCCTGAAGTGCCTCCATGGTTCCGTCACAATCTCCTCCCAAAATTACCTAATTTCCGGTTAGCTTCTAGCACATCACTTCTGGTGGAACGTCACGTGCGATTTTTAAAGTGCTCCTCGGGGCTCCGCCGTGTACTCCTGTGTCCACGGGAAAAGTTAGCTCCCAGCAGGGGCAGTGGGGCTCTCAAAATCGGGACTGTCCCGCTGGATCCGGGATGGTTGGGAGGTATGAATGCTCCCCACCATACACCTTGTACACGCATGGCTCCGCACACCCCATACACACACGGTTCCACTTTGTATGCCTCGTACACACACGGCTTTGCTCTGTACACCTCGCGCACACACAGCTCCACTCCGTAAACCTTGTACACATGTGGTTCCGCTCCGTACACCTTGCGCACACGGCTCCGCTCTGTACAACTCGCGCACTCACGGCTCCACTCAGTACACACATGGCTCCACTCCATAAACCTCATACACATGCAGCTCTGCTCTGTGCACCTTGAACACACATGGCTCCACTCCGTAAACCTTGTACACATGCGGCTTTGCACCATACACCTCGTACACACACTGTTCTGCTCCGCTCCGTACACACACGGAGCCCTGTGTGTACGAAGTGTACGGAGCTGAGCGGCTCAGCTCCGTACACCTCGTACACACGGTTCCGTTTCGTATGCCCCGTACATACACAGCACTGCTACATCCACCTCGTACACATAAGGCTCCGCTCCGTACACCTCGTACACACAAGGCTCCACTCCGTACTCCTCGTACACACACGGCTCCGCTCCGTACACACACGGCTCTGCTCCATACACCTCGTACACACACGGCTCCGCTCCACACACCTCGTACACACACGGCTCCGCTCCATACACCTCGTACACACACGGCTCCGCTCCATACACCTCGTACACACACGGCTCCGCACCATACACCTCATACACACATGGCTCCGCTCCGTACACACAGCACTGCTACATCCACCCTGTAAACCCCTCCTGACCTCACACAAACTTCCTTTCATCCAGCACCATGACAACCAGCACACCAGAGACCTGCAGAGAATGCAGATCATGTGACCACCTGACTCCTCCCCTCCTGTGACCTCATCACCGGTCCTGTGCTCACAGAAGAGACGTCGTTGCTTGCTGTGAGAGGCAGAGGTGGAGAGACAGGGAGGGTGAGGATGGGGTGCATGGGGGGGCGTGGCAGCTTCTCACTGCGGGAAACAGCGGGTGGGAGGGTCTGAATCGGGACTGTCCCACTCAATCCGGGACAGTTGTGAGGTATGCAGCGGTACCGACTCAGTTGATGCTGGCGTCCAATAATGTCGCCAGCATAAAGTCAAATACGGCCAGATTTGCGGCCTTTGAGTTGTTGAGCTGTATTGAAGTTTACATTTTCTTTTTGCAAGAGACCACAATGCCAAACATGGCAGACATGATTAAAGCAAAGCGGAAGTGGAGACTATGGTCCTCCTATGAAGAATATGGGGGCTATAATTTCTTGCCAATCAACAATCATATCCAGTTCAAGGTTATAGTTCTCTTACAAAGTGTGAAGCTGAGACAAGAAACCATTTTCAGTAATTTTCAGAACAGAGCTAAATTCACACCCCCAGCATATAGTTGGGACTAAGCTATTCCTGGCAGGATGAATCCCTATTGAGAGTGTAAAGCTAATTAATGGATGAAAGAATTCCCCCAGCCAGATGGAAGCTGCAATTTCTTAAATGGAATCTGTCACCCCATTTTTGCCCTATGAGATACAGCCATTGCCATCAGGGGCTTACCTACAGCATTCTGTAATGCTGTAGATAAGCCCCCGATGTTACCTGAGAGAAGAAAAACGAGTTATATTATACTCACCCAGGGGCGGTCCGCCATCCGATGGGCATCGCGGTCCGGCGCTTCCCATCTTCTGGCGAAGCCGGCCTCTTCTTTCCGTCCCATCGCAGCTCCTGCACAGGCGCACTGATCTGCCCTGGTGAGGGCAGAGCAGAGTACTGCAGTGCGCAGGACCTCTCTGACCTTTCCCGGCACCTGCGCAGTGCTCTGCTCTGCCCTCACCAGGGCAGATCAGTGCGGCTGCGCAGGAGCCGCGACGGGACGGAAAGAAGAGGCCGGCTTCGCTACAAGATGGGAGGCGCCGAACCGGACCGTGACGCCCATTGGACCGGATGGCGGATCGCCCCTGGGTGAGCATAATATAACTTGTTTTTCTTCACTTTCAGGTGACATCGGGGGCTTATCTACAGCATTACAGAATGCTGTCGATAAGCCCCTGATGGCGGTGGCCGCATCTCATAGGGCAAAAATGGGGTGACAGATTCCCTTTAAGGAGTTATGGACTTATTGTTTCGTCCTAGCTGTATACCAGTTACAGTTTCAAGATCTCAGGAACAGGCTAAATGCCCACCGGGGTCTTGACCCTTTCAAGCACCCAGGAGTAGGGAGAAATGTAGAACAGCTACTAAAAGCCAGGTAGCGAAGCCATGTTTGGTCTCCAAGTACAATGGGGGCCTGGCCGGATCCGATGGTTCAAAAAAAAAAAAAAACGCCCGCCCTATGACCTTCCAAAGAGTATTTATGTTCAATCATAGGTTTTGGAGTTTCAGCTGCCAGAGTAAGTGGGAGGGAGACTAAGACCATCCAGGCATGTGGGGATGGCATTGACTGACCAAGGAGTTAAGTGCATGTGCAACGATGTGGGCCTTCATTCTCTGCCAAGGGAAGTCACACAGTGCAGCGTGTTGGAAAAAAAACAGAAATAGCTGGCCCCCACACCTCCTATGTGGTTGCCAGCTTCCAACAGCCTAATATCAAGCCAGTAATTGACTTTTGTACTACCACCTGTATTTGCATATCTGACCATTGTATTATGTATAACCATTGTGCACATAGTCCATTGTCTAGTGTGCCTTTAAAGGGAATCTGTCACCCCATTTTTCGACCATCAGCTGTAGCCACCACCATTAGGGGCTTATCTAAAGCATTCTGTAATGCCGTCAGCCGTCCGGTCCGATGGGCATCGTGGTCCGGTCCGGCGCCTCCCATCGTCTAGCGAAGCCCTCCTTTTCTTAGCTTCCCGTCGCGGTTCCGGCGCAGGCGCACTGCTCTGCCCTGCTGAGGGCAGAGCAAAGTACTGCAGTGCGCAGGCGCCGGAACTCTCTGACCTTTCCCGATGCCTGCGCACTGCAGCACTCACCAGGGCAGAGCAGTGCGCCTGTACCAGAGCCGCGATGGGAAGCTAAGAGGAGGGCTTCACTAGAAGATGGGAGGCGCTGGACCGGACCACGACACCCATCGGATCGGACCAGACGGCGGACCGTCCCTGGGTGAGTATAATATAACTCGTTTTTCTTCTCTTTCAGGTGACATCGGGGGCTTATGTACAGCATTACAGAATGCTGTAGATAAGCCCCTGATGGCGGTGGATGCAGCTGATGGACGAAAAATGGGGTGACAGATTCCCTTTAAGGTAATTAAATATACACTGCTAAAAAAAATAAAGTGAACATTCAAATAACATCCTAGATCTGAATGAATGAAATATTCTCATTGAATACTTTGGTCTGTACAAAGTTGAATGTGCTGACAACAAAATCACACAAAAATCATCAATGGAAATCAAATTTATTAACCAATGGAGGCCTGGATTTGGAGTTACCCACAAAATTAAAGTGGAATGTAATGTCCTTAAAACAAATCAAAATAATGCTCAGTAGTGTGTGTGGCCTCCACGTACCTGTATGACCTCCCTACAATGCCTGGGCATGCTCCTCATGAGGCAGCGGATGGTCTCCTGAGGGATCTCCTCCCAGACCTGGACTAAAGCATCCGCCAACTCCTGGAAAGTCTGTGGGGAAACGTGACGTTGGTGGATGGAGTGAGACATGATGTTCCAGATTGCTCAATCGGATTCAAGTCTGGGGAACGGGCGGGCCAGTCCATAACTTCAATGTCTTCATCTTGCAGGAACTGCAGACACACTCCAGCCACATGAGGTCTGGCATTGTCTTGCATTAGGAGGAACCCAGGGCCAACTGCACCAGCATATGGTCTCACAAGGGGTCTGAGGATCTCATCTCGGTACCGAATGGCAGTCAGGCTACCTCTGGCGAGCACATGGAGGGCTGTGCAGCCCTGCAAAGAAATGCCACCCCACACCATTACTGACCCACTGCCAAACCGGTCATGCTGAAAGATGTTGCAAGCACCAGATCGCTCTCCATGGTGTCTTCAGACTCATTCACGTCTGTCACATGTGCTCAGTGTGATCCTGCTTTCATCTGTGAAGCGCACAGGGCGCCAGTGGTGAATTTGCCAATCCTGGTATTCTGTGCCAAACATCCTGCATGGTGTTGGGCTGTGAGAACAAGCCCCTGTGGACATCGGGCACTCAGACCATCCTCATGGAGTCGGTTTCTAACCGTTTGTGCAGACACATGCACATTTGTGGCCTGCTGGAGGTCAATTTGCAGGGCTCTGGCAGTGCTCCTCCTGTCCCTCCTTGCACAAAGGACCTGCAGCTGGTTTCTGGTCCGCTATAATCCTGTTAATGGATCAGGCTTATATCCAACAAGGAACTGTTGGCAGTCCTACCGAACTGACCAGGCACTGTTTCACAGGTGCTACTGTAAGGGGCCTCTCGGCATGTCAGGCATGAGGTATGGCCCAACGGGGGGGTTGTTGATTGGCTTAAGACCTTGTACGCTGGAGTGGAGAGTTGCCCACTTGTGAATGGTTGAATTGGCATCTCTTTTTAAGTTGTGTCAGGTGTTCCCCAGGGTTGTTCCTTGAGCCATCTGCTGTACATATTCGCAATTGACCAACTTCTTAGGAGGGTGGAACAGGGATTAAGCACCACCGGAAGCCACATTGAGGGTGATGGTGTATGCTGATGATGTCACAGTTTTTGTTCCCTCTCACAAGGCAGAGTGGCTGATGTCAGAGGTAGATTGCTACTCGTAGGCATCCAGGTCCAAGATCAACCGGGATAAGTGTGAGGCTGGGAGGAGATCCTGGTTTTCTTCTCTCCGCACCCTTCCAGGACCTAAAAGTCTTGGGAAAAGTCCTTGGCATCAAATTTGGCTAGGGGGATCAACCCTAACAAAATTGCAACAGCAGGATAGAGCTCGGAAGGGTTGTTTTTTTACCCCAAGTTAAAGGGTAAACTGTTGTGAATGGGTTTGAGATGAGTTCTGAGCAGAGGCTCCCTCTGGTGGTTACAAGCAGTGCTAGTCTGTCCAGTGAAGATTGTGAGGACTGGGAATCAGGTGTTACTGACTGGTCTTATATAAGGGAGTCACCTTCCCATCAGGGTTGCCGGTGATCAATTGTTCTGGTCTGAATCCTTTATTCCAGTTTCCCTTGTAGCCTGCTGTGTCGTGTCTGCATCTCCTGCTAACAGATAAGACATTTTCTTCTTTTGTGTTTGTGCTATATTTTTGCATTTTGTCCTGCACTTCTGTGGGGGCCTTCAGGGTCCCCTCCGGGGGCTTCTGCCCTCTCAGTTTTGTTCAGCCACTGATGTTTGTACTTTTGCTTTTTCCAGTTTTTTCAGTGGCTGCTGTTTTGATTTTGTTACACCAGAGAACTAATTTAGGTGGAAGAGGTCGTGTGATCTCAGGTGTTTTTGAAATTAGTAGAGTTGGTGCCTTTCAGGGTTTTCTGGGATTGCAGTAAGTACCCTTCCTATCCTTTTCTATTTAGTTAGTTTGGGCCCCAGCGTTTGCTCATACTATTTTCTTTCTGTGTCAGTATTTCATCTTGTCTAACCGCCATTACATGTTTGGGGGCTTTCTATTATCTTTGGGGTTCTGCTCCGGGGCAGATAGCTTTCCTATTTCTATCTTTAGGTGTAGTTAGTTTCTCAGGCTGTGACGAGGCGTCTAGGACCAACGTAGGAACGCTCCACGGCTGCCTCTAGTTGTGGTGGTTAGTCAGGGTACTGCAATCTCATAGATTCCAACTGCTCTGGTGTATTGCCTTTTTTACCTGCACTCCTCAGCTACCGAAACATAACAGTAAACCTGATCAAAACTTACCTGTTCCCTTTACTGATTTCTCTGGGCAGTGTGTGCATCTTTCCGGAGCCTCTCTGGACTCGGGTCTACAATTTGTTCTTCCAACTGCTGTGGGAGAATAGACTGAATCTGGTCAAGAGAGAGGTCATTTAACTTATGAGGAGACTAGGAGGGTTAGGTATTGTAAACCCTGTGGTATTCCCTGTGAATACCTTCATTAAGATAAATATTGCAAACCTCTGGAAAGAGAGGGCTCCTCCATGGGTATTCTCCTGTAGGGGATGGTTTCAGACTACCTCCCAGGAATGAGACAAGAGGGCAAGTGAAGGTTCTGAAGGTTATTTGCCGGTGGAGTCAGGGAGATGAGGGTTCTGTTGACCCATTTCCAGAAGCCTCTGGCGCTCAGGGATTGCCCAAGTCGGGATCTTGGGGTGGGTTTGCATCTTTTGAATTCTATCAAGATACCCTCAAAGTTTTGGGACTTGGCGCTGTTTCTATGGGAATATGTGTGTGAGGGACAAACTGAAGTGTAGGAGCTCTGAGGACAGGAACTGTCCTTGGGAGCATTGTGGTAACATGCTGGAAAGCATAGACCAAATCTGCTTTGTTGTCCCTTTAACACAGAGGTGTACAGCAGGGTGGGTGCATTCACTGGCTGACCCGGTTCTCTTATGCAGAATGGGCCTATGGAGCATTCGGAGAGCTGGGTGGTCAGGACCGCTGCACCTTTTTTCTAGTTATCATAGTGGTTAGGTATCAAATATAGAACGCACAATGCTTAGTATCGATGCAGTGGAAAATCCTCCCAATGCACGATGTGTTTAGGAGCTTTTCTTTTAGTGTGCCCTAGTCTGGTCATCTCCTTTCCTGGTGGTGGGCTGCTGCTGACACAGTAAATTTTAGTTTTGTTTGCTCGATATACAGTGATGTAGGACTGCAGGCGCCGAAGTTGGGCTTTGTTATTTGTGGTTATAGTAGTTTGTTTCAGTGAGCCCTCGCGGGCAGGGTCCGCTCTCCTTCTGTACTTGTGTGTCCCTTGTCTAGCACGTTTATTGTATCTGTCTATATTTTTCCCTTTTCATATCTAAAGCGCCATGGAATAAATGGCGCTATATAAATGTATAATAATAATAATAATAATATATATTGTATATAGGGCTATAGATTTGGGTGTAGGTGTTAGGTTGGGTGGTGGAAAAAGGGGGAAGTGGGTTAATCTATGGGACTTTGGGACAATGGAGTGTTTGGGTGAAAAACTGGCAGTGCCTGATCTGGGCTATGGAAGATGGACATGGACTGAGGCATGAGACGCAGGACCAGCTCTCAGATCAGTGTGGGGGTTGGGAATGGTGGGCTTAAGTGTGGGGTGGTTAGTTTAGTCTTATATATATTTATATAGCACTCCTCAGCTACCGAAACATAACAGTATCACCGGCCTCAAAATTGAAAATTGTATGGTACTCACAGAAGGGAAAAAATATTGTGAAAGAAAAAAGGTTGTCAGAGTTGTCAGAGATATTTTTCTGTTTGTTGCATTTTTTTTTTCCCTCTGTATCTCTGGGTGCTGGGGAGGATCTTTTCTCTCAATGGAGTTTGCACAGTTGTCTGGCCGTGTGGATCAGCTTGCCACTGAGGTTCGGAGTATTGCTATCTATCTTGCTGGGTTGCCTGTTGTGGAACCTAGGATTCCCATGCCAGATTTGCTTTTAGGGGATCGAGCTAAGTTTCAGAATTTCAAAAATAATTGTAAATTGTTTTTTGCCTTAAAATCTAAGTCCTCAGGGAACGCAGCGCAGCAGGTTCAAATTATCATCTCTCTCCTGCGCGGCGATCCTCAGGATTGGGCTTTTTCCCTGATACCTGGGGATCCTGTTTTGAGTGATGTTGATGCATTTTTTCAGGCCTTGGGGTTATTGTACGATGAGCCTAATGTCACTGATCAAGCTGAAAAAGCCTTGTTGGCATTAAATCAGGGGCTTGATGACGCTGAGTTATACTGTCAGAGATTCCGTAGGTGGGCAGTCCTGACCAAATGGAATGACGACGCTTTGGCAGCCCTTTTCCGGAAGGGTCTGTCAGATACTGTAAAGGATGTTATGGTGGGATTCCCTGTCCCCTCTGGTCTCAATGATTCTATGTCATTAGCGATTCAAATTGACAGACGTTTGCGTGAGCGGAGAAGTATGCGTGGAATGGTGTTGCCTTGTGAACCAGCTTCTGAACCCATGCAGTGTGATAGAGTGGTGTCTGGGGCACAGCGTCATGAGTTTCGAAAGCACAATGGGTTATGTTTCTACTGTGGTGATGCCTCTCATGCTATTTCAGTCTGCCCTAAGCGGGGAAGACATTTTGCACGCTCAGTTGTCTTGGGTAGTGTTCAGACTAAGTTTTTATTAACTGTCACTCTGATATGCTCTCTGTCCTCATTTTCTGCTCAGGCTTTCGTTGATTCTGGAGCAGCTATTAATCTGATGGATTATGATTTTGCTAAACGTTGTGGATTTCCCTTGATACCCCTACAGAAGTCTATTCCCCTACTGGGGATCGATTCTACCCCTTTGGCTGAGAATAAACCCCAGTTTTCTACTCAGGTGATAATGAGGGTTGAACCTGATCACCAGGAGTGCTGCAAATTTTTGGTTCTGTATAATCTGCATGACATTATCGTGCTGGGTTTTCCTTGGTTACAGTCTCATAATCCTGTTTTGGATTGGAAATCTGTGTCTGTAACCAGTTGGGGCTGCCAATGTGTTAATACCAACACTCCTGTTTTTTCTGCCTCCCCCCAGGCTCAGGATGTTCCTGACTTTTTGATTGATTTTTCTGATGTGTTTAGCGAAAGTAAATCTGCATCTTTGCCTCCCCATAGGAGCTATGACTGCGCTATTGAATTAGTGCCGGGTAGTAAATTCCCTAAAGGTCGCCTTTTTAACTTGTCTGTACCTGAACATGACGCTATGCGGTCTTATATCAAGGAATCATTGGAGAAGGGTCATATCAGACCATCCTCTTCACCCTTAGGTGCCGGTTTTTTCTTTGTGGCCAAAAAGGATGGTTCATTAAGGCCGTGTATTGATTATCGTCTCTTGAACAATATTACTGTGAAATATCAATACCCGTTACCCTTGATTTCTGACCTGTTTTCCAGGGTGAAAAACGCTACTTGGTTTACCAAGCTTGACCTCAGGGGGGCGTATAACCTTATTCGCATTAAGCACGGGGATGAATGGAAGACGGCATTCAATACCCCTGAAGGGCATTTTGAGTACCTGGTGATGCCCTTTGGGCTCACTAATGCTCCTTCCGTCTTCCAGTCCTTCATGAATGACATTTTCAGGGATTTTGTGGACAAATTTCTGATTGTTTATTTGGATGATATCTTGATTTTTTCTAATGACTGGGACTCTCATGTGAAACATGTTCGAACTGTATTCCAGATTTTGAGAGAGAATGCTCTGTATGTGAAGGGATCACAGTGTCTTTTTGGCGTACAGAGGATCTCATTTCTGGGATTCATTTTGTCCCCATCTGTTATTGAAATGGACCCGGTCAAGGTTCAGGCCATCTGTGATTGGGTCCAACCTACTTCATTAAAGGCTCTTCAGAGATTTTTGGGTTTTGCCAATTTTTATCGTAAATTTATTGGTAATTTCTCGGTTATTGTTAAACCTTTAACTGATTTGACCAGAAAGGGTTCTGATGTGGTGAATTGGCCTCCTGAGGCAGTCTCTGCATTTCAGGAACTTAAGCAGAGATTCACTTCTGCTCCTGTTCTACGGCAGCCTGATGTTTCTCTGCCATTTCAGGTGGAGGTTGATGCCTCTGAAATTGGGGCAGGTGCCGTTTTGTCCCAAAAAGATCCAGAGTCCTCTAAAAGTAACCCTTGTGCCTTTTTCTCTCGAAAATTTTCTCCTACTGAACGTAATTATGACGTGGGTAATCGGGAGTTATTGGCCATGAAGTGGGCTTTTGAAGAGTGGAGACATTGGCTGGAGGGAGCCAAACATCAGGTGGTGGTCCTTACGGACCATAAGAATCTGGTCTATCTGGAATCTGCCAAGCGACTCAATCCTAGACAGGCCAGGTGGGCCTTGTTTTTCACACGTTTTAATTTTGTGGTTTCCTTTCTTCCTGGCACTAAGAATGTTAAGGCGGATGCCCTCTCGAGGAGTTTCCTTGCGGACTCTCCTGAGTTATCTGATCCTTCTGTTATTTTGAAAGAGGGTGTAGTTCTTTCCGCCATCTCACCCAATTTGAGACTTGCTCTGGAGGGGTGTCAGGAGGATAGGCCCGAGTGCTGCCCTGTTCGAAAATTGTTTGTCCCGGACCAGTGGAAAAAGAGTGTGATGTCTGAGATTCATTGTTCCGCGTTGGCTGGGCATCCCGGAATTTTTGGTACCAGAGACTTGGTTAGTCGGTCCTTTTGGTGGCCTACCTTGTCTCGTGATGTCAGGGAATTTGTGCAGTCCTGCGGGACTTGCTCTCGCTCCAAGCCTTGCTCTCGCTCTTGTGGTTTGTTGATGCCATTGCCTGTGCCCAAGAGACCATGGACCCATATCTCTATGGATTTCATTTCCGACCTTCCTGTTTCTCAGAGAATGACCACCATCTGGGTAATTTGTGATAGGTTTTCCAAGATGATACATCTTGTGCCATTACCTAAGTTGCCTTCCTCCTCTGAATTGGTGCCGTTGTTCCTTCAGCACGTGGTTCGTTTACACGGCATTCCTGAGAACATTGTGTCTGACAGAGGAGTCCAGTTTGTTTCCAGATTTTGGAGGACTTTTTGTTCTAAACTGGGTGTTCAATTGTCTTTCTCCTCGGCATTTCATCCTCAGACCAATGGTCAAACTGAGAGAACAAACCAGACATTGGAGACTTATCTAAGATGCTTTGTGTCTGCTGATCAGGATGACTGGGTCTCTTTTTTGCCTTTGGCTGAGTTTGCTCTTAATAATAGGGCTAGCTCTGCTACTTTGATGTCTCCGTTTTTCTGTAATTCTGGGTTTCACCCTCGATTTTCTTCAGGACAGACGGAGGCTTCTGTCTGTCCAGGTGTTGACTCTGTTGTGGAGCGTATGCAACTGATTTGGGACCAGGTAGTGGAGAGGTTGTCCCTCTCTCAGGAGAGGGCCCAGCGGTTTGCTAACCGGCATAGGACTGATGGTCCTCGGTTTAAAGTGGGGGACTTGGTCTGGTTGTCCTCAAAGAATATTCCTATGAGAGTAGCATCTCCTAAATTTAAGCCTAGGTTCATTGGACCTTATAAGATCATGGAGATTATTAATCCTGTTTCTTTTCGTTTGCTTCTTCCAGGGACATTTAAGATCCATAACGTGTTCCACAAGTCCTTGTTGAAGAGGTTTGTTGAGCCAGTGGTTCCTGCTGCTGTGCCTCCTGACCCTGTTTTGGTTGAGGGCAATCTGGAGTATGTGGTTGAGAAAATATTAGATTCTCGTTTTTCTAGACGGAAACTCCAGTATTTGGTTAAATGGAGAGGTTATGGTCAGGAAGACAATTCTTGGGTGTTTGCTTCGGACATCCATGCTAGGAGACTTATCCGTGCGTATCATAGAACTCATCCTGACCGACCTGGTTGCTCAAATGAGGGTTCGGTGACCCCTCCTCAAGGGGGGGTACTGTTGTGAATGGGTTTGAGATGAGTTCTGAGCAGAGGCTCCCTCTGGTGGTTACAAGCAGTGCTAGTCTGTCCAGTGAAGATTGTGAGGACTGGGAATCAGGTGTTACTGACTGGTCTTATATAAGGGAGTCACCTTCCCATCAGGGTTGCCGGTGATCAATTGTTCTGGTCTGAATCCTTTATTCCAGTTTCCCTTGTAGCCTGCTGTGTCGTGTCTGCATCTCCTGCTAACAGATAAGACATTTTCTTCTTTTGTGTTTGTGCTATATTTTTGCATTTTGTCCTGCACTTCTGTGGGGGCCTTCAGGGTCCCCTCTGGGGGCTTCTGCCCTCTCAGTTTTGTTCAGCCACTGATGTTTGTACTTTTGCTTTTTCCAGTTTTTTCAGTGGCTGCTGTTTTGATTTTGTTACACCAGAGAACTAATTTAGGTGGAAGAGGTCGTGTGATCTCAGGTGTTTTTGAAATTAGTAGAGTTGGTGCCTTTCAGGGTTTTCTGGGATTGCAGTAAGTACCCTTCCTATCCTTTTCTATTTAGTTAGTTTGGGCCCCAGCGTTTGCTCATACTATTTTTTTCTGTGTCAGTATTTCATCTTGTCTAACCGCCATTACATGTTTGGGGGCTTTCTATTATCTTTGGGGTTCTGCTCCGGGGCAGATAGCTTTCCATTTCTATCTTTAGGTGTAGTTAGTTTCTCAGGCTGTGACGAGGCGTCTAGGACCAACGTAGGAACGCTCCACGGCTGCCTCTAGTTGTGGTGGTTAGTCAGGGTACTGCAATCTCATAGATTCCAACTGCTCTGGTGTATTGCCTTTTTTACCTGCACTCCTCAGCTACCGAAACATAACAGTAAACCTGATCAAAACTTACCTGTTCCCTTTACTGATTTCTCTGGGCAGTGTGTGCATCTTTCCGGAGCCTCTCTGGACTCGGGTCTACAATTTGTTCTTCCAACTGCTGTGGGAGAATAGACTGAACCTGGTCAAGAGAGAGGTCATTTAACTTATGAGGAGACTAGGAGGGTTAGGTATTGTAAACCCTGTGGTATTCCCTGTGAATACCTTCATTAAGATAAATATTGCAAACCTCTGGAAAGAGAGGGCTCCTCCATGGGTATTCTCCTGTAGGGGATGGTTTCAGACTACCTCCCAGGAATGAGACAAGAGGGCAAGTGAAGGTTCTGAAGGTTATTTGCCGGTGGAGTCAGGGAGATGAGGGTTCTGTTGACCCATTTCCAGAAGCCTCTGGCGCTCAGGGATTGCCCAAGTCGGGATCTTGGGGTGGGTTTGCATCTTTTGAATTCTATCAAGATACCCTCAAAGTTTTGGGACTTGGCGCTGTTTCTATGGGAATATGTGTGTGAGGGACAAACTGAAGTGTAGGAGCTCTGAGGACAGGAACTGTCCTTGGGAGCATTGTGGTAACATGCTGGAAAGCATAGACCAAATTCTGCTTTGTTGTCCCTTTAACACAGAGGTGTACAGCAGGGTGGGTGCATTCACTGGCTGACCCGGTTCTCTTATGCAGAATGGGCCTATGGAGCATTCGGAGAGCTGGGTGGTCAGGACCGCTGCACCTTTTTTCTAGTTATCATAGTGGTTAGGTATCAAATATAGAACGCACAATGCTTAGTATCGATGCAGTGGAAAATCCTCCCAATGCACGATGTGTTTAGGAGCTTTTCTTTTAGTGTGCCCTAGTCTGTCATCTCCTTTCCTGGTGGTGGGCTGCTGCTGACACAGTAAATTTTAGTTTTGTTTGCTCGATATACAGTGATGTAGGACTGCAGGCGCCGAAGTTGGGCTTTGTTATTTGTGGTTATAGTAGTTTGTTTCAGTGAGCCCTCGCGGGCAGGGTCCGCTCTCCTTCTGTACTTGTGTGTCCCTTGTCTAGCACGTTTATTGTATCTGTCTATATTTTTCCCTTTTCATATCTAAAGCGCCATGGAATAAATGGCGCTATATAAATGTATAATAATAATAATAATAATAATATATATTGTATATAGGGCTATAGATTTGGGTGTAGGTGTTAGGTTGGGTGGTGGAAAAAGGGGGAAGTGGGTTAATCTATGGGACTTTGGGACAATGGAGTGTTTGGGTGAAAAACTGGCAGTGCCTGATCTGGGCTATGGAAGATGGACATGGACTGAGGCATGAGATGCAGGACCAGCTCTCAGATCAGTGTGGGGGTTGGGAATGGTGGGCTTAAGTGTGGGGTGGTTAGTTTAGTCTTATATATATTTATATAGTTAGGGTTTATTTTATATTAATTTAAAAAATGTTTACGTATACATTTTGCCGGCTATTGTTTATTTTACTTATTGGTTGTGGTTATTATTTTGTTTGGTAATCGGACCAGACGTCGGAGGTGTAAGTAGTTATTAAACTGTATACAAATGTCAGAATAGAGTAAGCGGCTGGACCAGTGTTCAGTATATTAATTATTTTCTGGTTGATATTTTTGTTAGGCTTCTGTTATTATAGTTATGTTTTTCATTTTTATAATAAAAGATCTACAGGATGTAACTCAGGATCAGTAATGCACTGTATGTACACAGTGAATGTAAGGAGGTGGCAGGGACCCTCGGCTGCTCTCTCTCTTCTTTCTTGTATGTGTCCCCCATGTGGTGCCCCGACGGAGGGTTATGTACTAATGTATTGTTGATGTTCATGTGATGTCTTTCTAATGTCTTTATGTTGTACCATTGTAATGTATGTGTTAGTCATTTTAGGTATAGTAAGAAGATAATTTAGGGGGCTGGCTCAGCAGTCTAAAAGCAGACAGGAAGTCGCTGTCTGCAGGGCAGTGCCCAGGCAGGCTTGCCTGTGGCAGGACGTGCTCCCCTGCTGGGAGCTGGCCATACCCCCCAAGGGGACTTTTGGGCAGTTGGCACCAGGACTGAGTGCGTGCCCCACAAGAGACTTGCAGCTCCTGGGATCTATCTGGGAGTTACTGCCTGTTCGGCTGCAGCCGTTTGCTGAAGGAGCCACCCCGGTGACTAGGGACAGCACAGGGATTGTATCTGTTACTCTACATCACCTTTATTAACCCCTTTATGACCTAGCCTATTTTGATCTTAAAGACCTTGCCATTTTTTGCAATTCTGACCAGTGTCCCTTTATGAGGTAATAACTCAGGAACGCTTCAACGGATTCTAGCGATTCTGAGATTGTTTTTTTCGTGACATATTGGGCTTCATGTTAGTGGTAAATTTAGGTCGATAATTTTTTCGTTTATTTGTGAAAAAAATGGAAATTTGGTGAAAATTTTGAAAATTTCGCAATTTTCAAATTTTGAATTTTTATTCTGTTAAATCAGAGAGTTATGTGACACAAAATAGTTAATAAATAACATTTCCCACATGTCTACTTTACATCAGCACAGTTTTGGATACAAATTTTTTTTGTTAGGAAGTTATAAGGGTTAAAAGTTGACCAGCGATATCTCATTTTTACAGCAAAATTTACAAAACCATTTTTTTTAGGGACCACCTCACATTTGAAGTCACTTTGAGGGGTCTATATGGCAGAAAATACCAAAAGTGACACTATTATAAAAACTGCACCCCTCAAGCTCCTCAAAACTACATTCAAGAAGATTATTAACCCTTCAGGTGCTTCACAGGAACTAAAGCAACGAGGAAGAAAAAAAATGGACATTTTAATTTTTCCAACAAAAATTTTCACGGCAGGGCTCAGAAGCGAAGGAGCGCCATTTGACTTTTTGAATGGAAAATATGTTGGAATATTTAGCGGTTGCCATGTCACATTTGCAGAGTCCCTGTGTGCCTAAACATTGGAGCTCCCCCACAAGTGACCCCATTTTGGAAACTAGACCCCCAAGGAACTTACCTAGATGCATAGTGAGCACTTTGAACCCCAGGTGCTTCACAAATTGATCCGTAAAAAAAAAGAAAGTACTTTTTTTTCACAAAAATTTTATTTTAGCCTCAGTTTTTTCATTTTCACATGGGCAACAGGATAAAATGGATCCTAAAATTTGTTGGGCAATTTCTCCTGAGTACACAGATACCTCATATGTGGTCATAAACTACTGTTTAGGCGCACGGCAGGGCTCAGAAAGGAAGGAGCACCATTTGACTTTTTGAATGGAAAATATGCTGGAATATTTAGCGGTTGCCATGTTTCATTTGGAGAGTCCCTGCGTGCCTAAACATTGGAGCTCCCCCACAAGTGACCCCATTTTGGAAACTAGACCCCCTAAGGAACGTATTTAGATGCATAGTGAGCACTTTGAAACCCCATTCACAGAAGTTTATAACGCAGAGCCGTGAAAATAAAAAATCATTTTTTTTTCTCAAAAAATGATTTTTTAGCCCCTATTTTTTATTTTCACAATGGTTACAGGAGAAATTGGACCCCAAAAGTTGTTGTCCAGTTTGTCCTGAGTACGCTGGTACCCCACATGTGGGGGGGAACCACTGTTTTGGCACACGTCAGGGCTCGGAAGGGATGTAGTGACGCTTTGAAATGCCGACTTCATGGAATGGTCTGCGGGCATATTGTTACGTTTGCAGAGTCCCTAATGTGCCTAAACAGTAGGAACCCCCACAAGTGACCCCATTTTGGAAACTAGACCCCCAAAAAACTTATCCAGATGTGTGGTGGGCACCTTGAACCCCCACGTGCTTCACAGAAGTTTATAACGCAGAGCTGTGAAAATAAAAAATCATTTTTTTCCTCAAAAACTGATTTTTTTTAACCCGCAATTTTTTATTTTCACAAAAGTAACAGGAGAAATTGGACCCCAAAAGTTGTTGTCCAGTTTTTCCTGAGTACGCTAGTACCCCATATGTGGGGGGGAAACCACTGTTCGGGCACACGCTGGGGCTCGGAAGGGAAGTAGTGACGTTTTGAAATGCCGACTTGATTGAATGGTCTGCGGGCGTCATGTTACGTTTGCAGAGCCCCTGATGTGCCTAAACAGTAGAAACTCTCCACAAGTGACCCCATTTTGGAAACTAGACCCGCAAGGAACTTATCTAGATGTGTGGTGAGCACTTTGAATCCCCAAGGGCTACACAAGTTGATAACGCCCGGGCATGAAAATAAAAAAATCATATTTTTTCCACAAACATGATCTATTAGTACCCAATTTTTTTATTTTCTAAAGGGTAACAGGAGAAATTAGACCCCAAAAGTTGTTGTCCAATTTGTCCTCAGTACGCTGATATCCCATATGTTGGAGAAAACAACTGAATGGGCACACATCGGGGCTCGGAAGGGAAGTAGTGACGTTTTGAAATGCCGACTTGATGGAATGGTCTGCGGGCGTCATGTTACGTTTGCAGAGCCCCTGATGTGCCTAAACAGTAGAAATTCCCCACAATTGACCCCATTTTGAAAACTAGACCCCGCAAGGAACTTACCTAGATGTGTAGTGAGCACTTTGAACCCCCAAATGCTTCACAGAAGTTTATAACCCAGAGCCGTGAAAATAAAAAATAATTTTTTTCCCTCAAAAAATGATTTTTTAGCCCTCAATTTTTTATTTTCACAAGGGTAACAGGAGAAATTGGACCCCAAAAGTTGTTGTCCTGATTGTCCTGAGTGGGGGGGAACCACTGTTTGGGCACACGTGAGGGCTCGGAAGGGAAGTAGTGACGTTTTGTAATACCTACTTGATGGAATGGTCTGCGGGCGTCATGTTACGTTTGCAGAGCCCATGATGTGCCTAAACAGTAGAAACCCCCCCAAGTGATCCCATTTTGGAAACTAGATCCCCAGAGCCGTGAAAATAAAAAATCATTTTTTTTTTCCACAAACATGATCTTTTAGTCCCCAATTTTTTTTTCCCTAGGGTAACAGGAGAAATTAGACCCCCAAAGTTGTTGTGCAATTTTTCCTGAGTACGCTGATACCCCATATGTGGGGGTAAAACCACTGTTTGGGCACACGTCGGGGCTCAGAATAAAGGGAGCACTGTTTGACTTTTTGAACGCAAAATTTGCAGGAATAAATGGAGGCGCCATGTCACGTTTGGAGACCCCCTGATGTGCCTAAATAGTGGAAACCCCTCAATTCTAACTCCAACCCTAACCCCAACACACCCCTAACCACAACCCTAACCCCTACAAACCACTAACCCTAATCCAAACCCTAACCATAACCCTAACCCCAACACACCCCTAACCATAATCCCAACCCTAACCAATACCCTAACCACAAGCCTAACCCTAATCCCAACCCTAACTCTAATTCTAACCGTAACCCTAATTCCAACCCTAACCCAAATTTCAACCCTAACCCCAATTCTAACCGTATCCCTAATTCTAACCCTAACTAATTCTAACCCTAATGCTAAAGGCTAGGTTCACATTATGTTTTACCAGCCTGTTCAACACATAGCGTTGACGGGCTGGTAACGGTATAGCATAACGTGATCGCGTTATGCTATAGTCGCTAGCGCAGAGGAATCAGCAGATGATTCATCTGCGCTAGCGGTGACGGAGCCCAGACGCTGCAGCCCGCGTCCGAGGCTCCGTCACTGAATGACGGCACGTTGCGAACGCATGCCGCTTTACAGCATGTGTCGCGATGCGCCCTCAAATGGGGTGAATGGCAGCGTTAACGGACTGCGTTACACCTCGTTATACCATGGTGTAACGCAGTCCGTCTAACGGACTGCCATAACGCGATATGAATCCAGCCTAACCCTAATGCTAACCCTAACCCTAGTCCTAACCTAACCCTAAGGCTAGGTTCACATTATGTTTTACCAGCCCGCTCAACACATAGCGTTGACGGGCTGGTAACGGTATAGCATAACGCGATCGCGTTATGCTATACCCACTAGCGCAGAGGAATCAGCAGATGATTCATCTGCGCTAGCGGTGACGGAGCCCAGATGCTGCAGGCCGCGTCCGAGACTCCGTCACTGAATGACGGCACGTCGCGAACGCATGCCGCTTTACGGAATGCGTTGCGATGCGCCTGCAAATGGGGGTGAAGGGCAGCGTTAACTGACTGCGTTACACCACGTTATACCGTCTAACGGACTGCCATAATGCGATATAAATACAGCCTAACCCTAAGGCTAACCCTAACCCTAACCTAACCCTAACTGTAATTCTAACCCTAATAGAAAAAAAAAAAATGTTATTTTATTTTTTGTCCCTACCTATGGGGGTGATAAAGGGGGCTTTTATTTACTTTTTTTATTTTGATCACTGTGAGAGTTTATCACAGTGATCAAAATAAATTTATGAACTATGGAAGGCGCACTGCGCATGCGCCGGCCGGCGGGCGCACTGCGCATGCCCCGCCATTTTCCAAGATGGCGGCGCCCATGAAGAATCCTGGACGGATGCCGGGTCAGATCCACGGGCACCAGAAGACCGGGGGCGGTGAGACCAGCTGAGGGGGTGATCGGAAGGCGGGGGGAGAAGACCGTAGTGCAGGGCAGAAGATAGTAACGGCGGTGACCGTTCGCCGCCATGAATCGGTGGCGGCGGCCGATCACCGCCGTCACTCGATGTGGGGAGGGTGGGAACTCGGTGTCCAGCCATGGCCGATGCTATTGCAGCATCGGCCATGGCTGGGTTGTAATATTTCACCAAATTTCATTGGTGAAATATTACAAATCGGTCTAATTGCCCGTTTCACTTTTAACAGCCAATCAGAGCGATCGTAGCCACGTGGGGGTTAAGCCACCCCCACTGTGGTGATGCACAAAAGGTCCTGTTACTGCGGGTCGGGTGACCTTTCAGTGACCCCGGTCACCCGACTCGCAAGAACATGATTTATAGCATGACGCCTACGTAGGCGTCATGGGTCGGGATGCCACTGGTTTTCATGATGCCTACGTAGGCGTCATGGGTCGGGAAGGGGTTAAAAAAATAGTTGCCACTGTTGGGTCCTACAACATGTGATGTGTGGTGCATCCATTCCAGCATGGAGAGGAGCCAGATGTCTGAGGAAACCCACTGTGACCCAGGGCTGGGACCAGAACTGCTTATTCATGTGCAAGGGGCCGGGGTGTGGACTGACTGTGTCTTAGTGGACTCGCCCAGGACTACCACCCCATGCCACCTTGTTACAACTGCACCAGCAGAAAAGTGAGTGCAGCTCTGGAGTATAATACGGGATGTAACTCAGGATAGGTACAGGATCAATAATGTAATGTATGTACACAGTGACTGCACCAGCAGAATAGTGAGTGCAGCTCTGGAGTATAATACATGATGTAACTCAGGATTAGTGCAGGATAAGTAATGTAATGTATGTACACAGTGACTGCACTGTGGGTGCGGTTGACACTGATTCTGCTGTGTGCTCCTGAGCTCCAGAAAACCACCACTTCTCCACCCAGGGACCTGCTCTCTCTCCTACCCAGGGGGGGGGGGTGAGTGGGGTTCCTGGGATGAGAGGAGCCAAGTCCCAGGCTTCTGTTTCCCGGGCCAGGCTGGCATGTGGCAGAAGAAACCAGCAACCGACCTGCACATTAGAGGACTCAGGGGTGAGACGCTCCACCAGGAGTTGCAGCAATGTGGCTCCTACTCCCCCCTACTCTGCAGAGACCCAGAGAAGCTGCAAGGCTTCCAATATGGAGGAGAAGCCTGCTAGCAGCGTGCAAGATGGCGGTCCTTCCGGAGGAAAGCTGAGGGCTCGTGGAGGTGAGGCCAACCTCACTGAGGAGGGTTGGGCGCTGCAGAGACCCCGGGAGTCTGTGTCCACCTATGCCTCCTGGGTCATGAGCCACCTCCGGGAGTACGAAGAAGCAAGCAAGACCATCAGTATGTTCCGGGAGGAGCTGCACTGCACAAGCGCCAAAGCTGCAGGTTCCTCCAAAACCAGGAAGACGCAATTCCAGGTGGAGGTAAGGAGACTTAAACATGAACTTAATGAGTTTTAAGTGAGGAAGGCATTAATCAGAGAGAAGAGTGGTCCATTGAAGGAAAAACTAATGAATGAGGACAAATTTAGAGAAATGAATGACAACAGAGAGCAAAGGCAGATGGGGCTGCAGCCTGAGAGCCAGGTGGATGATGATGATGATAATGATGATGAAGACCAGCAGAAAGCCTCACTTAGCAGCCTGCAAAGTCACCCGCAGGCCACGTGCAGCGAGCTCTCTGCTGGACAGGCGACATTGGAATCTGGCCGCAGTTCTGCTGGCTCTGGGGAGGACAGTGACAACAGCGGCCAGGGAGAGGCGCTAATGGCAGAGATCACGCTCTTGGAGTCCCCAGTGTGCCTTCAGAATTTCCATCTTAGTGACGATTTACCAGAGGAGGCACCTGGGCCAGAAGAAAAAAGGAAAGAAAACCAAACCAAAACTCCAGGAAGCGGTAAGCTATGTGTATGCACCCCTCCCTGTGCCCCCTTAGTTGGTTGCAGGGTCAGCTCGTTGTATAAACCCCGTTGCCCAGCCCAGCCTGGGATCTGCTGTGGATCCAGTGCAAAGGCGTGGGGAAATTACAAAGCAACTTAGTGAGGCACAGAGCTCCGTCTCTGCTTGTAGTAGCGGGGACGTAGCAGCAGATGCATCAGCCGAGAGGATGGACAGTGATGGCGGGTCAAGCCACGATACTGTGGTGTGCTCCTCAGTGAGAGGGGGGAGCAGCCCAGTGTCGGGGGGCAGCTCCGGTAGCCTCGGCGCCCCTGAATGCTGTTGCCGCTGATCACTTAGTTGAGAAGCGGTGGCAGTGTGAGGGGGTTGCCGGGGCTGCGAGTCCTGGTTCTCCCAAAGTTCTTTTTTGTGTTGGCACCGCTGGTCAACAAGATACTGATATAAAGGATCAGCGGCGTTTGGTGTCAACTGTGAAACAGCGGAAATTGCCGGAGGGCACACGTAAGACCAGGGGTGAGGTTGCCTCCAGTTCTTTGGAGGAGACTGAGTCCCTTGTGCCTAATGATGTGGAGGTCAAAATGTCACCCCCTGTTGTCACTGTTCCAGCAGAAGTGAATGTGGTGGGTGGTGTGAATGAGGAACATTCTCTATTGTTGTGGCTGCTGGTTTGGTGGAGGGTGAGCGGGTTATGGAGGTGGGTAACAGTGATAGTGTTTTTGTTCATGTGTGCACTGGTCCAGTTGCCCCTCCGGTGGTGGCAGAACCCATCAGGAGTTTTGCCACTGTCACCTCCGGGGGAAGTAGGGTGTCCTCCTCATCTCCAGGCTCTGCTGACGGCATGTTGCAGCGGCATCTCCTGGAGAATCTAAAGAAGGGAGAGACATCACTAATGGTAGAGGGTCGAGAGGTTGATTCTGGATAGAGAGGCATGGCCTCAGGGCCTTCCGAGAGCAAAACGGTGGGGATACAGTGTGGTCCCTCCCAACAGCCGGGCCGGGTAGTGTGTGTAGGAATGTGGTCCGTCTTCAGTGGAGGGGCAATGATGCGTGTATTCCAAGGTCTAAGGTTGTGGAGCTTCTGCTGAAGATGGGCTTGACATCTACACCTTGATATATCCCTATTCCACGCCTGAGTTTGATGTTAGTTTTGTTCGGCCAGAGGGACTTGAGCTCTTCTGGTCGAATTATGAGCTGGCAAATTTCAGGTGGTGTCTCGCCAAACCAAGTCAAGAAAGTGACCGTGATAACTTGTAACGAGTCGCTTTCTTGTTATAACATCATGACATGGCTTGACCGATATAAAGAGGTGGTAGAGGTGCCAAAGAAAAACCGTGATGAGTTTGGTATCTGGTCAAGGGCCTGGACGTTTATGGTAAAACTTAAGCGTTCAGGTGGTACGGTTGCCCACATTCCATCATCTGCCTTCCTGGGTAGGGATCGCATCCAGGTCTTCTACCAGGGGCAACCGAAGCTCTGTCATAGGTTCGGCGACCCCACACACTTCAGTGCAAACTGCACTGTGCAGAAATGTGCATTGTGTGGGGATGTTGGCCATCTTGCTGCATCTTGTGTGGAGATTAGGTGCCACCTGTGCGGTGACTTAGGTCACCCATTTAGCCGTTGTCCTCGCTTCTTTGCTAATGCAGTTGTGACTCCGGTGGGAGAAAGCCGTGAGGCTGACTCTGCTGGGGAAGGGACTAGCAAGGGTGAGGGAGCTGAGGGGCCAAGGAGGAAAAGCAATAAAAAGAAGCATGCCCAGCTGAGGCATCTAGACAAGCGCAGACAGGAGAGGGAGCTGGGCGAGCACCGGGCTACTGGGGCGTCCCCTGTCCTTGACACCAGTCTTGCTACTGAGGCCCAGAGGGATGATGAGTTGGATGAGGAGGTCAGGAGGATCCACAGGGAGGAAAGCGCCACTGCCTCCGAATCCTCCCATTATGAAAGTATGGATGAGGATAATAGGCAGTGGCTAGAGGACAAGCATAAGCTCGGCACCAAAAAGAAGAGAAAGAAGGGCGATAAAACATCTTCTCCAGCTCTGACCAAGGTACCTAAGGAAGGAAAAACAACTCCCCTTTGGTTGGTCTTTCTAACTGGTTCCAAGCCCTTGAGAACATCTCTTCCACTGAGGAGGAAGCGGAGGGTGAGGTTCCGGCTTCGGCAGGGCTAACAGGGGGTGCCGAGTCTCCTTCTTCTAGGGATGTAAGGTCCTTGGAGGGAGGGACTGGCCCAGAGTCCAGAGACGAGGATGATCAAAAGAAAAAAAACACGTGGGAATGGACACCTCTTTGTCGCTAAAGAGGGGGGAAGGATTCCTCCTCTGATGCGGAGGATAAGGGGAGTGGAAAGAAGAAAGCAACCTAACTCAATCACCAATAATGGCGGTACCCACTCTGTTGATGCTGGCATCCATTAATGTCATCAGCATAAAGTCAAATACAGCTAGATTTGCGGCCTTTGATTTTCTCAGCCAGGTTGAAGCTGACATTTTCTTTTTGCAAGAGACCAGGCTGCCAAACATGGCCGATGTGTTTAAGGCTAAGAGGGAGTGGAGACTCAGGCCCTCCTATTGGTCTCTTGCGGCCGAGCCATATACCGGAGTGGCGGTCCTTTTTACCGCACCGGTGGAATGTCGATGGGTTATTGAGTTAGAAATGGGGAGGTGCCTCATCTTAGATGTCCTCATGAAGGGACAAGAGCTCCGGCTCATTAACATCTATGGTCCCCAATCTAAGTGGGACCGGAAACGTCTCTTTATGAGGATCAAGCCCTACCTTTTTACATGTCGGCAAGTTGTCTTTGGAGGGGACTTCAATGCTGTCACGAGGCCCCGAGATAGAGGAGGTTCCAGAGACAAGTTGACTTATGATAGCGTCGCCCTTAATAGTATAGCTAGTGAGGCTCGCCTGGTGGATGTCCACATTCGGCACACCCTAGGCCACAAGGGGTTCACCTATCATAGAGGTAACTGTAGGTTCAGAATAGATAGATTCCTCCTTTAAATAAAACCTATCTCTTCAGCAGTGTCTGTTGTTGAGGTGTAGTTCTCCGACCACTGTTTAATTTTGTTTTCTCTGAACGTTACAGAGATCCTCCGGATGGGAAGAGGCTTTTGGACGCTCAATTCATCTCTTGGAAGAAGCGGAGATAAGACAATCCTTTGAGGATTTTCTTCAGAGCCAGGTACCCTCACTGGATCTTTGTAGTAGTAAGTCAGAGTGGTGGGAGATGTTCAAGAAAAGGATGGCGAGATTCTTCCGCCAGCTCTCGAGCCTCTGGAGTCTGAGCAGGTACCGCCTGTATCAGGGTCTGAGGAGCAAACTCGAGCATCTTGTCTCAACTGGAGGTAGCCGCGAGGAGATCTCCAGAGTGAAAACTTTGCTTATAAGGTGTCAGTACGATAGACACGCATCTTTGGTTTTTGAGAGGGATTACTGGAAGTACCACTCGCCCGACCCTTACAAAAACTGCAAGATGTCAGTGAATAGTAAAGTGGTTACAGGACTGGTCGACACTACGGGGTCCCTGAGGCGATCCAGATCAGGGATCCTGGAGGTCGTCAGATCCTTCTACTCGCACCTCTTGGGGAAGAGGGATCTTGATGTCGGATTTCCTGGCCGAAGCCATCCCCGAACCAGCGGTAGACCCCTCTCTTGACGTTTTGACAGACATGATCAGGGAAGAGGAAGTTAAGTTGGTGATTGAAGGGCTTGCCCCCCCCCAAAAGAAAACAAAAATATCGCCTGGTCCAGATGGCTTAACATCTGGATTCTATAAGACCTTTAAGGACGCTTCCCCTCTTGACTGAGGTATTCAATGAGTGTCTGACTTCGGCAGAGCGCCCGAGGAAAATGAGGAGGTCTGCCCTGATCATCTTGTCAAAGGGTAAGGACCCATCTTGCATTGAGAATTGGCATCCCATAGCGCTTCTCAATGCAGACAGGAAGGTTCTGGCAAAGGTGCTGTTTAATCGGCTGGTGAAATTTGCACTCCGACTCCTTTCGGAGTCCCAGCATTCAGCACTGCTCTGTTCCAGGCCACAGCACATTTACTGCTGTGCTCTGTGTCCGAGAGGCAGTGGAGCAGGGTAGGGCTGGTCACTGGAAGGGGTACATGCTGTCACTGGACCAGGCAAAAGCATTTGATTGGGTAAATCACGAGTACCTCTGGTTTGTCCTTCTGAGATATGGCCTGCCCGGGGGTTTGTTGATTGGCTTAAGACCTTGTGCGGTGGGGCAGAGAGTTTCCCGCTTGTGAACGGTTGGATTGGCAGCTCTTTTGAGGTTGGATCTGGTGTTCGCCAGGGTTGTCCCTTGTGCCCGCTGCTGTACGTGTTTGTGTCACGTTGCACCACAGACTGTCCGGGAGTTGACGGATGCTTTAATCCAGGTCTGGGAGGAGATCCCTCAGGAGAACATCCGCAACCTTATCACGAGAATGCCCAGGCGTTATAGGGAGGTCATACAGGCACGTGGAGGCCACACACAATACTGAACATCATTTTGACTTGTTTCCACTTTAATTTTGTCTTGTTTTGATTTTCATTTTGACATTTTTAAACTTTCATTTTGGGGGTCTCTACAAATCCAGGCCTCCACTGGTTCAAAAATTTGATTTCCATTGATGATTTTTGTGTAATTATGTTGACAGCACATTCAACTTTGTACACAACAAATTCAATGAGAATATTTCATTCATTTAGATCTAGGATGTGTTATTTGAGTGTTCCCTTTATTTTTTTGAGCAGTGTAATAAAAGATCTACGGGATGTAACTCAGGATCAGTGCAGGATAAGTAATGTAATGTATGTACAGTGCCTACAAGTAGTATTCAACCCCCTGCAGATTTAGCTGGTTGACACATGCGGAATTAACTTGGCTTTGTGACATTTGTACTGTAGATCAGCCTGGAAGTGGGAAATGCACTGCTGCAAAAATTTTTGTTTTAATTTTTTTTTTTTTTTTTAAAAACGTTAAAAGTTAATTCAGAGTGTCATTTATTATTCAACCCCTCAAACCACAAGAATTCTGTTTGGTCCCCCTAAAGTATTAATAAGTAGTTCAGGCACAAAGAATAATGAGCTTCACATGTGTGGATTAATGATCTCTTTTGCCAGCCTTTTCTGACTATTTAAGACCCTCCCCAAACTTGTGAACAGCACTCATACATGGTCAACATGGGAAAGACAAAGGAGCATTCCAAGGCCATCAGAGACAAGATCGTGGAGGGTCACAAGGCTGGCAAGGGGTACAAAACCCTTTCCAAGGAGTTGGCCCTACCTGTCTCCACTGTTTGGAGCATCATCCGTAAGTGGAAGGCTTATGGAACTACTGTTAGCCTTCCACGGCCTGGACAGCCTTTGAAAGTTTCCTCCCGTGCCGAGGCCAGGCTTGTCCGAAGAGTCAAGGCTAACCCAAGGACAACAAGGAAGGAGCTCCAGGAAGATCTCATGGCAGTGGGGACATTGGTTTCAGTCAATACCACAAGTAACGTACTCCACCGCAATGGTCTCCGTTCCAGACGAGCCCGTAAGGTACCTTTACTTTCAAAGCGTCATGTCAAGGCTCGTCTACAGTTTGCTCATGATCACTTGGAGGACTCAGACAGACTGGTTCAAGGTTCTATGGTCTGATGAGACCAAGATCGAGATCTTTGGTGCCAACCACACACGTGACGTTTGGAGATTGGATGGCACTGCATACGACCCCAAGAATACCATCCCTACAGTCAAGCATGGTGGTGGCAGCATCATGCTGTGGGGCTGTTTCTCAGCCAAGGGGCCTGGTCCGCATCCATGGGAGGATGGATAGCACGGCCTACCTGGAGATTTTGGCCAAGAACGTCCGCTCCTCCATCAAGGATCTTAAGATGGGTCGTAATTTCATCTTCCAACAAGACAACGACCCAAAGCACACAGCCAAGAAAACCAAGGCCTGGTTCAAGAGGGAAAAAGTCAAGGTGTTGGAGTGGCCTAGTCAGTCTCCTGACCTTAACCCAATTGAAAACTTGTGGAAGGAGCTCAAGATTAAAGTCCACATGAGACACCCAAAGAACCTAGATAATTTGGAGAAGATCTGCATGGAGGAGTGGGCCAAGATAACTCCACAGACCTGTGCCGGCCTGATCAGGTCTTATAAAAGACGATTATTAGCTGTAATTGCAAACAAGGGTTATTCCACGAAATATTAAACATAGGGGTTGTATAATAATTGACCCACACTTTTATGTTTAAAATTTATTGCTAAAGGCTAGGTTCACATTATGTTTTACCAGCCTGTTCAACACATAGCGTTGACGGGCTGGTAACGGTATAGCATAACGTGATCGCGTTATGCTATAGTCGCTGGCGCAGAGGAATCAGCAGATGATTCATCTGCGCTAGCGGTGACGGAGCCCAGACGCTGCAGCCCGCGTCCGAGGCTCCGTCACTGAATGACGGCACGTTGCGAACGCATGCCGCTTTACAGCATGCGTCGCGATGCGCCCTCAAATGGGGTGAATGGCAGCGTTAACGGACTGCGTTACACCTCGTTATACCATGGTGTAACGCAGTCCGTCTAACGGACTGCCATAACGCGATATGAATCCAGCCTAACCCTAATGCTAACCCTAACCCTAGTCCTAACCTAACCCTAAGGCTAGGTTCACATTATGTTTTACCAGCCCGCTCAACACATAGCGTTGACGGGCTGGTAACGGTATAGCATAACGCGATCGCGTTATGCTATACCCACTAGCGCAGAGGAATCAGCAGATGATTCATCTACGCTAGCGGTGACGGAGCCCAGATGCTGCAGGCCGCGTCCGAGGCTCCGTCACTGAATGACGGCACGTCGCGAACGCATGCCGCTTTACGGAATGCGTTGCGATGCGCCTGCAAATGGGGGTGAAGGGCAGCGTTAACTGACTGCGTTACACCACGTTATACCGTCTAACGGACTGCCATAATGCGATATAAATACAGCCTAACCCTAAGGCTAACCCTAACCCTAACCTAACCCTAACTGTAATTCTAACCCTAATAGAAAAAAAAAAAATGTTATTTTATTTTTTGTCCCTACCTATGGGGGTGATAAAGGGGGCTTTTATTTACTTTTTTTATTTTGATCACTGTGAGAGTTTATCACAGTGATCAAAATAAATTTATGAACTATGGAAGGCGCACTGCGCATGCGCCGGCCGGCGGGCGCACTGCGCATGCCCCGCCATTTTCCAAGATGGCGGCGCCCATGAAGAATCCTGGACGGATGCCGGGTCAGATCCACGGGCACCAGAAGACCGGGGGCGGTGAGACCAGCTGAGGGGGGTGATCGGAAGGCGGGGGGAGAAGACCGTAGTGCAGGGCAGAAGATAGTAACGGCGGTGACCGTTCGCCGTCATGAATCGGTGGCGGCGGCCGATCACCGCCGTCACTCGATGTGGGGAGGGTGGGAACTCGGTGTCCAGCCATGGCCGATGCTATTGCAGCATCGGCCATGGCTGGGTTGTAATATTTCACCAAATTTCATTGGTGAAATATTACAAATCGGTCTAATTGCCCGTTTCACTTTTAACAGCCAATCAGAGGATCGTAGCCACGTGGGGGTTAAGCCACCCCCACTGTGGTGATGCACAAAAGGTCCTGTTACTGCGGGTCGGGTGACCTTTCAGTGACCCCGGTCACCCGACTCGCAAGAACATGATTTATAGCATGACGCCTACGTGCGCAGGTCGGAAGTTTCTGATCCTCGTAGCGTCATGGTCGGGAAGGGGTTAAAAAAATAGTTGCCACTGTTGGGCCCTACAACATGTGATGTGTGGTGCATCCATTCCAGCATGGAGAGGAGCCAGATGTCTGAGGAAACCCACTGTGACCCAGGGCTGGGACCAGAACTGCTTATTCATGTGCAAGGGGCCGGGTGTGGACTGACTGTGTCTTCGTGGACTACCACCCCATGCCACCTTGTTACAACTGCACCAGCAGAAAAGTGAGTGCAGCTCTGGAGTATAATACGGGATGTAACTCAGGATAGGTACAGGATCAATAATGTAATGTATGTACACAGTGACTGCACCAGCAGAATAGTGAGTGCAGCTCTGGAGTATAATACATGATGTAACTCAGGATTAGTGCAGGATAAGTAATGTAATGTATGTACACAGTGACTGCACTGTGGGTGCGGTTGACACTGATTCTGCTGTGTGCTCCTGAGCTCCAGATAACCACCACTTCTCCACCCAGGGACCTGCTCTCTCTCCTACCCAGGGGGGCGGGGGTGAGTGGGGTTCCTGGGATGAGAGGAGCCAAGTCCCAGGCTTCTGTTTCCCGGGCCAGGCTGGCATGTGGCAGAAGAAACCAGCAACCGACCTGCACATTAGAGGACTCATGGGTGAGACGCTCCACCAGGAGTTGCAGCAATGTGGCTCCTACTCCCCCCTACTCTGCAGAGACCCAGAGAAGCTGCAAGGCTTCCAATATGGAGGAGAAGCCTGCTAGCAGCGTGCAAGATGGCGGTCCTTCCGGAGGAAAGCTGAGGGCTCGTGGAGGTGAGGCCAACCTCACTGAGGAGGGTTGGGCGCTGCAGAGACCCCGGGAGTCTGTGTCCACCTATGCCTCCTGGGTAATGAGCCACCTCCGGGAGTACAAAGAAGCAAGCAAGACCATCAGTATGTTCCGGGAGGAGCTGCACTGCACAAGCGCCAAAGCTGCAGGTTCCTCCAAAACCAGGAAGACGCAATTCCAGGTGGAGGTAAGGAGACTTAAACATGAACTTAATGAGTTTTAAGTGAGGAAGGCATTAATCAGAGAGAAGAGTGGTCCATTCAAGGAAAAACTAATGAATGAGGACAAATTTAGAGAAATGAATGACAACAGAGAGCAAAGGCAGATGGGGCTGCAGCCTGAGAGCCAGGTGGATGATGATGATGATAATGATGATGAAGACCAGCAGAAAGCCTCACTTAGCAGCCTGCAAAGTCACCCGCAGGCCACGTGCAGCGAGCTCTCTGCTGGACAGGCGACATTGGAATCTGGCCGCAGTTCTGCTGGCTCTGGGGAGGACAGTGACAACAGCGGCCAGGGAGAGGCGCTAATGGCAGAGATCAAGCTCTTGGAGTCCCCAGTGTGCCTTCAGAATTTCCATCTTAGTGACGATTTACCAGAGGAGGCACCTGGGGCCAGAAGAAAAAAGGAAAGAAAACCAAACCAAAACTCCAGGAAGCGGTAAGCTATGTGTATGCACCCCTCCCTGTGCCCCCTTAGTTGGTTGCAGGGTCAGCTCGTTGTATAAACCCCCGTTGCCCAGCCCAGCCTGGGATCTGCTGTGGATCCAGTGCAAAGGCGTGGGGAAATTACAAAGCAACTTAGTGAGGCACAGAGCTCCTCTCTGCTTGTAGTAGCGGGGACGTAGCAGCAGATGCATCAGCCGAGAGGATGGACAGTGATGGCGGGTCAAGCCACGATACTGTGGTGTGCTCCTCAGTGAGAGGGGGGAGCAGCCAGTGTCGGGGGGCAGCTCCGGTAGCCTCGGCGCCCCTGAATGCTGTTGCCGCTGATCACTTAGTTGAGAAGCGGTGGCAGTGTGAGGGGGTTGCCGGGGCTGCGAGTCCTGGTTCTCCCAAAGTTCTTTTTTGTGTTGGCACCGCTGGTCAACAAGATACTGATATAAAGGATCAGCGGCGTTTGGTGTCAACTGTGAAACAGCGGAAATTGCCGGAGGGCACACGTAAGACCAGGGGTGAGGTTGCCTCCAGTTCTTTGGAGGAGACTGAGTCCCTTGTGCCTAATGATGTGGAGGTCAAAATGTCACCCCCTGTTGTCACTGTTCCAGCAGAAGTGAATGTGGTGGGTGGTGTGAATGAGGAACATTCTCTATTGTTGTGGCTGCTGGTTTGGTGGAGGGTGAGCGGGTTATGGAGGTGGGTAACAGTGATAGTGTTTTTGTTCATGTGTGCACTGGTCCAGTTGCCCCTCCGGTGGTGGCAGAACCCATCAGGAGTTTTGCCACTGTCACCTCCGGGGGAAGTAAGGTGTCCTCCTCATCTCCAGGCTCTGCTGACGGCATGTTGCAGCGGCATCTCCTGGAGAATCTAAAGAAGGGAGAGACATCACTAATGGTAGAGGGTCGAGAGGTTGATTCTGGATAGAGAGGCATGGCCTCAGGGCCTTCCGAGAGCAAAACGGTGGGGATACAGTGTGGTCCCTCCCAACAGCCGGGCCGGGTAGTGTGTGTAGGAATGTGGTCCGTCTTCAGTGGAGGGGCAATGATGCGTGTCCTCCAAGGTCTAAGGTTGTGGAGCTTCTGCTGAAGATGGGCTTGACATCTACACCTTGATATATCCCTATTCCACGCCTGAGTTTGATGTTAGTTTTGTTCGGCCAGAGGGACTTGAGCTCTTCTGGTCGAATTATGAGCTGGCAAATTTCAGGTGGTGTCTCGCCAAAACCAAGTCAAGAAAGTGACCGTGATAACTTGTAACGAGTCGCTTTCTTGTTATAACATCATGACATGGCTTGACCGATATAAAGAGGTGGTAGAGGTGCCAAAGAAAAACCGTGATGAGTTTGGTATCTGGTCAAGGGCCTGGACGTTTATGGTAAAACTTAAGCGTTCAGGTGGTACGGTTGCCCACATTCCATCATCTGCCTTCCTGGGTAGGGATCGCATCCAGGTCTTCTACCAGGGGCAACCGAAGCTCTGTCATAGGTTCGGCGACCCCACACACTTCAGTGCAAACTGCACTGTGCAGAAATGTGCATTGTGTGGGGATGTTGGCCATCTTGCTGCATCTTGTGTGGAGATTAGGTGCCACCTGTGCGGTGACTTAGGTCACCCATTTAGCCGTTGTCCTCGCTTCTTTGCTAATGCAGTTGTGACTCCGGTGGGAGAAAGCCGTGAGGCTGACTCTGCTGGGGAAGGGACTAGCAAGGGTGAGGGAGCTGAGGGGCCAAGGAGGAAAAGCAATAAAAAGAAGCATGCCCAGCTGAGGCATCTAGACAAGCGCAGACAGGAGAGGGAGCTGGGCGAGCACCGGGCTACTGGGGCGTCCCCTGTCCTTGACACCAGTCTTGCTACTGAGGCCCAGAGGGATGATGAGTTGGATAAGGAGGTCAGGAGGATCCACAGGGAGGAAAGCGCCACTGCCTCCGAATCCTCCCATTATGAAAGTATGGATGAGGATAATAGGCAGTGGCTAGAGGACAAGCATAAGCTCGGCACCAAAAAGAAGAGAAAGAAGGGCGATAAAACATCTTCTCCAGCTCTGACCAAGGTACCTAAGGAAGGAAAAACAACTCCCCTTTGGTTGGTCTTTCTAACTGGTTCCAAGCCCTTGAGAACATCTCTTCCACTGAGGAGGAAGCGGAGGGTGAGGTTCCGGCTTCGGCAGGGCTAACAGGGGGTGCCGAGTCTCCTTCTTCTAGGGATGTAAGGTCCTTGGAGGGAGGGACTGGCCCAGAGTCCAGAGACGAGATGATCAAAAGAAAAACACGTGGGAATGGACACCTCTTTGTCGCTAAAGAGGGGGGAAGGATTCCTCCTCTGATGCGGAGGATAAGGGGAGTGGAAAGAAGAAAGCAACCTAACTCAATCACCAATAATGGCGGTACCCACTCCGTTGACACTGGCATCCATTAATGTCATCAGCATAAAGTCAAATACAGCTAGATTTGCGGCCTTTGATTTTCTCAGCCAGGTTGAAGCTGACATTTTCTTTTTGCAAGAGACCAGGCTGCCAAACATGGCCGATGTGTTTAAGGCTAAGAGGGAGTGGAGACTCAGGCCCTCCTATTGGTCTCTTGCGGCCGAGCCATATAGCGGAGTGGCGGTCCTTTTTACCGCACCGGTGGAATGTCGATGGGTTATTGAGTTAGAAATGGGGAGGTGCCTCATCTTAGATGTCCTCATGAAGGGACAAGAGCTCCGGCTCATTAACATCTATGGTCCCCAATCTAAGTGGGACCGGAAACGTCTCTTTATGAGGATCAAGCCCTACCTTTTTACATGTCGGCAAGTTGTCTTTGGAGGGGACTTCAATGCTGTCACGAGGCCCCGAGATAGAGGAGGTTCCAGAGACAAGCTGACTTATGATAGCGTCGCCCTTAATAGTATAGCTAGTGAGGCTCACCTGGTGGATGTCCACATTCGGCACACCCTAGGCCACAAGGGGTTCACCTATCATAGAGGTAACTGTAGGTTCAGAATAGATAGGTTTTATTTAAAGGAGGAATCTATCTCTTCAGCAGTGTCTGTTGTTGAGGTGTAGTTCTCCGACCACTGTTTAATTTTGTTTTCTCTGAACGTTACAGAGATCCTCCGGATGGGAAGAGGCTTTTGGACGCTCAATTCATTTCTTGGAAGAAGCGGAGATAAGACAATCCTTTGAGGATTTTCTTCAGAACCAGGTACCCTCACTGGATCTTTGTAGTAGTAAGTCAGAGTGGTGGGAGATGTTCAAGAAAAGGATGGCGAGATTCTTCCGCCAGCTCTCGAGCCTCTGGAGTCTGAGCAGGTACCGCCTGTATCAGGGTCTGAGGAGGAAACTCGAGCATCTTGTCTCAACTGGAGGTAGCCGCGAGGAGATCTCCAGAGTGAAAATTTTGCTTATAAGGTGTCAGTACGATAGACACGCATCTTTGGTTTTTGAGAGGGATTACTGGAAGTACCGCTCGCCCGACCCTTACAAAAACTGCAAGATGTCAGTGAATAGTAAAGTGGTTACAGGACTGGTCGACACTACGGGGTCCCTGAGGCGATCCAGATCAGGGATCCTGGAGGTCGTCAGATCCTTCTACTCGCACCTCTTGGGGAAGAGGGATCTTGATGTTGGATTTCCTGGCCGAAGCCATCCCCGAACCAGCGGTAGACCCCTCTCTTGACGTTTTGACAGACATGATCAGGGAAGAGGAAGTTAAGTTGGTGATTGAAGGGCTTGCCCCCCCCAAAAGAAAACAAAAATATCGCCTGGTCCAGATGGCTTAACATCTGGATTCTATAAGACCTTTAAGGACGCTTCCCCTCTTGACTGAGGTATTCAATGAGTGTCTGACTTCGGCAGAGCGCCCGAGGAAAATGAGGAGGTCTGCCCTGATCATCTTGTCAAAGGGTAAGGACCCATCTTGCATTGAGAATTGGCATCCCATAGCGCTTCTCAATGCAGACAGGAAGGTTCTGGCAAAGGTGCTGTTTAATCGGCTGGTGAAATTTGCACTCCGACTCCTTTTTTAATCGGCTGGTGAAATTTGCACTCCGACTCCTTTCGGAGTCCCAGCATTCAGCACTGCTCTGTTCCAGGCCACAGCACATTTACTGCTGTGCTCTGTGTCCGAGAGGCAGTGGAGCAGGGTAGGGCTGGTCACTGGAAGGGGTACATGCTGTCACTGGACCAGGCAAAAGCATTTGATTGGGTAAATCACGAGTACCTCTGGTTTGTCCTTCTGAGATATGGCCTGCCCGGGGGTTTGTTGATTGGCTTAAGACCTTGTGCGGTGGGGCAGAGAGTTTCCCGCTTGTGAACGGTTGGATTGGCAGCTCTTTTGAGGTTGGATCTGGTGTTCGCCAGGGTTGTCCCTTGTGCCTGCTGCTGTACGTGTTTGTGTCACGTTGCACCACAGACTGTCCGGGAGTTGACGGATGCTTTAATCCAGGTCTGGGAGGAGATCCCTCAGGAGAACATCCGCAACCTCATCACGAGAATGCTCAGGCGTTATAGGGAGGTCATACAGGCACGTGGAGGCCACACACAATACTGAACATCATTTTGACTTGTTTCCACTTTAATTTTGTCTTGTTTTGATTTTCATTTTGACATTTTTAAACTTTCATTTTGGGGGTCTCTACAAATCCAGGCCTCCACTGGTTCAAAAATTTGATTTCCATTGATGATTTTTGTGTAATTATGTTGACAGCACATTCAACTTTGTACACAACAAATTCAATGAGAATATTTCATTCATTTAGATCTAGGATGTGTTATTTGAGTGTTCCCTTTATTTTTTTGAGCAGTGTAATAAAAGATCTACGGGATGTAACTCAGGATCAGTGCAGGATAAGTAATGTAATGTATGTATAGTGCCTACAAGTAGTATTCAACCCCCTGCAGATTTAGCTGGTTGACACATGCGGAATTAACTTGGCTTTGTGACATTTGTACTGTAGATCAGCCTGGAAGTGGGAAATGCACTGCTGCAAAAATTTTTGTTTTAATTTTTTTTTTTTTTTAAAAACGTTAAAAGTTAATTCAGAGTGTCATTTATTATTCAACCCCTCAAACCACAAGAATTCTGTTTGGTCCCCCTAAAGTATTAAGAAGTAGTTCAGGCACAAAGAATAATGAGCTTCACATGTGTGGATTAATGATCTCTTTTGCCAGCCTTTTCTGACTATTTAAGACCCTCCCCAAACTTGTGAACAGCACTCATACATGGTCAACATGGGAAAGACAAAGGAGCATTCCGAGGCCATCAGAGACAAGATCGTGGAGGGTCACAAGGCTGGCAAGGGGTACAAAACCCTTTCCAAGGAGTTGGCCCTACCTGTCTCCACTGTTTGGAGCATCATCCGTAAGTGGAAGGCTTATGGAACTACTGTTAGCCTTCCACGGCCTGGACAGCCTTTGAAAGTTTCCTCCCGTGCCGAGGCCAGGCTTGTCCGAAGAGTCAAGGCTAACCCAAGGACAACAAGAAAGGAGCTACAGGAAGATCTCATGGCAGTGGGGACATTGGTTTCAGTCAATACCATAAGTAACGTACTCCACCGCAATGGTCTCCGTTCCAGACGAGCCCGTAAGGTACCTTTACTTTCAAAGCGTCATGTCAAGGCTCGTCTACAGTTTGCTCATGATCACTTGGAGGACTCTGAGACAGACTGGTTCAAGGTTCTATGGTCTGATGAGACCAAGATCGAGATCTTTGGTGCCAACCACACACGTGACGTTTGGAGATTGGATGGCACTGCATACGACCCCAAGAATACCATCCCTACAGTCAAGCATGGTGGTGGCAGCATCATGCTGTGGGGCTGTTTCTCAGCCAAGGGGCCTGGTCCGCATCCATGGGAGGATGGATAGCACGGCCTACCTGGAGATTTTGGCCAAGAACGTCCGCTCCTCCATCAAGGATCTTAAGATGGGTCGTAATTTCATCTTCCAACAAGACAATGACCCAAAGCACACAGCCAAGAAAACCAAGGCCTGGTTCAAGAGGGAAAAAGTCAAGGTGTTGGAGTGGCCTAGTCAGTCTCCTGACCTTAACCCAATTGAAAACTTGTGGAAGGAGCTCAAGATTAAAGTCCACATGAGACACCCAAAGAACCTAGATAACTTGGAGAAGATCTGCATGGAGGAGTGGGCCAAGATAACTCCACAGACCTGTGCCGGCCTGATCAGGTCTTATAAAAGACGATTATTAGCTGTAATTGCAAACAAGGGTTATTCCACGAAATATTAAACATAGGGGTTGTATAATAATTGACCCACACTTTTATGTTTAAAATTTATTAAAATTCAACTGAGCAACATAACTTTTTGTTTTGTAAGATTTATGCTTCTGTTAATAAATCCTACTCTCGTTTGCAGTTTGAAGGCTCTAACTTATTTGCATCTTATCAAACCAGCTAAATCTGCAGGGGGTTGAATACTACTTGTAGGCACTGTACACAGTGACTACAGCAGCAGAATAGGGAGTATAATACAGGATGTAACTCTGGATCAGTACAGGATCAGTAATGTAATGTAGTATCTAAATGACTCACTGTTTGTAGTTGGTTTTTGAAGGTCTTCACAAAAATATAGCAATACATTTTCAGGTCAAGTTTCTATCTACATCAGTCTTTAGCAGGTCTCTCATGAAAGTGTTATGAAAAGTCTATAAAAATCAGCAGAAAAAAATATTCAAAACTGATCATCCCAGGTATAGCAAGGTTTAGGCTGTATTCACATATAGTTCTGTTTTGATGTGAACACAAAACTTGACATTTAGCACAGTGTGGGGTCCCATGTCCTTATTTTTCAGCACATTTCGCATCTGTCTAGACTGAGGATACGATGTCATCATCCTTTAAATGGATCAGTCTGCATCACTTTCACTGTATTTTTTAACTAGTTTGTTGAACTCAGATGTACTGATCTGACCAACTAATACAAACCGATGGAAACTGCTACATTTCTGCATCAAATTGTATCTCATAGTAAATACATTTTTTTTTACATTTCAATCCTTTGTTCTTTTGACATAGTGAACTGAGATGTGCCAATTACCAGTGCATCCGCCAATTAAGGGAAACACAATATAGTACTATATAGCGGTAATTCATAGGACTGCACAGCGGTGTTTTCTTGTCTGTACTACAGCCGATCGCAGGACTTGTGATCCAGAACTAATAGCCTTATTGGGTACATATGTGATATTAGTTTGCAAGACCCCTGGTTGGGCTGAGACTTACACAACTGATACAGATGTGAAAATATGGCCGACATACTGTACAATGGTGGGAATGGACTAGGACACCGAATTGATTAGGCCAGTGACTACCAGTTGGTATAATCTGGGTAGAGAGACATTATTATAAATGGCATTGCTAACACGAGCCTATAATCTAGACCTCTAGTCAAAGATGATACATCAAGCTCTGACAGTCTTTACTCCAGTTTTCCAACATCACAAAAGCATGTTCCCACTGAGTTTTTTTTATGCTGCATATTTTCGAAAAAAATGCAAATAACCCATTTTACTTAACGGGTTCAGAAATGTTGCAGGAAATCTGCAGCATTAAAAACTCACCAAAAACATAGCCTTAGGATATGAGCACGCTGAGGATTTTTGAGGCAGTAAAAAATGACACGTTTTCTAATTGAAACAGCTTCAGGAAACAAAAGGAGAGTGTTTTTTTTTTTTTTTAAGTGTTTTTGCAGGTTTTTTTCCCATGAGGCTTTTTTATTTGGAGCCTTTTGATTGGACAGTTCCTAACTTGAAGCTTTATACTTCGAAAGGATTGACATGCACTTTTCATTTCTTCCACTTGCAAAACCTAAAAGCAGGAAGAAAAATGCTCAAAAGCCTGAACCTATGAACAGCAAAGTTGTTTTACACTAGGAAGAGTTTTTTTGAGCATTTTTTCAGAGTGGATCTGCTCCGAAAGACTCCTTAAAAACAAAACAAAAACTCTGTGTGATCTCCAATGAAATTGATCCTAATGTGTGTATGTAGATTGTCAGCAATAGGCACTAACGTAAGTAATGGTGAGAGTTTCTCTACAGCTCTCCAAAACCTGTTGGTGATTCAGAAGCTGCAGGAAGATATCTTTGGGGGTCATCCCAGGACCACAGCTGGAAACGACATCAGCAGACGGTGGAGTCAGTAGTTTCGCAGTCTCACATCAATACAACACTGTGCAATAAAACACAACTTTTAACATTTACACTTCCAAAAACCTCCCACAGCTGCTATGCTATGCCAGGCTGTGCTGGTACCAGGGCATACCCACGTATATTGTCATACCCATCATATATTGGCATATCCCACTCATTGCGGCACTCTCACTAGGTTACTTTAAAATTCATGATTAGAGAAACATTATATTAAAGCACCCAGGCATCCAAGAAATCATCACTCCCTGGTCTTCAACTTCTGCAACAACCACCGATGCCTGCTGGGAGCACTAGTTCTACAAGTCACCTAAGCAATACATGATGCATTTTCATTCCCTGCATCCCCAATGACCTCCGAGTCCTACATACCTGTGCCCTCCACTGACCTCTCCAACCCTCCTCTCACCTGTTGCCCAATGATTAGAGATCACCATGATGAGAAGTGGAAGCAGAGCAGAGATCACAGGAGATGTAAGAAAGTAATGAAGCTGACAGCATGAAGGAACTAACCTCCCACACTCACTGTTAACTCCAATTCTGCCACGCTCGTTGCATTAACCAATGAATGGCCAGGGTTCAAGCTATTCTCATTGCTCAAAGCTGTTGTGAAACTACAAGTCCAGAAGCCTATGAAAGCGGCACACTGTCAGGACAGGATGGGACCTGTAGTTTTACAACTGCTGGAGAACTAGAAAGATTGACAATGATAGTCATGGGTCACAGACCTATTGGAGCTGTGTAATAGAGAATTGCTCAGTAAGGCGACATTCCACCATAAGTTTTTGACTCAGGGGGGGGCCTGACCGAAACTTAGACAATGCCATTGATACTTGATGTGAGCAGGTGTAGATTTGCAGCAAAATTTGCACTATTTTCGGGGTTTAGTATTTATAAATCGGTCACTTTAAGACCACAGCCAGACCCAGTAAACCAGACCTGAAGACTGGAGAGAAAGTTTCATACTTTTGTGAAAAGTTAGCGTACGCAGTTTTCAACTTTTTTTTCCCCACTGTTTTGGCATGATGCAATTTCCAAATTTGTATCTAGGGGCATTTGATAAAGACTAAGTAGGACTGTATTGGGTATATATTGCAGGTGTACGCACTATTGGAGCATCTATTATGGGGTTGTGGGGGGGATCTTGTACAGATATTGCATTGGAGCCTTGGAGGTCTTGCGTTCTGAGCCCATTCATTATAATAAGTCTGATTTCCTTGTTTTGTCGTTTTCACACTTTTTATAACAAGTCTGGGGGATACGCCGTCATTAATTCCTGCTCGTGCAATCGCGGTGTTAAGCCGACATTCCCTAGAGCTCGGTACTAACGTGTTCGCTAATAGACCTGTTGCATAATTGATAGCGTCCCTATACATTCACCGCTGTATTGTAATTTCTATGATTGATCAACAAAAGGATTAACCAGAACACTGCCAATTTATCCTTCATACATACAGAAATGCCCAAGATTATGATCCCCAGAGATGTTCACTAGCTATTGCCTACGATTGTGTAGTATGTCATTTACCGTACTTACGTCACCACAGGTTATAAAGCTCACGCATGGTGGATTTTTTTTTTTGCAAATCATCTGCATGTTTTAGATGCAGATTTTTTTTGGGGGGGTACATTTACCATGATTGAAAAAAGGTGATATCTGCAGTGAAATGTTGCATGAATGAGATTTGTAAAAAAAAAATCATATATTTCTTATTAGTGCTGCATACAGTTTGAATAAGCAGGTAGGGCGTTACATGCTGTGACTGTATGGCAGCGCTTTGTCGGTGTGTTCGTTGGAGCGTGGGACAGTCCCTTAAACCACATCCTGCAATAACAGAGTGACTTGGAGCATGTTCCTCCCAGTAGAGGGTGACATGATGGTAGAGAGAGCACCTGCATCTAACTCCAACATTGTGGTGAACTACACGTACCATATACAGAGAAGTACTGATGATATGTGCCATGCAAAATGGGTATCTGCAAAGAAAAGAGCGGACTATGGGCAAAAATCAAATCCCTTCCAATGCTGGTAATGCCATTACTCCTGGGAATGACAGCCAAAATTAATTTGCCAGCCGTGGTGGAGCACAACTTTGGACGTAGTCTTCTTCCATTAGTGCTTTCTCTCTATATATACAGTGTATGACCACAGGGGCAGTAGGGGCTCATTCAGACGACCGTTTTTTGTGCATGTGTTTTTATGGATAGTGCTTGTACGTCTAATAGTGAATTAGGCTGTTCACATATCCATGATTATTCATGGACCTCAAAATCCCATATCGATCCGAGTGTCGGATCAAATTGAAAATGCAACTGTAGGGGTTTGTGAAAAAAAAAACAGAATCGGAATGTACTCAGTAGACAGGAGAAAGTGGAGAAGCACTAGGACCAAACTCTGATAAAACTGATGAAAATCTGACCAAAATCGCTGATTAAACTTTGTACGTGACAAAAAAACTTACATGTGAATGAGGCCTTAGGCCAGTAAACACATATATATCAGCCGGTAGAAATGTTTGCAACTGTCTAGAATACTTCTCTGCTTCTTGTCAGTGAATTAGAACTATATTTAATCTCTATGCAGTTTACTATTATTGCATCGATCCTAGGCAATGTAAATCTGCCTGGACTCCCACTGCACTGATACATTATTACAAATGATCAGGACAGGAGAAACATTAGAGCTGCTTATGCAAAGGATTGATTGGACTGGAGACGATAGTAAGAATTAGTGATGAGTGAACGTGCTATGATAAGGCGTTATCTGAGCATGCTCGGGTGCTAACCGAGTGTCTTCGGCGTTCTCGAATAATATGTTCGAGTCCCTGCAGCTGCATGTCTCGCTGCTGTTCGACAGCCACAACATATGAATGGATTGTCTGTTTGTTAGGTAATCCTGCATATGTTGCGCCTGTCGAACAGCAGCGAGACATGCAGCAACAGGGACTCGAACACTCGGTTAGCACCCGAGCATGCTCGGATAACAGCTTATCATAGCACATTCACTCACTAGTAAGAAACCATCAGGTATAGGAAGAATTGGGTCATGTGATCTTCCAGATGGAAGCCTCTTAGGGCATGTTCACACTGCATCTTTGTCAAAGTTGTTCGTTTTTCAAGCAGAAGATGATCGAGTACTCGCTCCTCATCTCTGGTGTTTTGTAATCCTGAGCATTTTTGGTTAGCATTTTTGGGTCATTCCTGAAGTGCTTTGTCAATTTTTTTTTGTTTGTTTTATTCCCGCTGGCATTTTTTTGGTTAACATGTTTCCAGAGTCTTTGGGGTGTTTTCTTTGTTTTACAAATTAATTAAGTGCTGAATAAAGCGTCTTTTTTGCCTCCCCATTGATTTCTATTGTACAGAATGATGTAGCCTCAGTAAAGAATGGACATGTCGCTTCTTCTAACTTCTTTGTGTCTTTGAAAAACTGAAAAGTTTAAAAGACACTGAATAGCAAGTTGTGTATCCAATTTTCTCATGCTAGGAGCAGTTACGTCAGTATCGGCGATGAACTACAGTCCCCTTATTAACATCACCGCTCAACACTGCATGTGCATCCTAACAATACTGTCAATGAGTCCCTTCTGGCGTATTGAGCGGTCGCATGCTCATGCACAACCATCTGGATGTAGCAGAGCTGGGGATCTTTGTGGGACATCATCTGTATAAATTATCTGCGGACAGGTGAAGATAACCTTGTTTTTTATTTTTATTTTGATCATAATGAATGGCAAAAAGATGGTCAGGAGAGTGTTTTGTTCAAATAAAGTACTTTCTTAAACTTATGGGGTTAGTAATGGGGTTGTCTTGTAGACGCTTCTCTATTACTAAACCCTGGGCTTGATGTCAGAGGACATAAAACAGCTGACATCAAACCCAAAACCATTAGCACACTTGCCAATGCACCAGAGCAAGTGGGATGAGCCGACTCTAAGAGCCAGAATTGGCACATCTAAAGGATGCGCCATTTCTGAAGCGTCTGAGGGCTGATGTTATTAGTCTGGGGGGGTACCAATATCCTTGGCCTCTACCCAGCCTATTAATATCAGCACGCAGTTGTCTGGTTATTAAAATCAGGAGGGATCTCACGGTTATTAATAAGCTGGGAAGACCCATGGATAGTGGCCCCTTCCCCAGAATAATAACACCACCTCGCAGATGTCTGTTTTCCCTCAGCTGGTTAAGAAAAATGGAAAAAAAGAGGAAGACCAACACCATTTTTTACTTCAATTTTTTTATTAGCTAAATACATGTACAGTAAACTACACACGCATTGCACTAATTATATGTCTCAATGACATCTTTCTATCTATCTATTCTATGTATATATCTATTCTATTCTGACAGTTCACGCTGGGAATTTACTGTACTTGGCTAATGAAATGTTGGGTTTTCTTGAAGATGGGTATGTGAAAATTGGATGGCATATGCATGGTCCTTGTGAAGTGCGATTTTTTTTTTTTCAATCGCACCCATTGACTTGCATTGGCGAGTATCGTCCGATATACTAACTAGGCCATACGCAGCATGCTGCAATTTTTTGCTCGTATCCATTGACTTGCATTGGCAAGTCTTGTCCGATATTCTCGGCCATACACAGCATGCTGCGATTTCTTTCTCAGTCCGATCTGAGCTGAGAAAAAAAATCGCAGAAGAGCAGGGACTCAATTAATAACATTAGTTAGAGTGCCACCCAAATTCCAATCAGCCGTGGCTCTATTTAGGAGTCTTAGGCCGGCGTCACACTAGTGAGGAATACGGAGTGCGATAAAACATGATGGAGAAATTCATTTCTCCGCCTCCTCCGCAGCTTTGCTGCGATCCTCTCTGTGCGAGAGGCTCGGAGCACAGTTGCATGACACTCGGCTCCAGCTCGCAGCAGAGCAGGAGCCGAGGGTTATTATCATATCGCATCCGATGCCATACGCTAGTCTGACACCGGCCTTACACAGAGTAAACCCTCGTCCTCATCACGGAGCATTATATCTGCTCAGGCATGCAGGGCCGATCTTCACCACAGCTGTTCTAGCATCCAGAATGTCACCACATACAGCATTATTCAAGCCACAAACCACAGACACAAGTGGCTAGATAGAAGACACTTTTTTGCAGAAATTCCTACATTCAGTACAACACATGCAGCATGCACTGGTAACCATACAAATATACAGCTCTGGCAAAAATTAAGAGACCACTGCAAAATTTTCAGTTTGTCTGATTTTTCTCTTTATAGGTATATTTTTGAGTAAAATGTAAATTGCTCTTTTATTCTATAAACTACTGACAACATGTCTCCGAATTTCCAAGCAATACATTTTGTATTCATTTTCAGAAAATGAGAAATGGTCAAAATAACAAAAAAAAAGCAGTGCTTGCAGACCTCAAATAAAAAACAAGTTCATAATCATTTAGAAACAACAATACTAATGTTTTAACTCAGGAAGAGTTCAGAAATCAATATTTTGTGGAATAACCATGATTTTTAATCACAGCTTTCATGAGTCTGGGCATGCTTTCCACCATTCTTTCACACTGCTTTTGGGTGACTTTGCAACTCCTGGTACGAAAATTTAAGCAGTTGTTCTTTTTTTGATGACTTGTGACTATCTATCTTCCTCTTGATTACATTCCAGAGGTTTTCAATGGGGTTCAGATCTGGAGATTGGGCTGGCCGTGACAGGGATTTGATGTGGTGGTCCTTCATCCACACATTGATTGACCTAGCTGTGTGGCATGGCACATTGTCCTGCTGGAAAAAACAGTCCTCAGAGTTGGGGAACATTGCCTGAGCAGAAGGAATCAACTGTTTTTCCAGGATAACCTTGTATGCGGCTTGATTCATATGTCCTTCGCAAAGATTAACCTGCCCAATTCCAGCCTTGCTGAAGAATCCTCAGATCATCATCGATCCTCCACCAAATTTCACAGTGGGTGCAAGACACTGTGGCTTGTACGCCTCTCCAGGTCTCTGTCTAACCATTAGACGACCAGGTGTTGGGCAAAGCTGAAAATTAGACTCATCAGAGATTACCTTACTCCAGTCCTCTGTGGCCCAATCCTTATGGTCTTTGGCAAACTTCAGCCTGGCTCTCCTTCGCTTCTCATTGATGAAAGGCTTTTTTCTAGCTTTACATGACTTGAGCCCTGCCTCTAGGAGCCTGTTACAAACTCTTCATGCCGTGCATTTCACCCCAGCTGCCATTCTTTTTGTAGGTCACTTGATGTCATCTTGCGGTTGCTGAGTGACATTCGAATAAGATGACGGTCATCCCGGTCAGTGGAGAGTGGTTTTCGCCCTGTGGCAGTCTGTAGCTTTGTTGTCCCCAATGTCTGCTGCTTGACCTTGTTGTAATGGACTGCTGTCTTAGAAATTTTAAGGATGGAGGCAACATGACACTCACTGTATCCCTCTGCTAGTAAAGCCAGAATTGAGCCCTTCTTTTCCTCACTCAAGACTTTTCTTTTCAACTCCTTTGGCATGGTTAAAAGTTATTTTTTCATTCCTATTACTTTCGGGATATTACTAGCTCTTGTTTTGCCATCCAGCTTGTCCTATTGCAAGAGGATTGTGAACACCACAACAGTGTTTTTTATACTTTCCTTCGTTCAATAAGATTTGGTTCAGGTGATCACCTAATCAGAAGGACATTAAGTAGAATGAGGTGTTGTCACGAGCGCTTCGGAGGTGACAGGCTGTCATCCTGCGTCAGGCCTCAGAAAGTCTGAGCACCTGTCCATACAGACTGCTCCCTGAACCATCTGCCTCTAGGACCCAGCGTCGACCTCCTCCCCCTTAGAGTACAGTCATGGCCAAAAGTTTTGAGAATGACACAAATATTAATTTTTATAAAGTCTACTGCTTCACTTTTTCTAATGGCAATTTGCATATACTCCAGAATGTTATAAAGAGTGATCAGCTTAACAGCAATTACTTGCAAAGTCAATATTTGGCTAGAAAATGAACTTTATCCCCCAAAACACATTTCAACATCATTGCAGCCCTGCCTTAAAAGGACCAGCTAACCTCTTTTCAGTGATTGCTCCATTAACACAGGTGTGGGTGTTGATGAGGACATGGCTGGAGATCAATCTGTCATGATTAAGTAAGAATGACACCACTGGACACTTTAAAAGGAGGCTGGTGCTTGGCATCATTGTTTCTCTTCTGTTAACCATGGTTATCTCTAAAGAAACACATGCAGTCATCATTGCAATGCACAAAAATGGCCTAACAGGGAAGAGTATCGCAGCTGGAAAGATTGCACCTCAGTCAACAATCTATCGCATCATCAAGAACTTCAAGGAGAGAGGTTCCATTGTTGCCAAAAAGGCTCCAGGGCGCCCAAGAAAGACCAGAAAGCGCCAGGACCGTCTCTTAAAAGTGTTTCAGCTGCGGGATTGGGCTACCAGCAGTGCAGAGCTTGCTCAGGAATGGCAGCAGGCAGGTGTGAGTGCATCTGCACGCACTGTGAGGCGGAGACTCTTGGAGCAAGGCCTGGTCTCAAGGAGGGCAGCAAAGAAGCCACTTCTCTCCAGAAAAAACATCATGGACAGACTGATATTCTGCAAAAGGTACAGGCAGTGGACTGCTGAGGACTGGGGTAAAGTTATTTTCTCTGATGAATCCCCTTTTCAATTGTTTGGGACATCAGGAAAACGCCTCATTCGGAGAAGACAAGGTGAGCGCTACCACCAGTCTTGTCTCATGCCAACTGTTAAGCATCCTGAAACCATTCATGTGTGGGGTTGCTTCTCAGCCAAGGGAATCGGCTCTCTCACAGTCTTGCCTAAAAACACAGCCATGAATAAAGAATGGTACCAGAATGTCCTCCAAGAGCAACTTCTCCCAACCCTCCAAGAGCTGTTTGGCGATCAACAATGCCTTTTCTAGCACAATGCCTTTTCTAGCATGATGGAGCACCTTGCCATAAAGCAAAGGTGATAACTAAATGGCTCAGGGAACAAAACATAGAGATTTTGGGTCCATGGCCTGGAAACTCCCCAGATATTAATCCCATTGAGAACTTGTGGTCAATCATCAAGAGACGGGTGGACAAACAAAAACCTAAAAATTCTGACAAAATGAAAGCATTGATTGTGCAAGAATGGACTGCTATCAGTCAGGATTTGGTCCAGAAGTTGTTTGAGAGCATGCCAGGGAGAATTGCAGAGGTCCTGAAGAAGAAGGGTCAACACTGCAAATATTGACTTGCTGCATTAACTCATTCTAACTGTCAATATAAGCTTTTGTTACTCATATGTTTGCAATTATTATATTTCTGTCTGTAATAAAAACATCTGTGAAACACACATAAAAAACAGAGGGCAGCAGATCATGTGAAAATATAATATTTGTGTCATTCTCAAAACTTTTGGCCATGACTGTAGTTTGAATCTATTTAGTTAGTGGCTCAGCTGTGACCCAGTGCGGGTAATAGTTCATTTCCACTTGTGCTTGCTAGAGTGTTGGACCTATTCAGAGTGCTCCAGTTTGGTGTCTGGAATCCCTCATCTAATATCAGTATCTGGCGATTCAGCTAAGTGTTCCCCTGTTTGTCTCACCTTACCGTCTTTAGTTTAGCGGAGACTGCCTAGTGTGCATCTCCCTCCCGTTCCCTATTCAGGACTTAGGCCTCAGGGATATTCAGGGCCTGAGGTTCCTGCTAGGCGACTGGTGAGGAACCAGTATAGGGACTCTGTAGGAGTTCTAGGGAGAGATTAGATCTAGCCTAGGGGTCTCCAAATCCCTTCCCTAGTGTCTGGGCCCGCTTCCCCATTTCCCTTCATGTTACACTTGGGTTTCCCACACTGTGCGTGACAGGTGTACTCTGGTTGGAATTCAACTGACACTGGAATGGAATGACTGTCAGACATGTAGAGAAGCTGATTTTAAAACTGTGCAGTGGTCTCTTAATTTTTGCCACAGCTGCATATGCTTCAGGTAGATTCCTCACCTAAAAATTAGTTAGACCCTTTTCCCAGAAGAAGTACAGATGTTAAAGTAAACCACTGAGTACAATCAGTTCATTGCAGTCTTTTCATTAGTCTGGCTGCAATTAAAAGCCGCAGCCGCATTTGTAAATCTTAATGTTTGGCGCCGCAGCTGCTCCCTGAGACTATTTGCTTCCAGTCACACTATAAAAAAAATGATAGGGAAACATAAGTCCTTGATCTATCTCAAGTAAAGCTTCTTACTACTGGGTGCAGTAGTTCTCTTTTATATATGCAATAATATCTGCGTAGTCAGTGTTGGACTTGGTTGGAAAAGGCCCACCAGTAACATTGATTTTTGCGACCCCATGCAAAAATAACCTGAGCCTAGTACCCAAATTTACTTTTGCTTCTATGTAATGTGTCTAGCTTGTTCAATTAATGATTGAAATATACTTTTTTCAGCAAATTGTAAATCAAATGTCATAGCACATTATCGCTCCTTGACAGGGGCCTACCGGAGGATTGTCCTGTTCTCCTATTGGCCAGTCCGAGCCTGTTCACTCTGTCATCCAGCATATAATGCAATCTGAAGTGTCAGGGTTCATTCATATGTCCGTTTTTTCACAGATATAGTTTAGCTTATGGAGTAGTACACACGTCCATTTTTTTTTTGCAAACCAAGTGGTCAACGCAAAATCACAGCAATATATCTGATAACCCCCAATCCTCCCAAGAGACCAAAAAACTGGTAGAACAGCTTAGTCCTCTATACTCACTGAAAAAGCATGCATAATCAGCGAAGCTGAGCGTGCATGTGTATGGAGGAGCTGAGAGAGAAAGCTGATCTGACAGCTATTGACCAGACACAATCATCCTAAGGCCAGGGTCACACTATGAAAAATCGCTTCGAGTCTCCCTGCTGAGAGTCGCAGAAGTGTTCTCCGTATGGTCATCCATGTAAAATGCGATGATGCGATTTTTTCGCACTTATTGTATCCACATGACATCCGTATGGCTTTACATTTCTCACTGATTTTCCTCATTGAATTTAATGGCTCAATGGGCTGAAATGAGGAAAATGTGTGCGTATTTCTGGCAAGCTACAGTACACTTATGGTCCGTGTGGTGTCAGATTTTTTCTCGCATCCATAGACTTGCATTGGTGAGATTCGGATGATATACGCGTACAATCACAGCATGCTGTGATTTCACTCGCACGCTGATTACGCCCAAGAAAAAAAGCGGTGATGGGAGCTGCCCCATAGATTAACAGAGGTCCGAGGGCTATGCGATGTTTTTTCGCATAGCACTCGTCCGTATTCAACACTAGTGTGACCCCGGCCTAAAGGGTAGAAAAACCTGGCAGCTTTATTTCATAAGCAGCGCCACCCCTGACCATGGTAGTGCATGGCATTGCAGCTCAGCTTCTTTGAAGTGAATGGAGGTGAACTGCAATACCATGCACAACCCGTGGTTAGCGCCTTGCGCTATTTCTTGAAATAAAGTATTCATGTTATTCTAATCCTGCATAAACCCTCTACTACCATTCAGAACATTGCATCATAATCTAATGGGTCTATGTCTTATAGGTTGGTCCACAAATAATTTAAGTGGCAAGACAATGTCACCTCCAAATATTGATGTGTTGACCTTTATGACCCATTGCTATGCCAGAATCTGGGCCCCCTGTAGACAGTACAGTGCAGTCTTATCATTCTGTTCATGAACCAGGAGGCGCAGTATGAAAAATGTTTTAAATTCTTACCAGTCGTAGAATTGTGCTCTGACAAAAAAAAACTATGGCCACCGAATCATCATTTGACTTTTTTCTTTTTAAATCACTTTTCTTTTTTGTCTTTGTTGCCATTTCTTCTGCCCAATTTTTCTAAACAGCACTTGTGAACTTTGCGCAAAAAACAAGTCTTTATTTTTGTCTGTAACCTTTTTTAAGCCTTTTTTTAAAAATAAAAAAACGCAAAAAGGTACAAAAATTGTGTCAAAGCAACAGGCGTACATAAAATAACTCCGGGAGGTGGATGGACTACTGAAAACACTTTTCGAAAAGTCGCAAATGATGAATTAGTGATGAACGTAAAAAGGCTAAATAAACTTTAAAAATGACAAATTAAAAGAAAAAAACAAGTGAAAAGTGCAGAAAAGTAGGCAAAAAAACCCACATGCAAATGCAATAAGAAATCTGGACCTATATATTTCAGCATGCTAATGAAATTACAAATTGACTTTTGATTAGTAAAATACCGGTTATAAAGACATGCATGAAAATGACAGATTTGGTTATTGGCTTATTGCCACTGCCTGTAACTACATCCTGGTGGTTACCATAGTTACACTCCTGAACCAATCGCAAAAAAGTGTCTGACCCTTCCTGGGCAACAGTGACATATACAGAGATACAATGTATCATATTAATTCACGTGTGAAAAAGAAGGATGCAGTTGATGTATATAATGTGTATTGACATATATACCATGACCCTAGCCTTCTGCTCTTCTCTCTATATGTACTGTACAATGTATATAACTATATATAATTATATATATAAACCACAGATACAAGTGGCTACCGTAGATAGAAGACACTTTTTTGCAAAAATTCCTACATTCAGTACAACACATGCAGCACGCACTGGTAACCATACAAATATACAGCACTGGCAAAAATTAAGAGACCACTGCCAAATTTTCGGTTTGTCTGATTTTTCTCTTTATAGGTATACTAGCTGTAGTACCCGGCTTCGCCCGGGTTAATTAATAACTGCTGTTAGCTGTAACAAAATAGACTATGTTAACAAAAATTTATTCTGCACATAAAAATCACACACCAAAACGTGCGGGGGTTAAAATTTCCATTCAACACATAGCCTATGATGCTCCTGGGGTTGAGATGTGCGGGCATGCAAAATTTCATGCCCGTAAGTACAACGGTGCAGATTCCTATCCCGGGCCAAAATTATTTGCCGATTTGGAATGCGCGGGGTTAAAATTTCGACTCAAAACCTAGCCTATGACGCTCCCGGGGTCGAGACGTGCGGGTGTGCAAAATTTCATGCCCGTAAATGCAGATTCCTATGCCGGACATACACACAAGCATTCAGCTTTCTCCCCATTATGTAGATAGGGCCAAAATTGTTTGGCGATTTGGAACGCGCGGGGTTAAAATTTCGATTCAAAACATAGCCTAGGACGCTTTCGGGGTCGAGACTTGCGGGCGTGCAAAATTTCATGCCCGTAAGTGCGACGGTGCGGATTCCAATCCCGGACATACATACCCACATACATACACACATACATACATTCAGCTTTATATATTAGATTTTTAAGTAAAATATAAATTGCTCTTTTATTCTATAAACTACTAACAACATATCTCCGAATTTCCAAGCAATAAATTTTGTATTTATTTTCAGAAAATGTGATATGGTCAAAATAACAAAAAAATGCAGTGCTTGCAGACCTCAAATAATGCGAAGAAAACAAATTCATAATTATTTAGAAACAACAATACTAATGTTTTAACTCATGAAGTGTTCAGAAATCAATATTTTGTGGAATAACCATGATTTTTAATCACAGCTTTCATGCGTCTTGGCATTCTTTCGACCAGTCTTTCACACTGCTTTTGGGTGACCTTATGCCACTCCTGGTGCAAAAATGTAAGCAGTTCTTTGTTTGATGGCTTGTGACTATCCATCTTCCTCTTGATTATATTCCAGCGGTTTTCAATGGGGTTCAGGTCTGGAGATTGGGCTGGCCATGACAGGGATTTAATGTGGTGGTCCTTCATCCACACATTGATTGACCTAGCTGTGTGGCATGGCGCATTGTCCTGCAGGAAAAAACAGTCCTCAGAGTTGGGGAACATTGCCTGAGCAGAAGGAATCAACTGTTTTTCCAGGATAACCTTGTATGTGGCTTGATTCATATGTTCTTCATAAAGATTAACCTGCCCAATTCCAGCCTTGCTGAAGCATCCCCAGATCATCACAGATCCTCCACCAAATTTCACAGTGGGCGCAAGAGACTGGCTTGTATGCTTCTCCAGGTCTCTGTCTAACCATTAGATGACCAGGTGTTGGGCAAAGCTGAAAACTAGGCTCATCAGAGGAGATTACCTTACTCCAGTCATCTGTGGTCCAGTCCTTATGGTCATTGGCAAACTTCAGCCTGGCTCTCCTTCGCTTCTCATTGATGAAAGTCTTTTTTTCTAGTTTTACATGACTTGAGCACTGCCTCTAGGAGCCTTTTACGAACTGTTCTTGCCGGGCACTTCACCCCAGCTGCCATTTGACATACATTTTGTAGGTCAATTGATGTCATCCTGCAGTTGCTGAGTGACATTCGAATAAGATGACGGTCAACCCGGTCAGTGGAGAGTCGTTTTCACCCTCTGCCGGTCTGTAGCTTTGTTATCCCCAATGTCAGCTGCTTGACCTTGTTGTAATGGACTGCTGTCTTAGAAATTTTAAGGATGGAGGCAACATGACGCTCACTGTATCCCTCTGCTAGTAAAGCCAGAATTAAGCCCTTCTTTTCCTCACACAAGACTTTTCTTTTCAACTCCTTTGGCATGGTTAAAAGTTATTTTTTCATTCCTATTACTTTTGGGATATTACGAGCACTTGTTTTGCCATCCAGCTTGTCCTATTGCAAGAGGATTGTGAACATCACAGCAGTGCTTTTTATACTTTCCTTCATTAAATAAGATTTGGTACAGGTGATCACCTAATCAGAACCACATTAAGTAGAATGAGATGTTCTCTGGTTGGAATTCAACTGACACTGGAATGGAATGGCTGTCAGACATGTAGAGAAGCTGATTTTTATAAAACTGTGCAGTGGTCTCTTAATTTTTGCCAGAGCTGTATGTGTGTATATATATATATATGTGTGTGTGTATATATATGTGTGTGTGTACGTAAAGTAAATGTTTATTTATGTACAATAATAGATGCTAAAAACAAGCTTAACCCCTTCATGACCTTGCCATTTTTTGAAATTCTGACCAGTGTCCCTTTATGAGGTAATAACTCAGGAACGCTTCAACGGATCCTAGCGATTCTGAGATTATTTTTTCGTGACATATTGGGCTTCATGTTAGTGGTAAATTTAGGTCGATTAATTTTGCATTTATTTGTGAAAAAATGGAAATTTGGCGAAAATTTAGAAAATTTCACAATTTTCAAATTTTGAATTTTTATTCTGTTAAACCAGAGAGTTATGTGACACAAAATAGTTAATAAATAACATTTCCCACTTGTCTTCTTTGCATCAGCACAATTTTGGAAGCAAACATTTTTTTTTTTTTAGGAAGTTATAAGGTTTAAAAGTTGACCAGCGATTTCTCATTTTTACAGCAAAATTTACAAAACCATTTTTTTAGGGACCACCTCACATTTGAAGACACTTTGAGGGGTCTATATGGTAGAAAATACCCAAAAGTGACACCATTATAAAAACTGCACCCCTCAAGCTACTCAAAACTACATTCAAGAAGATTATTAACCCTTTAGGTGCTTCACAGGAACTAAAGCAACGTGGAAGGAAAAAATGGACATTTTAATTTTTCCAACAAAAATTTTATTTTAGCATCAATTTTTTCATTTTTGCATGGGCAACAGGATAAAATGGATCCTAAAATTTGTTGGGCAATTTCTCCTGAGTGCACAGATACCTCATATGTGGTCATAAACCACTGTTTGAGCGCACGACAGGGCTCAGAAGGGAAGGAGCGCCATTTGACTTTTTGAATGGAAAATTAGCTCCAATCATTAGCGGACACCATGACGCGTTTGGAGAGCCCCTGTGTGCCTAAACAATAAAAAAAAAAACACATTTGACACCATTTTGGAAACTAGACCTCTTATGGAACTTATCTAGATGTGTTGTGAGCACTCTGAACCCCCAAGTGCTTCACAGAAGTTTATAACGCAGAGAAATGAAAATAAAAAAATCATTTTTTTCCTCAAAAATGATTTTTTAGCCCGCTATTTTTTATTTTCACAAGGGTAACAGGAGAAATTGGACCACAAAAGTTGTTGTGCAATTTGTCCTGAGTACACCAATACCCCATATTTATGGGGGAACCACTGTTTTGGCGCATGGGAGAGCTCAGAAGGGAAGGAGTGCCATTTTGGAATGCAAACTTGATGGAATGTTCTGCGGGCGTCATGTTGCGTTTGCAGTGCCCCTGATGTGCCTAAGCAGTAGAAACCCCCCACAAGTGACCCCATTTTGGAAACTAGACCCCCCAAGGAGCTTATCTAGATGTGTAGTGAGCACTTTGAACCCCCAAGTGCTTCACAGAAGTTTATAAACGCAGAGCAGTGAAAATAAATCATTTTTGTTTCTCAAAAATGATTTTTTAGCCTATTTTTTTATTTTCCCAAGGGTAACAGGATAAATTGGACACCAAAAGTTTTCCTGAGTACGCTGGTGTCCCATATGAGGGGGGAACCACTGTTTGGGTGCACAGCAGGGCTCAGAAGGTAAAGAGCGCCATTTGACTTTAATGGAAAATTAGCTCCAATCGTTAGCGGACACCATGTCGTGTTTGGAGAGCCCCTGTGTGCCTAAACTTTGGAGCTCCCCACAAATGACCCCATTTTGGAAACAAGACCCCCTAAGGAACTTATTTAGATGCACAGTGAGCACTTTGAACCCCCAGGTGCTATACAGAAGTTTATAACGCACAGCCCTGAAAATAAAAAATCATTTTTTTTCTCAAAAAATTATTTTTTTAGCCCCCTATTTTTTATTTTCACAATGGTTACAGGAGAAATTGGACCCCAAAAGTTGTTGTCCAGTTTGTCCTGAGTACGCTGGTACCCCATATGTGGGGGGTAACCACTGTTTGGACACACGTCAGTGCTCGGAAGGGATGTAGTGACGCTTTGAAATGCCAACTTGATGGAATGGTCTGCGGACATCTTGTTACGTTTGCAGAGCCCCTTATGTGCCCAAACAGTAGAAACCAACCACAAGTGACCCCATTTTGTAAACTAGACCCCCCAAGGAACTTATCCAGATGTGTGGTGAGCACCTTGAACCCCCACGTGCTTCATAGAAGTTTATAATGCAGAGCTGTAAAAACAAAAAATCATTTTTTTCCTCAAAAACTGATTTTTTTAACCCACAATTTTTTATTTTCACAACGGTAACAGGAGAAATTGGACCCCAAAAGTTGTTGTACAGTTTGTCCTGAGTACACTGGTATCCCATATGTGGGAGAAAACTACTGTATGGGCACACGTCGGGGCTCGGAAGGGAAGTAGTGACGTTTTGAAATGCCGACTTGATGGAATGGTCTGTGGGCGTCATGTTACGTATGCAGAGCCCATGATGTGCCTAAACAGTAGAAACCCCCCCAAGTGACCCCATTTTGGAAACTAGATCCCCCAAGGAACTGCTCTAGATGTGTGGTGAGCACTTTGAATCTCCAAGTTCTTCACAGAAGTTTATAACGCAGAGCTGTGAAAATAAAAAATCATTTTTTTTTTCCACAAAAATAATTTTTTTAGTCCCCAATTTTTTTTCCCAAGAGTAACAGGAGAAATTAGACCCCCAAAGTTGTTGTGCAATTTTTACTGAGTACGCTGATACCCCATATGTGGGGGTAAACCACTGTTTGGGCACACGTCGGGGCTCGGAATAAAGGGAGCACTGTTTCACTTTTAACAGCCAATCAGAGCGATCGTAGCCACGTAGTGGTTAAGCCAACCCCCCTGTGGTGAAGCACAAAGGGTCTTGTGCCTGCGTGTTGGGTGACCTTTCAGTGACCCCGGTCACCCGACCCACAGGAACACAATCCTTTCATGACACATACGCTGTGTCACAGGTCATGAAGGGGTTAAAATAATATTTGTGAGATTCATGTCAGTGCGATACCACCTTTAGCCACTAGGAGGCAGTGTAAGACTAGGTATTGATGATGGATAAGCAGGGAGAGGATGCACTTCCCCATACCCACCATCCACCTTCACACTTCTTTCTTCCTGGCTCTGCCAGTGTTTGTCTCCGTGTTCTCCTCCCTCTATTATTCTATCTTTTTTCTTTTTTAAAGCTGCTAGACTTGCTTCTACTGCACACACATTTTTCTTTCTTTGAGTGTAAGGTATAAAATAACAAGCAGGTCACAGAGCAGCTCCTATCATGCAGGCGGTCAGACACAATGTAATAAGAGTGTGCTTACAGGCCCAGCAATAGCAACTGCAGACATATAATAAAGAGAATTCAAGGATCTGGAGCATAGAAAGATGCATTATACGAAGCTCATATAGATACAGCTTACTAACCCAAGACCCTGAGAGAATCTAAGCAATACATATCATGTGTATAAAAGAGACACAAAAGCGTGCACGTACGTGACAAAACACAATGGGGCACACGTTACATGGCCATAAAGAAAAATGGAACATGCCGGAATAATTTATTAAATCTACCACACAGGAGAAATAGAGATGTAACATACAGGTAACACTGTAACATGTAAGAACATGAAGATAAAGGTAAGATGCTGGAACAAAGGTAATACAAATGAACATACCGATAAAATATATAGGTACAATAGCAGAAATGTAACATGTAAGGACATAAACATTGTCATATAATGAAGTGTATAGGAATACAGTAACATACACACAGCGACAAACGACATGTTAATAATAGGAAAAAGGACACAAGAACAGAAACATAAATAACACACAGGAACACAAATGTCACCACATAAGCCTTGAACGAAATACAACAAAGGAACATACACACAAATGTAACCCACAAGACGATACACACAAATGTAACACACAAGAAGATAGACACAAATGTAACACACAAGAACATAGACACAAATGTAACACACAAGAAGATACACACAAATGTAACACACAAGAATATACACACAAATGTAACACACAAGAAGATACACACAAATGTAACAAGCAAGAACATAGACACAAATGTAACACACAGGAACATAGACACAAATGTAACACACGAGCATATGCACAAATGTAAAACACAAGAAAACACGCACAAATATATCACACGAGTATATGCATAAATGTAACAAACAAGAACATACGCACAAATGTAACACACAAGAACACACACAAACGTAACACAAGAACACACACACAAATGTAACAAACAAGAACATTGCACAAATGTAACACACAAGAACACACGCACAAATGTAACACACAAGAACACATGCACAAATGTAATACACAAGGACATACGCACAAATGTAACACACAAGGACATACGCACAAATGTAACACACAAGGACATACGCACAAATATAACACACAAGAACATACGCACAAATGTAACACACATGAACATAGAAATGTAACACACAACACACGCACAAATGTAACACACAAGAACATACTCACAAATGTAACAAACAAGAACATACACACAAATGAAACACACAAGAACACACCCACAAATGTAATACAAGAACATACGCACAAATGTAACACGATAACATAAATAAAACACAGGAATATACATGTAGCCTATAAAAAAGATATACCACACAGGAATATAAACATAACTGTAACATGCAGGAATAAAAACAGAAATGCAACACACAATAATATAAATGTAAAAATAACCTAAAAGAACATACACATAAATGTAATACACTGAAACATAAACATAAATGTAACACTGGAACAATAACATCAATGTAACACACAAGAGTATAATTGTAACATACAGTGATAGACACATGAGAGGACACACACAACATACAATGTGCAACATTTTGTAGCATTCCCAATAGAAAACAATATGTTACACTCAGGTCACAGCTACTCTGCAGCGTCTGCCACAGATTTTGTAAAAAAATTTCAGCGGTAATAGTCTGCACTATTTTGTCTGGTAAAATGCCGGCCTCATTATGGAAACCAGATGTACCCCATTGTAGTCAATGGGGCTGCTTGAGCGCCACTGGGATCCATCATGTGAAGGATCTTTTGTTTTTCTTCACTTAGGATGCAGAAAAACAACAGTAAAAAATTATTGGAGATGTGAACAGACCCTTAGCCGTATGCACAGAAATTGCCAATATGTTACCAAGTCATAGAATAATGTGGTCATAACTGACAACAGTTATAACAACCGGTGCACACAACGCAGGATATAGAAACCATCGCTGTCATTTTACCAATTTAACATGTGACATATAGAGGCTTATTATATTACATTTTTTCCTTTTTATATGCCTGGCTTGATCATAATATTCCCTGTTACGGCTGAAGTCATCAGCTTTAAATTACAGTTTTGCTTTAAAGTTCTATTACCTATGATGCAATAATATATGTATTATCCTTTACATGATCTGACAGTCAGGGGCATGCACACATATACAATACATATACAGTGGGGAAAAAAAGTATTTAGTCAGCCACGAATTGTGCAAGTTCTCCCACTTAAAAACATGAGAGAGGCCTGTAATTGACATCATAGGTAGACCACAACTATGAGAGTCAAAATGAGAAAACAAATCCAGAAAATCACCTTGTCTGATTTGGCAAGATTTATTTTGCAAATTATGGTGGAAAATAAGTATTTGGTCACCTAAAAACATTCAAGATTTCTGGCTCTCACAGAACTGTAACTTGTTCTTTAAGAGGCTCCTCTGTCCTCATTACCTGTAGTAATGGCACCTGTTTGAACTTGTTATCAGTATAAAAGACACCTGTCCACAACCTCCAACAGTCACACTCCAAACTCCACTATGGGAAGAACAAAGAGCTCTGGAAGGACACCAGAAACAAAATTGTAGCCCTGCACAAGGCTGGGAAGACTGAATCTGCAATAGGCAAGCAGCTTGGTGTGATAAAATCAACTGTTTGAGCAAAAATAAGAAAATTGAAGACATGCAAGACCACTGATAATCTCCCTCGATCTGGGGCTCCACGCAAGATCTCGCCCCGTGGGGTCAAAATGATCACAAGGACAGTGTGAAAAAATCCCAGAACCACACGGGGGGACCTACTGAGTGACCTGCATAGAGCTGGGACCACCGTAACAAAGGCTACCATCAATAACACACTACGCCGCCAGAGACTCAGATCCTGCAGTGCCAGACGTGTCCCCCTGCTTAAGCTAGCACATGTCCGAGCCCGTCTGGAGTTTGCTAGAGAGCATGTGGATTATCCAGAAGAGTATTGGGTAATGTCATATCGTCTGATGAAACCAAAGTAGAACGGTTTGCTAGAAACAAAACTTGTCATGTTTGGAGGAGACAGAATGCTAAGTTGCATCCAAAGAACACCATACCTACTGTGAAGCATGGGGGTGGCATCATCATGCTTTCGGGCTGTTTCTCTGCAAAGGGACCAGGATGACTGATCCATGTACATGAAAGAATGAATGGGGCCATGTATGGTGAGATTTTGAGTGCAAACCTCCTTCCATCAGCAAGGGCATTGAAGATGAAACATGGATGGGTCTTTCAGCATGATAATGATCCCAAGCACACCGCCAGGGCAATGAAGGAGTGGCTTCGTAAGAAGCATATGAAGGTCCTGGAGTAGCCTAGCCAGTCTCCAGATCTCAACCCCATAGAACACCTTTGTAGGGATTTGAAAGTCCATGTTGCCCAGCGACAGGCCCAAAGATCACTGCTCTAGAGGAGATCTCCATGGAGGAATGGGCCAACATACCACCAACAGTGTGTGTCAACCTTGTGAAGACTTACAGAAAACGTTTGACCTTTGTCATTGCCAACAAAGGATATATAACAAAATATTGAGATGAACTTTTGTTAATGACCAAATATTTATTTTCCACCATAATTTGCAAATATTTTCTTGCCAAGTTAGACAAGGTGATTTTCTGGATTTGTTTTCTGATTTTGACTCTCATAGTTGTGGTCTACCTATGATGTCAATTACAGGCCTCCCTGTGGAAGAACTTGCACAATTGGTGGCTGACTAAATACTTTTTTCCCCACTGAATATATATATATGTGTGTGTGTATACATATATGTAAATATATATATATTATATATATATATATATATATATATATACACACACACACACACACTGCACCCAGGATCTCACATCACTATAGATATAATTACACCAATGATATATATTTTATATTTAGAGATTTAGAGTGCACCCAGCATCTCACATAATGATTATATGGAGTAGCAGATATGGTTTGTATGTGTATATACATATATATATATATATATATATATATATATACAGAAATGCAGCCCTACTTTGTAGAACGCTAAGTACACAAATAACAGAGATGTACGATAGTACCCGGTGAGTAGATCCCTTATTATGCAGTATAATCCTACTGCAGGCTATTTGCTAGTATTCCACTAATAATTAATGATCTACAGGTGCATCTCACAAAATTAGAATATCATCAAAAAGTTAATTTATTTCATTCTTCAATACAAAAAGTGAAACTCATACATTAGATAGTCATTACACACAGAGTGATCTATTTCACGTGTTTATTTCTGTTAATGTTGATGATTATGGCTTACAGTCAATGAAAACTCAAACGTCATTATCTCAGTAAATTAGAATACTTTATAACACCAGCTTGAAAAAATGATTTTAAAATGAGAAATGTTGGCCTACTGAAATGTATGTTCAGTAAATGCACTCAATACTTGGTCGGGGCTCCTTTGGCATCAATTAATGCATCAATGCGGCGTGGCATGTAGGCGATCAGCCTGTGGACTGCTGAAGTGTTATGGAAGCCCAGGTTACTTTGATAGCAGCCTTCAGATCTTCTGCATTGTTGGGTCTGGTGTCTCTCATCTTCCTCTTGACATTTGGCAGTGTGGACGTGTTCCAAGTCCTGCTAGAGAATGAAATTTCCATCTCCAATAAGCTTATAGGCAGAGGGAAGCATGGTGTGCTCTAAAATTTCCTGGTAGATGGCTGCGCTGACTTTGGTCTTGATAAAACACAGTGGACCTACACCAGCAGGTGACATGGCTCCTGAAACCATCACTGATTGTGGAAACTTCACACTAGACCTTAAGCAGCTTGGATTGTGTGTCTCTCCACTCTTCCTCCAGACTCTGGGACCTTGATTTCCAAGGTGTAGTGTGAAGTATCCACAATCAATGATGGCTTTGGGAGCCATGTTATCTGCTGGTGAAGGTCCACTGTGTTTTATCAATGCCAAAGTCAGCGCAGCCATCTACCAGGAAATTTTAGAGCACTTCACGCTTCCCTCTGCGACAAGCTTATTGGAGATAGAAATTTAGTTCAGCAGGACTTGGCACCTTCCACACTGCCAAAAGTACCAATTCCTGGTTTAAAAATAACAGTATCCCTGTGCTTGACTGGCCAGCCTGACCTTAAACCCATTGAGAATCTATGGGGTATTGTCAAGAGGAAGATGAGAGACACCAGAACCAACAAAGCAGAAGAGCTGAAGGCTGCTATCAAAGCAACCTGGGCTTCCATAACACCTCAGCAGTGCCACAGGCTGATCGCCTCCATGCCACGCCGCATTGATGCAGTAATTCATGCAAAAGGAGCCTCGACCAAGTATTGAGTGCATTTATTTAACATACATTTCAGTAGGCTAACATTTCGGATTTTAAAATCATTTTTTTCAAGCTGGTGTTATAAAGTATTCTAATTTACTGAGATAATGACTTTTGGGTGTTCATTGGCTGTAAGCCATAATCATCAGCATTAACAGAAATAAACACTTGAAATTAGATCACTCTGTGTGTAATGACTATATAATGTATGAGTTTCACTTTTTGTATTGAAGAACTGAAATAAATTAATTTTGATGATATTCTAATTTTGTGAGATGCACCTGTATATAGCTGCAGGGTTTTATCTATTGTATCATTATTTATTTTAGATATTTGTAATGGACACAGAAATACATGTCTCATTATGTGCAGGGTGCTATGTATCTCTGACCCTCTCTTTACTGATACACTTTATTATGGCACACGTGCACATTATGTCAGCTCAGTACAGTATCTGCATGTAGCACAGCGCAGTGTCAAACTATATAGAGTAAAACCTCTTTAATGCATCATTGTCAGGACTCGATTTCATGATCTGGATCATTTTATAAACTGGTTATAGTAAAGTATATACAACTTACCACTAAGGGTAGAGACCCTCCTTTGGTATTCCAGAAAACTTGCAGTTCTGTGTAGAAACAAGGGCCAAACTATCAACATTACACAATTACTAGATGTTTACTATTTATTAACATGATTGTAAAACTAATGCAAAACCTTTTTTTTTTAAACTAATTGATACAATCTTTGAGAACTCAATTATGCAAATCTAGCAAATAGATTGGGTCATGCAAAATGATTTTTCAACAAGGCACTGGTATAGGATGCCTTCTAAACTTCCCCCTATAAGTAATTACTGCAGCTTTGGGGTAAAACCAAGTGTCTTCAGAGTGCTCGAAAAATATGATCGACAGCTGCAACACATTCAGGGACTGTCTGTTTGTTAGGCATGTGTTGTGGCTGTTGAACAGTCGAGAGACATGCAGTTGCGGTAATAAAACATATTTTTCGAGCACGCCGAAGACACTCGGTTAGCACCGAAGCATGTCGGATAACACCTTCCCCCAGCACGGCCGCTCATTACTACTTTTAAAGGAGTTTTCCATTATTGGACATTCATTTTTTAATGCTAAAATGTCCCAGATAAAATAAATTAAACATACTTGCCTACGACACCAGTGCCGATTCAGTGATGTTGGTGATGTGTCTCTTGGTGGTCACGTGACTACTGCAGCCCATCAGTGGCCGCTCATGGGCTGCAGCCTTCACACTTCCATTAGACATAACAGTTACGAGATGGTGTAGGTCGGGGAGTTAAGATTTGCTTATTTTATCTGCGGCGCTTTAGCATTTAAGAAGGGATTGATCAGTAGTGGACAGCCCCTTTAAGAATGGGGTTTCACATGCAACTCAAATTAGATTCACCAAATGCATTAAGGCTATGTGCACACGATGCAGACTTGTTGCATTTTCACAGTGTTTTTTCTGCACGGAAATGCACCAAAAAGCAAAGGATTACTAAAGCAAGGTTAATCAATGTGAATCCAGAATTGTTGTGCACATGATGTAGAAAATTCTGTCCTTATTCGCGCTTTATTTTCCGCAGCATGTCAATTCTTTTTGCGGATCTGCAGCGTTTTTCTCCCATTGACTTCCACTGAGTCACTCAAATCTGCAGCAAAAATGCAGGTGTAAAAAGGCGTATTTGCTGCAGATTTAGTGCGGATTTCATGCGGATTTGGTGCAAAAAAAAGCAGCAGATTTGTTAAAGGACACGATGTCAGGAGGAAGAGATTGTGGGCGGAGAATCTAGAATAGAGCCTATCTAGGTTGAAGCACATCAACAATGGAGGTTGGACTTGAAAATGACATGATATACAATTTTTTAAAAAATAATAAAATATTTATTTAGCTAACAAATCCGCCCACAATTCCACATACAAATTCACAAGTAAATCCGCATCAAAAATGCATGAAATCTGCACAAAAAACGTGCAAAATTTCCACTGTGCTTTCTGCCAAGAGATGCAGAAACCGCACAGAAATTTCCACAAGCAAATCCGCATTGTGTGCACATAGCCTAAAAGATACATGCCCCACAATACATTTTGCAAAGTCTTAAAGCCATAAAATTCAGTAGGAAAAAAGGAATAAGAAGGGGGCAAATAGGTTATGGGTGCTGCGATGGACGAGACCAGCCTATTCACAAGATGAGACGTTTAATGGCGCTACGCATTTCAGGGACACTCCGTCCCCTTTACCAGGTGCATTCAAGCCCGAAATTTATGGGGTGCACATTTGCTCCAATTTTTGCAACATTTTAAGGCTTAAATAATAAAATTATACCTCTGTCCACTTTTCTAGCCTAACCTCTACCCCATAGACCAACTTTAGGATGAACTACAATTACGCCTGTGAGCCAGGTCATACTACCCAACCTCAGCCTCATCCTTACAGCTACGCACATATTTAGGACAATCCTATTATCCTACTTAGATAGACATTTTTTAATGGTTGACGACGCAATACATGTTCGTGTAATTTACAGTCGTTCAGTATGGCCATAACATAATATGCAACGGATGAAAGGTATTTCTGGGAGTTTTCTTCCAGGAAGGGATAATTTGTGGAGTATAGGGCCATGTTCACACTTAGTATTAATGTTGCCTTTTTTCTTTGCTTTTCATCCACAGGTTTTATGAAATATCAGAACCAACATATGCAATAACAATCTTCTCTGCTCATTGTGTTTTTGCACCTCTTTTATGTGTTTTCCCCTTTATTTAATATGTTTTTGTTGCAGATTTTAAACAGCCTTTTATTAAAAGCTTTGATTCCGCACTTAAAAACACAACTGCATTTATGTTATTTTTTTCCCTTCAGATTCACCATAGAAACCTATAGAGAAAAAATGCACCAAAAGTACGAGTTCAACAGTGACTTTAACCTCTTCATCACTTTGCGATTTTCAATTTTTGCTCCACTTCTTCTGAGAGCCGTAACTTTTTTATTTTTTCCATCAATATGGCTGTGTGAGGGCTTGCTTTTCGCGGGATGAGTTTTACTTTTGAACTACACCATTGATTTTACCTTATAGTGTACTGGAAAACAGGAAAAAAATTCAAAGTGCGGTGAAATTGCAAAAAAGGGCAATTCCACAATTAAACTATTTGGTTTTGGGCTGACCTATACCCCCCATTTTTCCAGCCTATATCTTTCATTTATTTCGTCAGATACATCCTCCATAGGTTCTGATGGGGAGCATGCACACCATAAATAACTGTAAGGGTAATTTATTTAAAAATGTATCGACAGTTTTTTCCCATTATAAGCATACATTGTATAACAGACTGTATACCGTATGTATCCTTTATTCCACAGCTCCACATTCATCCACAACTGTCCACTATTTTGATATCAATACAGTTCAAATAACTGCGCAATGTGGTTCAAACACTTTTATTCTAGTTCAGAATGCCAAATCTTACGTGCATAAAGCGACACTATTTCATGCGGTGAGTAGGCATTATTGTGCAAACAGTAGGATTGCAAGCTGGCGTGGGTATATAAGTACAGGTCAGGCGATGGGGCTGTAACCCTGATGAAGAAGGACTGTGTTCTTTGAAACACGTTGGTTGATTTACCCCATCGCGCACCCGTCCATTAGATCTCGTGACGTCACATTACACCTCGCCCCTCACTCACCTTGCCACAGCCTTGGCGACACTTCCCGTTGGAGCCCGCCATCAGCCAGCAAGTTTGTGCATCCAGGAGCATCGCTACATTGGGAGGACAATCCCCCTGCATTCACCTCCCGGCGCATGCATGTGCAGCAAGCCTAACCCACGGCGTGATACAGCCCCGTACCACCAAACAAGTAAGTGTTAGCAACAACCACCACCTAACTGATATACTACTTGCCCGTAACACCACTGGGGTGTTGGCATACTCAGACTACTTGCCCGTAACACCACTGGGGTGTTGGCATACTCAGACTACTTGCCTGCTACACCACTGGGGTGGTAGCATATTCAGTGTACTTATACCATTTCCTTCTTAGTCACCTTAGCGCAGTGATCATATCATTTCTGGCAATTCCACATTTGCTTTTTACCATGTTCATAAGGTAAAACTGACCTGCCATTCTCCAGTCATGACGAGTTCGCAGATACCAAACACGTAATGGTTCTTTTTTAAGTGGTGAAAAAAAATTCAAAGTTTGTAAGAAAAAAAATAGCGCCATTTTCCAAGAGCCGCAGCATCTCCTTTTTTCGTGATCTGAGGTTGGGTGATTGCTTTTGTGCAACGAGCTGATGTTTTTATTGATAGCATTTTGATGTAGATATCATGTTTTTATCTCCTGTTATTGCATTTTATTGAAAAGTTACGGTGACGAAAAAAACTATTTTGGGGTTCTGATTTCTTTCTCGTTAAACCGTTTACTGATCGGATTAATTTACTTTACATTTTGATAGATCGGACATTTCTGAAAGCACATACCAAATATGCATTTTTTTTATTGTTTTATTTTGAATGGTGCAAAAAGGGGGGCGAGTAGAACTTATATTTTTTTAAAAAAAAATTGTAATATTTTTTTAAAACTTTTTCACTATTTTTTACTGGCTTTAAAGGGAATCTGTCACCCCATTTTTCGACCATCAGCTGTAACCGTCATCAGGAGCTTATCTACAGCATTCTGTAATGCTGTAGATAAGCCCAGGATGTCACCTGAAATACAAGAAAAACAAGTTATATTATACTCACCCAGGGCGGTCCGCCGTCCGGTCCGGTCTGATGGGCGTCGCGGTCCGGTCTGGCACCTCCCATCTTCGAGCGAAGCCCTCCTCTTCTCTGCTTCACGTCGCGGCTCCAGCGCAGGACCTCTCTGACCTTTCCCGGCGACGTGAAGCTGAGAAGAGGAGGGCTTCGCTCAAAGATGGGAGGTGCCAGACCGGACCGCGACGCCCATCGGACCGGACGGCGGACCGCCCCTGGGTGAGTATAATATAACTCGTTTTTCTTCTCTTTCAAGTGACATCGGGGGCTTATCTACAGCATTACAGAATGCTGTAGATAAGCCCCTGATGGTGGTGGCGACAGCTGATGGTCGAAAAATGGGGTGACAGATTCCCTTTAAAAGTCTCTTAGGAGACTTGAAGCTGCGGTCATCCGATCATCTGTTACACATAGCAGGGCTTCAGCCCTGCTATGTGTAGCAGAAACCATCATCTACAGTGCTGATTCACAATGATAGGCATGCGGGTCTTCTGCAGACCCCGGCTGCCATGACAACCCATCGGCACCCCACGATCACATAAAAGAGGAGCTGATGGGTGGGTCTTGTGATGCGTATCCAGTTTGCACGAGTTAAATTCCGCTGTCAGAGACTGACAGCGGCATTTAACATGTTAACAGCCGTGGGTGGATCACAACTCCACCTGAGGCAGTTAGGGGAACATGTCAGCTGATCAAATCAGCTGCCGTGTGCCGGGAAAGTTAGGTGCTCAGAACCGGAGCCAGCAACAAAGGGAAGAAGATGACTTACGACGTACCTACATGCTCAAGTTTGTAAAGGGATTAAACACAAGGTGGGAAAGAGTTTTCATGTAATCGCATCTGTTTTGCAGATTTTCGGCCTAAAAAAAAGCAATATTTACGACACATGGAAACATGGACTGGGACCAAAGAATTAATTCATGGCTGCTCTTATTTCAGATAATGACGACGAATCATTGTTCATAGATGTCGCTTGACGAACATTATGTTAAGGTTGAAATCGCCTATAGTGTCTTGTGTATTGGCCGCATTTACATGCAACACAATCCAGACTTCCTAATAATACTATAAATAGAGTTTCAAGTTCTTCCCTATTTCTTGCAGGCTGTAGTGTAGAGCCCATCACATACTATAACCTGCAGTCTGCAATCAAGAAATCTGCAGCTGAGAATTATTGTCAGTGTGATCTAATTGAAGCAATGGTGTTACTAATATTACAGCACTGAATAAGATCAGAGACTGGAAGTTCACCGTAAGCAGGCTCGGACTGTCCCATTGGAGAACAGGAGAGTCCCCAGGTGGGCCCACTTATGTAAACAGTAGTTGGCACAGTACACTTGATTTTCTATGAACGGACAATTACACCACCTCATTCATTTAACTACTCAGTTTATTACTAAATAGAAGCTAAAGTAAATGTATGAATGAGGGTAATGTAATATTTACATCTAGCTGAACAGTGGGCTTCCAGAGTCAATGTTACTGTTGGGCCCACGCTGCCTCGGTCTGCCACTGAATATAAGAATACACTTAGTGCCTATGATGTGTAAAAGCCACCAGCTTCGTGGATGTTACTTTTCAGTATTTGGCTGTGTTCTGCATATGAAAGAACATATTATTCTCCCTGGAATTACATCTGCTCTTGTGTTTCGACAATTCTCACTCCGATGTCATTGGATCACTCATCTTATTACTCTATCATTCGAGGCATTCAGTGCTTCTACATGTTGTCATATCACTATGCATGTTCTTACGTTATCCTGTATTGTGCTGTATCACCGCTGGTGTTATTATACTGCACTGCATGCTATTATACCTCTCTGCGTGTTGCCAGATAGCGCTCTGTGTTTCGACATATACACTATTTTGCAATGCATTGCTGGTAATCTGTCTGTGAAAAAGGTAAAAAGAACTAGGGCAAACAGGAATGGAATAATTATTACTGGATTCAATCTACAGCTGTTCGGTAGTCTCAGGTTTCTATCTGTGACTCCACGTATCAAGAAAAATAGTTAAAACTGTTATACAAAAATACCAGTAATTAAAAAACCATGAGATGCATAATACAGTCCTCAGCTACTTTTCTGCAATTAGATTTAGTAAAAACGTTTTGTTCTCGTTTCTATGAATCACTGATTTTGCATTATGACATGGAAACATTTAAAGGGATCAAAAAAATTGCAACAAATATGATACAAAAAAAATGATTATTGACGCTTGAAATCCCGACTGCTGCCACCCTGCCTATTTTAACTTGTCAGTAATCATGCACCATACACACACCTTTAAATGGTGCAGCCAATCATTGATGGTTTTGCGGCGCACAACGTACAAGCATCATCTTGACATCTTTGTCAGTGATTGGCTGCAGTGGTCACATGCACATGTATGGCACATAATCACTGCAGGGCGAGTCTCAAGAATGGCACAGATTAACGGGCTGAAATCCTACCATTTTGGGGGGTTTACCAGGTGAGTAATGATTTTTTTTATTTTTTTTGCATTTTTTGACATTTTCTGCTACAATTTTTCCAACCCCTTTTTAAAGGTTTATTTTGGACATTGATCAAAATAAGCATAGCGAAGATTAAGACTCAAGAACTGTATGAACCGAAAACCTGACAGAGATTGTAGAATCATCCAAGGATTATTCTGATTATCAGGATGTTCTTCAGTAAAAGTGACCTAGTGAGACACAGATCTCAAATGAGTGAGATGATTTTTTTTCCCACGCTAGCAAATATCATTCTGCTTCATTGCTGCACTCGTATTATCTTGGTGGACAGCGGATGCCACACTAGGATCCTTGCTTTGATCACTAATGACTGAGAGACGTTTTTTAAGCAAGTCCAATCAATGACATTTCATTATAGCACCATAGACATAGTGATTATTTTTAATGATTGCCGGCAGCATTTGGTTCATTAATGACAAGTGTTGCATCGATTATCCAGCATCAGGGGCATATATACATTTTTATATATATACAGGGTGGTCCAAAAGTAGGTGGACAGGATGTGCAAAAGGGTTATGATAGGGGAGATTTATCAAACATGGTGTAAAGTGAAACTGATGCAGTTGCCCTTAGCAACCAATCAGATTCCCCTTTTCATTCTTCACAGACTCTTTGGAAAATGAAAAGTGGAATCTGATTGGTTGCTAAGGGCAACTGAGTCAGTTTCACTTTACACCATGTTTGATAAATCTCCCCCTTCATAACCCTATTACACATACTGTCCACCTACTTTTGGACCACCCTGTATATATATTATATTTATATATACTGTATATATTTATTCATACACACATACAGGACTATGCAAAAGTTTTAGGTAGCTGTGAAACTAATGCTGCATAGTAAGAATGCTTTCAAAACAAGTATTAATAGTTTATTTTTATCAATTACCGTAATAAAACGCAAAGTGATTGAACAAAAGAGAAATCTACATCAATATTTACTTTGCCTTCATCACTTCTTCTAGGTACTTGCCACTTGCACACACTTAATGAAGGAACTCAGCAGGGACCTTGTTCCAAGCACCTTGGAGAACTGACCCGAGATCTTCTGTGTATGAGGCTTGTGCAGATCCTTCATGTGATCCCAGACAGACTGGATGATGTGAGATCCGGGCTCTGTGGGGGCAGTACCATCACTTCCTCATTGTTCTTCTTCATGACATTGGATGGATGTTTGGGGTCGCTGTTCTGCTGCAGAATAGATTTGGAACCACTCAGACACCTCTCTGATGGTATTACATGATGGATAAGTATTTGCCTGGATTGCTCAGCATTGAGGACACTATTAATTCTCACCAAATCACCTACTCCATTTGGTGAAATGCAGCCACAAACAGGCAGGACCCTCCACCATGCTTCACTGCTCTTGCAGACACTATTTATTGTGCTACTCTCCAGCCCCTCTGGAGCCTTCTGTTACAGTCAACTATTTCACATTTTGACTCATCAGTCCTAAGCACCTGCTGCCATATTTCTGTACACCAGATCCTGTGTTATCTTGAATATTTCAGTCCTTTGGCCTTCTTTGGATTGGTTTTTGCCCATGATTCTTCCATGAAGACCACATCTGGCCAGACTTTTGGTTGCTGCCAGATCTGAACTGATGACACCTCTGGACATCTTCCAATTTCAAAGGGAAGTAAGCATGATGTGTCTGTCACCTGCTGCATCAAGTTTCCTTGGCCGACCACTGCGTCTGTGGTCCTCAACATTGCCCATTTCTTGGAACATCTTCAAAAGATCTTGAACAGTACATCCTAAAACCCCAGTCTTCAAAATCTTTCCATAGGAGAGGCCTTGCTGATGCAATATTGCTGTTTTGTTGCTGTGCTCAATCTTGCCATAGTGTATAACCTGTGACAAGAAACCGTCTTCCATAACCTCACCTTTGTAGCAGAGTCTGATTGTTCCTAACCCAGTTTTATGCCTCCTACACAGCTGTTTCGGTTTCAGTTAAAAACCATGTTTCAACCTATATATAAAAAATATTTTCATTACTACCTGTTGATATAATTGGTAAATCATACAAATTACTATAATTTTACAAAATCCCTGACTTTGCACAAGTGTACCTAGAAGAATTGTTGCTGTTTTGGAGGCCGTCCCACAGAATATTGATGAGATTTTGATTTTTATTCATTCATTTTGCATTTTGTTAATGGATAAAAATACACTGTCGCTTTTCTTTTTTGAAAGCTTCTTATATTGCAGCATTTTTTGCGCCTGCCTAAAACGTTTGCGCAGTACTGTATATATCTCATGAAATTTACTTGAACTGTTCAGAGTACTTTTGAAAAAAATAATAAAAGTTATAAGATTCCATATAAGATTCTGCTAAAATAAAAAAATGTAAATGACAATGGTATCTGTGCATTCATGGTACATGATTCTGTTTCTGGGATGTGTGGTAGGTAATGTGCATCACCATGTGGACGATAATGGGGATTTTATATCACTGCCAATTGTCCATCTCAGTATGAGCGCAGGCAAGGACAGTGGTGGAGGTTTTTAAATTTGGTTTCTTTCTTTTTCGGGAGCACTGCAGGGGGCTTAAAATATAAATCCGTATTCAATAAAGAGATGTTTTAGTAAAATAAAACAGAAAAGAAGCAAAAGTAATTTGTAGAAAAAATGGACATATAAGAGAAAGAGAAGCGGGACAAAGAGGAGAAGGTCTGACAGAGCAAAAAAAAAAAGTTTTCAAGTGACAGGTATAATGTAAGCTAAAACCAAACATAAAAACTTTATTTTAGAATTGAGTTATAAAAGAGCATGTGGCAGATGGTGCTAAAGAGAGAGACCTCACTGGTGTATTGGAATAGAAAGCAAGAGATGACGTGAAGTGCGGACAACATGGCAAAATTTAGGAGGCACAAAGAGACTGCCACCGTCTATTTGTAGCGTCAGGATTATATTGTTTACTCCAGCACTCTCCTTCTTTACCTGTCCTCTCACACTTTCAATATTTGACTGTCTCTCTGTTTTGCTCTCCCGCTCTCTCCTTCTCTCACGCTCTCCCTCGGGTCTGTGCTGATTGTAACTGACACACTGACTCCATTTCACACACTCATATTTCTCGTAAGATCAATACTTTTGACTCCCTACAAGACAATAATCGTGCGCTCGCCGCCCGCCAGTCGATCAAACACATTATTAGAGCTACGTCCCGAGGGAGAGAGGCACAAGGGGGGAACTGAGAAAAGAGAGGGGATAGCAGCACTGAGATGCCCCCATGATGCCAATCGCTGCCCCCACATTTCTACTCTGTGACACATGCACAATATGACACGCTGCCCCGTACACAGTGCTGTCACACATCCACCCGTGCTGGTTACTAACCATTAACACTCTAGTATATCTATTAGAAGGATAGTCTAGTGTAATGCACAGCAGGGGGTCACACAATACTGACCTAATACCATAATATATTACCAGTTTATGTATTTCTAATATATCAGAGATTGCTTTTCTGTGAGAGCAACAGCAATGACTCCTATGGATTGAGTCGATTATCTCTGAACTGTTTATTTCTGGTAATCATTATTGTAATAGGCATTCTATCTGCAAATATTTCACAATTTATACAAAACACGGAGTGAGCCACTGAGCAAAGTCATTTGAAGCCTAATATCAGGATACAACTCTACGCAGAAGGAGCAGATGCATCTGGGACCTTGTGCCAAAGGTGTCCTAAGGCAGGGTTCCCCAACTCCAGTCCTCAAGGCCCACCAAAAGGTCATGTTTTCAGGATTTCCTTTGTATTGCACAGGTGATGACATTATCACCTGGGCAAATACTAAGGAAATCCTGAAAACATGACCTGTTGGTGGGCCTTGTGGACTGGAGTTGGGGAACCCTGTCCTAAGGGACCGAGCTACATACGAGAACTTAGCTACATAAAAATACTCTGCTACATAAGGGGTAAGGTTTCTCCTTGTGGAGAGTGACGTACCAGCTCTGGCTTGACAAGGTAAGGAGGCTTATTCACCATGCAATGTTGCTCTGGTAAATTTAATATGCAAATTGCCTCTTCAGAGAAAAAGAGGACTTGAACTCTATAGCGCCACCTGTTGAAAGTAGAGATCCTACAAGTCACAATCAACCCTTTAACGAGTCTTGTAATATGACTTAGGATAAAATCTTTTTCTCTGCTACATAAGGGTACTCTGCTACATAAAAATACTGTGCTACATAAGAAAACTCAGCTACATAAGGGACCTCTGCTACATGAGGGACCTCTGCTACATAAGGGTACTCTGCAGCATAAAAATACTGTGCTACATACGAGAACTCAGCTACTTAAAGGACCTCTGCTACATGAGGGACCTCTGCTACATAAGGGACCTCTTCTACATGAGGAACCTCTGCTACATGAGGGACCTCTGCTACCTAAGGTTACTCTGCTACCTAAGAGTACTCTGCTTCATAAAAATACTATGCTACATAAGGGTAATATGTTACATAAAATTACTCTGCTACATAAGGGTACTCTGCTACATAAAAATACTATGCTACATACCCGGGTCGGACTGGCCCACCGGAGAACCGGAGGATTTTCCGGTGGGCCCTGGCATCTGGGGAGCCCTGGCACCTGCTGGCATACAGGGGCAAGGTGCCTAGGGCCCCCGCTGCTTCAGGGGCCCCCAGCCCCGGCACCTGAGAGATTTACCTGTCACCCGCTCCAACCGCTGAGCGCCGCTGTCCTCGGGTCCTCTTGCTGCGATGTTCAGGCAGAGGGCGCGATGACATCATTAGTGTGCGCCGCTCCCTCTGCCTGAGCATTCACTGCCGGAGGACCCGAGGACAGCGGCGCTCAGCGGTGGAGCGGGTGACAGGTAAATCTCTCAGGTGCCGGGGCCCTGAGCCAGCGGTGACACCGGCACCTGTCCCCCATAGCGCGCCGGTGTTCCCGCCTGCTCAGGACACCAGCACCTGGCCCCCAGCGACCAGAGGTATGTCTTTTTTTTTTATTTCTGCAGCAGCTGCGGCAGCATAAAGGGGCCTATAAAATGCAGCATCTATGGGGGCACAGTCTGTGGAGCATCTATGGGGCATAATCTGTGGAGCATTTATGGGGGCATAATCTATGGGGGTATAATCTGTGGAGAATTTATGGGGGCATAATCTGTGGAGCATTTATGGGGGCATAATCTGTGGAGCATTTATGGGGGCATAATCTATGGGGGCATAATCTGTGGAGCATCTATGGGGGCATAATCTGTGGAGCATCTATGGGGGCATAATCTATGGGGGCATAATCTGTGGAGCATTTATGGGGGCATAATCTATGGGGGCATAATCTGTGGAGCATTTATGGGGGCATAATCTGTGGAGCATTTATGGGGGCATAATCTATGGGGGCATAATCTGTGGAGCATCTATGGGGCATAATCTGTGGAGCATCTATGGGGTATATAATCTATGGAGCATCTATGGGGGCATAATCTATGGAGCTTCTATGGGGGCATAATCTAAGGAGCATCTATGGGGGCATAATCTATGGAGCATCTATGGGGGCATAATCTATGGGGGCATAATCTAAGGAGCATTTATGGGGGGCACAATCCATGGAGCTTCTATGGGGGCATAATCTATGGAGCATTTATGGGGGCATAATCTATGGGAGCATAATCTGTGGAGCATCTATGGGGCATAATCTATGGAGCATCTATGGGGGCATAATCTATGGAGCATCTATGGGGCATAATCTACGGAGCATCTATGGGGGCATAATCTATGGAGCATTTATGGGGGCACAATCTATGGAGCTTCTATGGGGGCATAATCTAAGGAGCATCTATGGGGGCACAATCTATGGAGCTCTTCTATTTGGGGGCATAACCTATGGAGCATCTATGGGGGCATAATCTATGGGGGCATAATCTGTGGAGCATCTATGGGGGCATAATCTATGGGGGCATAATCTGTGGAGCATCTATGGGGGCATAATCTTGAGCACTATGGGCATATCTATGGGGCATAATCTATGGACCATCTATGGGGCATAATCTATGGAGCTTCTATGGGGCATAATCTATGGAGCATCTATGGGGGCATAATCTATGGAGCTTCTATGGGGGCATAATCTAAGGAGCATCTATGGGGGCATAATCTATGGAGCATCTATGGGGGCATAATCTATGGGCATCTATGGGGGCATAATCTAAGGAGCATTTATGGGGGGCACAATCCATGGAGCTTCTATGGGGGCATAATCTATGGAGCATTTATGGGGGCATAATCTATGGGGGCATAATCTGTGGAGCATCTATGGGGGCATAATCTATGGGGGCATAATCTATGGAGCATCTATGGGGGCATAATCTATGGAGCATCTATGGGGCATAATCTATGGAGCATCTATGGGGCATAATCTATGGAGCATTTATGGGGCACAATCTATGGAGCTTCTATGGGGGCATAATCTAAGGAGCATCTATGGGGGCACAATCTATGGAGCTTCTATGGGGGCATAATCTATGGGGGCATAACCTATGGAGCATCTATGGGGGCATAATCTATGGGGGCATAATCTGTGGAGCATCTATGGGGCATAATCTATGGGGGCATAATCTGTGGAGCATCTATGGGGGCATAATCTGTGGAGCATCTATGGGGGCATAATCTATGGGGGCATAATCTATGGACCATCTATGGGGGCATAATCTATGGAGCTTCTATGGGGACATAATCTAAGGAGCATCTATGGGGGCATAATCTATGAAGCATCTATGGGGGCATAATCTATGAAGCATCTATGGGGGAATATTCTAAGGAGCATTTATGGGGGCACAATCTATGGAGCTTCTATGGGGCACAATCTATGGGGGCATAATCTATGGAGCATCTATGGGGGCATAATCTATGGAGCATCTATGGGGGCACAATCTATGGAGCATCTATGGGGGCACAATCTATGGAGCTTCAATGGGGGCATAATCTAAGGAGCATCTATGGGGGCACAATCTATGGGGGCATAATCTATGGAGCATCTATGGGGGCATAATCTATGGAGCATCTATGGGGGCATAATCTATGGAGCATCTATGGGGGCATAATCTATGGAGCTTCTATGGGGGCATAATCTAAGGAGCATCTATGGGGGCATAATCTATGGGGGCATAATCTAAGGAGCATTTATGGGGCATAATATATGGAGCATCTATAGGACATAATCTATGGGGGCACAATCTATGGAGCTTCTATGGGGGCATAATCTAAGGAGCATCTATGGGGGCACAATCTATGGAGCTTCTATGGGGGCATAATCTAAGGAGCATCTATGGGGGCACAATCTATAGAGCTTCTATTGGGGCATAATCTAAGGAGCATCTATGGGGGCACAATCTATGGAGCTTCTATGGGGGCATAATCTATGAAGCATCTATGGGGGCATAATCTATGAAGCATCTATGGGGGAATAATCTAAAGGTACTGCCACACTACACAATCCCGCTAGCGATCTCGTTAGCGTCGCATACTAATGAGATCGCTAGCGGGATTGTTTCTATATCGCTAGTAGCTACCTAACTTAGCGATGTCGTTAAGGACGCTATCGCGGTTAGCGATCTCCTTAACGACTTTAGCGGTACAAAAGTACCGCTAAATCGCTAAGAAAAGGTGCTACACTTAGCGATTATACTTACCCAGCGGGAGCGCCGGCGATAAAATAGGGTCCGGAACGATTCCAGCGACGAGCGAGATCACAGCAGGAAGCTCGTCGCTGGCAGCTGCCGCACACAACAACATCGCTAACGGGATCGCTAAATAGTGACGTTTTTTAGCGATCCCGTTAGCAATGTTGTTTAGTGTGGCATACCCTTAAGGAGCATTTATGGGGGCACAATCTATGGAGCTTCTATGGGGGCACAATCTATGGGGGCATAATCTATGGAGCATCTATGGGGGCATAATCTATGGGGGCATAATCTATGGAGCATCTATGGGGGCACAATCTATGGAGCATCTATGGGGGCACAATCTATGGAGCTTCTATGGGGGCATAATCTAAGGAGCATCTATGGGGCACAATCTATGGGGGCATAATCTATGGGGGCATAATCTATGGAGCATCTATGGGGGCATAATCTATGGAGCATCTATGGGGGCATAATCTATGGAGCTTCTATGGGGGCATAATCTAGGGAGCATCCATGGGGCATAATCTATGGGGGCATAATCTAAGGAGCATTTATGAGGGCATAATCTATGGAGCATCTATAGGGACATAATCTATGGGGGCACAATCTATGGAGCTTCTATGGGGGCATAATCTAAGGAGCATCTATGGGGGCACAATCTATGGAGCTTCTATGGGGGCATAATCTAAGGAGCATCTATGGGGCACAATCTATGGAGCTTCTATTGGGGCATAATCTAAGGAGCATCTATGGGGGCACAATCTATGGAGCTTCTATGGGGGCATAATCTATGAAGCATCTATGGAGGCATAATCTATGAAGCATCTATGGGGGAATAATCTAAGGAGCATTTATGGGGGCAAAATCTATGGAGCTTCTATGGGGGCACAATCTATGGGGGCATAATCTATGGAGCATCTATGGGGGCATAATCTATGGGGCATAATCTATGGAGCATCTATGGGGGCACAATCTATGGAGCATCTATGGGGGCACAATCTATGGAGCTTCTATGGGGGCATAATCTAAGGAACATCTATGGGGGCAGCATATCTATGGGGGCATAATCTATGGGTGGGCATAATCTATGGAGCATCTATGGGGCATAATCTATGGAGCATCTATGGGGGCATAATCTATGGAGCATCTATGGGGGTATAATCTATGGAGCTTCTATGGGGGCATAATCTAAGGAGCATCTATGGGGCATAATCTATGGGGGCATAATCTAAGGAGCATTTATGGGGCATAATCTATGGAGCATCTATAGGGGCATAATCTATGGGGGCACAATCTATGGAGCTGCTATGGGGGCATAATCTAAGGAGCATCTATGGGGGCACAATCTATGGAGCTTCTATGGGGCATAATCTAAGGAGCATCTATGGGGGCACAATCTATGGAGCTTCTATGGGGGCATAATCTAAGGAGCTTCTATGGGGGCATAATCTAAGGAGCATCTATGGGGGCATAATCTATGGAGCATCTATGGGGGCATAATCTATGGGGGCATAATCTATGGAGCATCTATGGGGGCACAATCTATGGAGCATCTATGGGGGCATAATACATGGGCAGCATATGGGGCACAATCTATGGAGCATCTTGTGGGGCATAATACATGGGCAGCATATGGGGCATAATCTCATTTTCCACCCTAGGCTTATACTCGAATCGATAAGTTTTCCCAGTTTTTTGTGGCAAAATTAGGGGGGTCGGCTTATACTCGAGTATATATGGTATCTATCTCTATCTATCTATCAATACATACATATATAGCATTATACCCTATGAGGGGGGCAGCATTATCCTCTATGAGGGGGGCAGCATTATCCCCTATGAGGGGGCTGCTTTATAATCTATGAGGGAGGCTACCCCAACTCCTGCTACATAATTAAGACATGTACTACCTTATATTATACCCTGATATTAGCGTGTTTTACTGCACAATTGGTGGTCTTGTATTTATTTCTATGTAGCTACATAGTGGGCCCCAAGAATGATTTTCTCTGGTGGGCCCAAGGTGTTCCAGTCCGACGCTGCTACATACTATAAGGGTACTCTGCTACATAAAAATACTCTGCTACATAAGAGTAATATGTTACATAAAATACTCTGCTACATAAGGGTACTCTGCTACATGATGGACCTCTGCTACATAAAAATACTCTGCTACATGCTGTAAGGGTACACTGCTACATAAAAAATACTGTGCTACATAAGGGTACTCTGCTACAGAAAAAAAGACTCTGCTACATAATGGTACTCTGCTACATAAGACAACTTAGCTACATAATAATACTTTGCTAAATAAGGTACCTCTGCTACATAAGGGACCTCTCCTACATAAAAATACTCTGCTACATAAGAGAACTCAGCTACATAAAAACATTCTGCTACATAAGGGTACTCTGCTACCTAAAGGACCAGCCAATCATTGGACTGACAGCCATTTGACCGGTTCTCCCATACATAGGAGTGCTAGTTCAGCCAAGCACTCCTGTTTTCTTCGTCCGAGAGAAATACAGGTCCTTCTCAAAAAATTAGCATATAGTGCAAAATTTCATTATTTTCCATAATGTAATGATTACAATTAAACTTTCATATATTTTAGAATCATTACACACCAACTGAAATTTGTCAGGTCTTTTATTGTTTTAATACTGATGATTTTGGCATACAACTCCTGATAACCCAAAAACCTGTCTCAAAAAATTAACATATTTCAACCGTCCAATAAAATAAAAGTGTTTTTTAAAAACAAACAAAAAAAACCATCAAATAATAAAGTTCAGTTATGCACTCAATACTTGGTCGGGAATCCTTTTGTAGAAATGACTGCTTCAATGCGGCGTGGCATGGAGGCAATCAGCCTGTGACACTGCTGAGGTGTTATGGAGGCCCAGGATGCTTCGATAGCGGCCTTAAGCTCATCCAGAGTGTTGGGTCTTGCGTCTCTCAACTTTCTCTTCACAATATCCCACAGATTCTCTATGGGGTTCAGGTCAGGAGAGTTGGCAGGCCAATTGAGCACAGTAATACCATGGTCAGTAAACCATTTACCAGTGGTTTTGGCACTGTGAGCAGGTGCCAGGTCGTGCTGAAAAATGAAATCTTCATCTCCATAAAGCATTTCAGCCGATGGAAGCATGAAGTGCTCTAAAATCTCCTGATAGCTAGCTGCATTGACCCTGCCCTTGATGAAACACAGTGGACCAACACCAGCAGCTGACATGGCACCCCACACCATCACTGACTGTGGGTACTTGACACTGGACTTCAGGCATTTTGGCATTTCCTTCTCCCCAGTCTTCCTCCAGACTCTGGCACCTTGATTTCCGAATGACATGCAAAATTTGCTTTCATCAGAAAAAAGTACTTGGGACCACTTAGCAACAGTCCAGTGCTGCTTCTCTGTAGCCCAGGTCAGGCGCTTCTGCCACTGTTTATGGTTCAAAAGTGGCTTTACCTGGGGAATGCGGCACCTGTAGCCCATTTCCTGCACACGCCTGTGCACGGTGGCTCTGGATGTTTCTACACCAGACTCAGTCCACTGCTTCCTCAGGTCCCCCAAGGTCTGGAATCGGTCCTTCTCCACAATCTTCCTCAGGGTCCGGTCACCTCTTCTCGTTGTACAGCGTTTTCTGCCACATTGTTTCCTTCCAACAGACTTCCCATTGAGGTGCCTTGATACAGCACTCTGGGAACAGCCTATTTGTTGAGAAATTTCTTTCTGGGTCTTACCCTCTTGCTTGAGGGTGTCAATGATGGCCTTCTTGACATCAGTAAGGTCGCTAGTCTTAAGGTACTGCCACACTACACAATCCCACTAGCGATCTCGTTAGCGTCGCATACTAATGAGATCGCTAGCGGGATTGTTTCTATATCGCTAGTAGCTACCTAACTTAGCGATGTCGTTAAGGACGCTATCGCGGTTAGCGATCTCCTTAACGACTTTAGCGGTACAAAAGTACCGCTAAATCGCTAAGAAAAGGTGCTACACTTAGCGATTATACTTACCCAGCGGGAGCGCCGGCGATAAAATAGGGTCCGGAACGATTCCAGCGACGAGCGAGATCACAGCAGGAAGCTTGTCGCTGGCAGCTGCCGCACACAACAACATTGCTAACGGGATCGCTAAATAGTGACTTTTTTAGCGATCCCGTTAGCGATGTTGTTTAGTGTGGCATACCCTTTACCCATGATGGGGGTTTTGAGTAATGAACCAGGCAGGGAGTTTTTAAAAGCCTCAGGAATCTTTTGCATGTGTTTAGAGTTAATTAGTTGATTCAGAAGATTAGGGTAATAGGTCGTTTAGAGAACCTTTTCTTGATATGCTAATTTTTTGAGACAGGTTTTTTGGGTTATCAGGAGTTGTATGCCAAAATCATCAGTATTAAAACAATAAAAGACCTGACAAATTTCAGATGGTGTGTAATGATTCTAAAAATATGAAAGTTTAATTGTAATCATTACATTATGGAAAATAATGAAATTTTGCACTATATGCTAATTTTTAGAGAAGGACCTGTATCTGATAGCGGAGACAATATGATGGCAGTCCATAATCAAATATGCCTGATTAGTATTTACCCAAACAATAAATTGTCCAGGGCCCTCATACACATTAGATTGTCAGCCAATCCCCCAATATCAACAAGAGTCTAATGGACATGGGGAGCTTTGTGTTACATCTGCACAGATCCTGAAGTTTTGTAGTATTGTTTAATAACTGAAGGCCATGTATACCATTTTTTTCTAATTATTCCAATGCAACTTTGCCAAAGGTCTTAATTACAAATTTCCTATAGTTTTGTTTCCAGGGACCATATACAAACCCATGTGCCTACATGTGTCCAACAACAAATAATCTCTGCAAAGTCCGGTCTTTCAGTGATTCTCTCTGCAATCTGTCTTGTATTTCATTTATAGCCCAAAGACTATATGATAGCATAAATTAGGGAACAGATGGGAAAAAGTGCGGTGGCAAGAACACGCTGTACAGAGTTTGTTGACTGTTTGTTACCATGAAGATACATAGTTGCTGTAGAAACAATACAGAGAATTTTTAATTAACAGATAATGCAAAGTTGCGTCAGTTATCATTTTAGGACAATTTAAAACAATGGATTGCAAAGGTGGGCATGGCCATTCAAAGCTTTCCATGGTTGATGTGGTCCCTTTCTAGTTATTAGACTTCCACCAAAGACAATGGAAATGCATCTGACATGAGGTCTCATAACTTTAGAACTACACTGGCTGATTGCTGAGAGTGAGCGTACCTAGGAACGCGTTTCCATAGAATAGGGTTGGGTAAACAAGCTGCCAATCACTCAACAAATTAGCAAAATGCTCACCCATTAGGTGAATCAATTTTTAAGCAAGTTTAAAAGTCATCATTCTCTGCAGCCCATTGTACTGTGTAAAAAGGATGTGCTGTTGAGAACAATAACAGTCTAAACAGGCTATTAAATGTCTACCTGAGCTGCAGTTGTAGGAGCACTCCAGTGAATTCTTTTATTCGGGGCTGTGGAATCAGAGTTGGAGCCGGTTTCATTTTGGTGGAGTCGGAGTTGGTATAAAATTGGCCCACTCTGATTCTTAAAATATAGAATAAATTGGGTACAGTAGTACAATGCTGGATGTGCAGTAAATGTTTTCAGAAAAATATGAGAACATTGTGAAATATCCTATAAATGTCTGCTCTGTCCCTGATTTAAGGAGCTGGGCTTTTAGTTGAGATGAATCTGTGCTGCACTTTATGTACATGCTCAGTAGTGAGGCAGTGCTGTGGAGTCAGAGTCATGGAGTCGGAGTCAGGGCTATTGAGGCGTCGGATGTTTGGCTTACTAACTTCACAGCCCTGAATTTATTTCCCCATGCGTTCACTATCATGTGAGAGCAATTAGTGTAGTAACATATTCACCTGCCGCCATCTTCTCCCATTATGAGCTCTGGTACAATGTCACTACGACCTGTCAAATCACACGGACGTTGCTGTGTGGAGCAGAGGTCACTATTTGAATGTTCTCAGTGCAAGTCTATGGGAATTCATAAAGATCTGTAGCCTTGTCATGAGTCCCAAAAACTGAAGGCACATTCAGACATCTGTACAAATTGGTCCGAGATTAGACTGCAATTTTATGGACTAGCCGCAGGTCTCCTGACCCAAATATGACAGCTGCATAGATTTCTATGAAGTTATCATGCTTGGGTTGGGAGACCGCCATGCATTGCGGTCGGATCTCAGTACGAACGTCTGAATGTGTCCTTACATTGATATTGTCACCGTCACTTTACACAGTCACAGAGGCGTTCATATAACACTTGAACCAGAACCAAGCAGATACAGTGCCTACAAGTAGTATTCAACCCCTGCAGATTTAGCTGGTTTGATAAGATGCAAATAAGTTAGAGCCTTCAAACTGCAAACGAGAGTAGGATTTATTAACAGAAGCATAAATCTTACAAAACAAAAAGTTATGTTGCTCAGTTGAATTTTAATAAATTTTAAACATAAAAGTGTGGGTCAATTATTATACAACCCTATGTTTAATATTTCGTGGAATAACCCTTGTTTGCAATTACAGCTAATAATCGTCTTTTATAAGACCTGATCAGGCCGGCACAGGTCTGTGGAGTTATCTTGGCCCACTCCTCCATGCAGATCTTCTCCAAGTTATCTAGGTTCTTTGGGTGTCTCATGTGGACTTTAATCTTGAGCTCCTTCCACAAGTTTTCAATTGGGTTAAGGTCAGGAGACTGACTAGGCCACTCCAACACCTTGACTTTTTCCCTCTTGAACCAGGCCTTGGTTTTCTTGGCTGTGTGCTTTGGGTCGTTGTCTTGTTGGGAAGATGAAATTACGACCCATCTTAAGATCCTTGATGGAGGAGCGGAGGTTCTTGGCCAAAATCTCCAGGTAGGCCGTGCTATCCATCCTCCCATGGATGCGGACCAGATGGCCAGGCCCCTTGGCTGAGAAACAGCCCCACAGCATGATGCTGCCACCACCATGCTTGACTGTAGGAATGGTATTCTTGGGGTCGTATGCAGTGCCATCCAGTCTCCAAACGTCACGTGTGTGGTTGGCACCAAAGATCTCGATCTTGGTCTCATCAGACCATAGAACCTTGAACCAGTCTGTCTCAGAGTCCTCCAAGTGATCATGAGCAAACTGTAGACGAGCCTTGACATGACGCTTTGAAAGTAAAGGTACCTTACGGGCTCGTCTGGAACGGAGACCATTGCGGTGGAGTACGTTACTTATGGTATTGACTGAAACCAATGTCCCCACTGCCATGAGATCTTCCCGGAGCTCCTTCCTTGTTGTCCTTGGGTTAGCCTTGACTCTTCGGACAAGCCTGGCCTCAGCACGGGAGGAAACTTTCAAAGGCTGTCCAGGCCGTGGAAGGCTAACAGTAGTTCCATAAGCCTTCCACTTACGGATGATGCTCCCAACAGTGGAGACAGGTAGGGCCAACTCCTTGGAAAGGGTTTTGTACCCCTTGCCAGCCTTATGACCCTCCACGATCTTGTCTCTGATGGCCTTGGAATGCTCCTTTGTCTTTCCCATGTTGACCATGTATGAGTGCTGTTCACAAGTTTGGGGAGGGTCTTAAATAGTCAGAAAAGGCTGGCAAAAGAGATCATTAATCCACACATGTGAAGCTCATTATTCTTGGTGCCTGAACTACTTCTTAATACTTTAGGGGGACCAAATAGAATTCTTGTGGTTTGAGGGGTTGAATAATAAATGACACTCTGAATTAACTTTTAACGTTTTAAAAAAATAAAATAAAATAAATTAAAACAAAAATTTTTGCCGCAGTGCATTTCCCACTTCCAGGCTGATCTACAGTACAAATGTCACAATGCCAAGTAAATTCCGCATGTGTCATCCAGCTAAATCTGCAGGGGGTTGAATACTACTTGTAGGCACTGTAACAGGACAAGACGGCCATGAGAGAGAGAGAGAATATGTGCCTGAGTAGCAAAACGCTGTTGCGGATCTGCAAAAACAATTGGCATGCTGCGAAAAAAAAAACCGCTGCAAATCTGCGTGGATTTTTCCGCAGCATGTGCACAGCAATTCTTCATTTCATATTGACTTGCATTGCCTGTGCACTACACTGCAGATTTCATGCAATTCTGCACATCAAAAACGCAGCAGAAACTCATCTAAATCCGAACGTGTTCACATACCCTTATAGGCAGCACATCGCCCAGTGCAAATAGGGGATGTGCTGCCGAGAACATGATGTTGTATGGGGACGAAAAAACCCAAGTACTTTCTATGAGCCAATTTACTGCTTGCCATGTCCCATTAATGGTCTCATTACCAATCTCATCAGATTTCAAAAGGTTTGTAAAACTGGAGACGCACTTTACGACATTGTCAGTACAAGTACAATTATGTAATTCTTCAGCAGTCAAAGTGGTGTACAAATCTCGATTTTTTTTAACCATGTAGGGATCCCTACAAGATGTCTCCACACCCATGAGCCCGCTTACTCCCACTACTTGTCTCAGAGAATGTTGGGGTAAGGATACCTGTGCTATTATTTCTGGTTTTGTGAGACCTAAATAACATCTGTGATAAAACCAGAACCAGAAACATGTTGTGGCAGAGTGCCATAATCTCATTGATCTTACAATAAGGAATCTATAGGCTTGCTGCTTTTACAGTAAATAATCCATAGTTTCACTGCATGTAGATTAAGGAATAGTGGTCTGTAATTATGACTAGATCTTCTAGCATTTAAATGTAGAGGATGTCCCCTTGTCTGGGGTCTGAAAAGATCATTACACAGGCACTGTCCCCTCATATATCTCATATATTTGTATATTGTAATAAGATAGAACCTAAACCTTTGTATTTACAAACTGAATAACCCCAAATTTGATAATCTGTCTTGGTGTTGCAGTCCACCCATTATGTTAATAACCTTGGTTGCTCTTCTCTGCATCAGTTCTAGTTCAGATATGTCCTTCTTATACCCTGCAACACAAAATGACATCCTAGTATTCAAAACTATGTTATTGTCAGGAGCATCTATACCTCTTTTAATGCATCCCATGCTTTTATTTGCCTGAGCAGCAGCTGCCTGGCACTGCTCACTAAAGCTTAGTGTGTTGTCAACCACCCAAGTCTTTTTTAGTGTCCATTTCAACCAGTGTTTTACTATTTAGTACATAATTATACATTTTGAAAACCAAAGAGGAATGATTATAATGGGTGTTAATTGGGTTTCAGTTTAAATCGAGATTCGCATTGATTGGCAGTGCAGGGAATATTTTTTTTTATCCCCAATGGGGCACTTTTATCCCGATTACAACATCGGGCGGCAAGCCAGATGCCCAAGTGCCAAACTATTGTAATTCTCTATGGGGCTTCCAGAAAAAAGACAAGTGTAGAACTCATTAGCCCCCTATGGAATGAAATGAGAGGAGCTTGAGCACGTACACTACTGCTCCATTCCAATAGGGGTAAAATTACCCCGTTCTACTGATTGGAGGAGGTCCCAGTGGTCAGACCCTGATTAATCAATAAGTTATTACTAGTGATGAGTGAACGTACTTGGATAAAGTGTTATCCAAGCATCCTCATGTGCTGAGTGTCTTCCGCATGGTTGAAAAATGTGTTCAAGCCATCGCGACTGCATGTCTCGTGGCTGTTACACAGCCGCAACACATGTGTAGCCCTGGTGTTAGGCACACGCAGTACCCTGGAGAGTGTGTGGCGAGACAGCAGTTTAATGCTAAATACCCATTCACTCAACATACACTAGACACACCCTTAGGGTAGTGTAGTTACTTGTGAGGGAGTGGTCAGGGTGTATGTTTGTTGAGTGATTTTTTTAGAGTTTGGTTCCGGTCTTCGGACGGAGCAGACGTCTGGAGTTTAGCTGGAGGGAGGAAGCAGTCCAGCCTGCTCTATCATCAGTTCAGAACGTGGAGGCTGGTACAGGTGGTCTAATTCACCTTAGCCTAGTCAGAGCTGTACCTCACCTGAATACATTGAGAGAAGGAAGAAGCTTAGTGCAGAAAGACTTCATCACCTGTCTCAAGGACAGTGAAAGGTTCAGAGACGTGCTCCTGCCTAGTGATAACTGAGAATCTGTAACTAACTTTGAAGAAAGTGAATGAAGGAAGTGACTACCCGACTTTATGCAAGTGTGAGTGTTTATGCTACCAGCGAGGACAAGGCGAAAGGCACAGTGGAAAGATTATTGGAAAAGTGCTTTTGGATTGAAGAAGTCCTGCACATTGCAACCGGTCACTGGGGACCGAAGGATCACTATTAGCTTCAAGCATAGTGGTAAGAAAACCAGGGATTTACCGGACCTTAGGTCCGGCAAACAGCCCCTTATAGTCAGTACGTAACTGGGGTCAGGGGGAGTGAAGACTTTGAGCCTGATCAGCAAGATAGGAATTCAGCTCTCTCACAGGAAGGCTCCTACCACAAAACTGACTGGGCAGTACAGCTATGGATTAGCTGGAGTTATTGAGGGAACTACGCTTCAGGCTGGTTGTACTCGTTGTGTTGAAAGTAAAGGAGGCCCCTAACTTGTCCAGCTGCTGTCTCAAGATACACTCTCCTTGGATCAGTCTCCCTGGGACCTGCCTGAACATCTTACAAGTAAAGGTATGGAAAGACGCTGACTGTGTGAGACTGTGTTATTTACCTGCACCCGACTTCACTAACTTCATAGACTTTGAGGGACCAGTCCCACCTGTAGGGGACCCGACAACTAGCTGCCTCACCATCCCCTCGGAGATCTACAGCAGCGCTGGTACAAATTACCAGAAGACTACAGGTGGCGTCACGAACTGTATATAAATCTATCCCCTGTAAATATATCCCCAACATACGCCAGACCGCCAGGGCCACAGACCGAGCCACAGCTACCTGTGACAAATCCCCATAGACTTCTACGGGCTCGGCTCTGAGTACCGCAGTACCCTGGTAACCCACAATTGTGGTGGCGGGTCGACACAAACTTGGCGTCACGAACAGGATGCGAAACTCGCAAAATTGCGAGCCCTGTGTGCCTAAGGAATTGTTTTTGTGAAAAAGGACTGTTTGCACTTTTGGCGCCAAAATCGCCATTTTTGTCGCCATATTCGCGCCCTCAGGCGCTGGAGAAGAAGGTGGGCGTACCTTCGTGGGCGTGTACCCCCCAGTGGCGCGAAGAAAATGCCTGCCCTCTCAAAGTGCTATTACAACATGCGATCCTGCCCTACAGCAAAGGAGGTCCGCCTCCTCTTCACCTTCCCTGCGAGGAGGAGGAGACGCAAACCCAGCCTCCACGGAAGAGACCGGATGTCTCTGGTGGAAGAAGAAAGAATCTTCTGGAACATCATGGAAGCAGGACGTGTGCAGCCGAGCAGGGAAGCGGAGGAAGGCAGGCCCCGTTCCCCAGCCAAGCTGCCACCAGCACCGGAGTTATCCGTGGTCCTGCACCTGCAGCAGGCGTTGCTAGAGATTCAAGAAGAAAATGCACGCCTGAAGAAGATGGTCCAGTACCAACCTGGCTTTGAAGAGATCGAGAGACGCCGGCGTACCCTGGAGCAGCGGAGGCTGTGGGACACGGTGATCTCTCCCCTCAACGACCCCCCACGATTCCAGTTACCGAAGATTCTGCTGCCCAAGGCGAAGGAGCAACCGGAGGCTGCCCCCGAAAGTACCAATCCTGATCCCACCGGTGAAGCGGTGGAGGCGAAGGAGGTTGAGGAGGTATCGCCAGTTCCGGAACGCCCGCCCGGCCAGGAGGCCGCAGCAGATGATCGGTCCCCGGCAGGGACACCGGAGGGGTCCTGTCCGTCACTACCAGACGTGGACTGGGACGAAATGGCGCGCCTGGATGACGTCGCCTACACCGCCCAGTGGGAATATGAGTGGCAGCGTCGTGAGGAGAAGCAGAAACGCCAGCAGGAGGAAGAGCGGGAAGCTCAGCGGAACCGTCAGCGACAACATGCAGAGCTGATCGCGGACAAAGAGAGTGTCCGGAGAGAGAAAGGTACCCTGAGGGAACCGCGGCGGCAGGGGTGTGTGACTGAGTTCCAGCTCCGGAAGGGCTGGGGCTTCATCCGTGAACCGGGCCTCTACCCAGGGGTCTTTGACAGCAGGCGTGACGTAGAATCCCACCTACCGCAAGGCCATCCCGGGAGGGACTTAGTAAATGGAGATATTGTCACGTACACACGGCATTGGGGAATGACGTGGTCCTGCATGCAGAGGCGTTGCTTGAGAATTTAAGAAGAAAATGCAAAACCTGAAGAAAATGGTCCCGGGACCAAACCCGGTTTGGAGAACGAGAGGGGCGCCGGGGTACCCCGGAGCGGGAGGCTGTGGGGAAAAGGTGATCTTCCCCCCAAAGACCCCCCCCGATTAATTACCCAAAATTTGTGCCCCAAAGGGGAAGGGGAAACCCGGGGGGTGCCCCGAAAGTACCTCCTGATCCCACCCGGGGAAGCGG